>JAPXFY010000018.1:39616815-39636815 GCA_030674185.1 Monoplex corrugatus | reverse complement strand
GCTTTATCTCTCTCTCTCTCTCTCTCTCTCTCTCTCTCTCTCTCTCTCACCCACACACACACACACACACACACACACACACACACACAACACAGAGAGAGAGAGAGAGAGAGAGAGAGAGAGAGATGTTATCATGGGAGATGTGTGCGTACTTATATCCATGTGATGATATTAGTCCTATGTGATTATAAGTCCATGTGAATGTAATTATTAGTCCTATGATGATTATAAGTCCATGTGAATGTAATTATTAGTCCTATGATGATTATAAGTCCATGTGAATGTAATTATTAGTCCTATGTGAAATCATGTTTTCTCCACTTAACTGTATAGGCCAGCATTCAGACATTTGTTTGAACCAATAACAAAAACTAGAAAATCTAAACCATTGGGACTTGGAACTCTGTTTCTCTGTCTCTGTTTGTCTCTGCCTGCCTGCCTGTCTGTGTTTGTGTCTCTCTCTGTCTTATCTTTGTCTGTCTCTGTCTTGCCCTGTCTGTCTGTCTGTCTGTCTCTCTCTCTTCTCTCTCTCTTCTCTCCTCACCACAAGAGTGATGCTTATATGAAATGCAAGTGGTTTGTCTGAAAGTTTGGTGCTGACAGCTTGGGCTGACCGCGTAGAGTTGCTGGATTGATCGATCGATTTACGATGAGTAGTCTGGCTTTGTAGTGAGAGATACGTAGAATTTAGAGAGCGGGAGGGAGGGATACACACACACACACACACACACACACACACACACACACACACACACGCACGCACGCACGCACCACGCACACACACACACCACACTCTTTCTCTCTCTCTCTCTCTCTCTCTATATATATATATATATATATATAGAGAGAGAGAGAGAGAGAGATGGTTCATTTTCTATTTAGTATTGCAAATATGATAATTTGTGAGCTGTGAAACCTTTTTGTTCTAATTCAAGGCTTCTAAGATTTGCAAGCTGATATGGTGGCTTTCACCATTGGTTGTACAATGGAGGTTTCAGGCTTTTCCAGGACTCTTTGTCCTCTGACTGTATTAACACCCCCCCCCCCCCCCCCCCCAAGTCTTTCTCATTCTGTCTTTGAAATGTGTAATGCCCTTGTTCTTTTTTCTTCGATACTTTTTTGCATTTTTATTTGATGTTGAATGTCAATTATTGATATTCCCGTTTTGCTTTATTTAGATGTTTTCATTTTGTTAAGTACATTTGTACTAAATTAGATCCTTCATTGGTGAAGACTGGACGAAACAAATATACCATGCCCTTTTGAATGTAAAAATAATTGTTCTGAAAAATCAGAAGAGATGAGATGGCTTGTATTCCTTATTATGATTAATGTTATTTGCGCGAACGCTTTCTGTTTTTCATCTCTCTTCTCTCTCTCTCTCTCTCTCTCTCTCTCTCTCTCTCTCCCTCCCTCCCTCTCCTCCCTCCCTCCCCTTCCTCCCTGCTTCCCCTATCTCCCCCTTCCTCCTCCCTCTCTTTTCTCGTCTCTTTTTAGTGCTGTTGACCATCCACGCGCGAGAACTGGATGGGAAAAAGCAATAATGTGCTTATGCTGTTATCCTCGAAAATAAAAGTGTTTTCTGTTCCTTTTCTGTCATCTTCATCCTCACCTCCTTTGCACAAGAATCTATGGGATGGTCTGTCTTCAAAAGCTTGTAATTATTCTAATTTTTTAAGGTGTGATTCACATGTTCACGAAAGCAATTTACATTTTGTCGAATATTTTTGAGATATATAACTTGTCACGTTACATGACCTGAATAGAAAGTAAAACATAAAGTGAGAAGGGAGCAATTGAAATTACACATTGCTTGATTTTAAAGTGTGTTGACTGAGATGTGCTAGTGCAGTTAATCTTGAAGGTGGTCGCAAATTTGGATGAATTACGAGACATGTTTCTTTATTTGATTGTTCGTTTATTAGACTTTCGAAGGGAGATTGTTTTTGACATGTTGAATCTTTTGCTTTCTTTTCGAGGGAGTTAATTTAGCTTGTAACACATACCACACACACACACACACACACACACACACACACACACACACACACACACACACACACACACACACACAACACACCACACACACACACACACACTTACGCACACACACATACACCACAACACACAAAACACACACACACACACAACACACACACACACACACACACACACACACACACACACACACACACACACACACACCCCCGCCCCACACACACACAACACACACACACACAACACAAAAAACACACACACACACACACCACACACACACACAACACCAAAACACAACACACCATCACACCCACACACACACACACACACTTGCACACACACTTGCACACACGCACACCTTCCTCCCCATTCATTGCAGTTTTCCAGTCCTGACAAAAAATGTTAATGTAATTTCCTTATGGCGGATCATGTGCAGATTTTATTTATTTCTTTTATCATTTTTATCTCTTTGGTTTTATTCATTCTTGATTCACACCTTCCTAATCTGACTACACACGGTCGTTTATAATAAGGGTTGTCTCCATAGATTGTTATGCCGATAAAGGTTTTAATAAACTATATTAAAATATTGCGATTAACAGTGCTTTACCAAAGCCGGTATATGAAGATGTAACGGCTTTTTCTGCACATTCCACAGAGAGAGAGAGAGAGAGAGAGAGAGAGAGAGAGAGAGAGAGAGAGAGAGAGAGAGAGAGAGAGCTCCCTGTGATACACTCCCCCTCGCCATTGCCTCTCCCCTAAAATGAGATTCATTTATTACTGCCTTGTAATATCTGCAACAGCGCGATCTTTATGCTTTCCATATTTCTTCGACGGTCCCATCCAGTTTTTCTGATGGGGGGGGGGGGGAGCCAGATGATTTGTAGACCTGAAAATATTTGCAGACGATAATTAACGGCATCCGTTTCCACTTTCGGCATTGGCGGCAGAGGCTTTGAACTTGTGTTTGCTGTATGACTGTCCGTGTGTGTGTGTGTGTGTGTGTGTGTGTGTGTGTGTGTGTGTGTGTGTGTGTGTCTGTGTCTGTCTGTCTGTCTGTCTGTCGCTGGCCTGCCTGTCTGTCTGTTCTGCCTGCCTGTCTGCCTGTGTCTGTGTTTGTGTCTATGTGAATGCATGTGTCTGTGTGTCCAAGTGTGGGTGTGTTTATGGGTGTTTGTGCGCGCACGCGTTTGTATGTGTGTGTTGGAAGAGGAAGTGCGATGGAGAGGGATGGAGAGACCTGTGTGGAGAGTGAGCATGGAAGTATGGGTCTTTGCGCTTGTGTGTGCGTGCGTAAGTGTGTGTATATATATATATATATGTGTGTATATATATATTATATATAATTATATATATATATATATATATATGTATATATATATATCTGTGTGTGTGTATGTGTGTGTGTGTCTATGTGTGCGTGCGTCTGTGTGTACGTGTGTTTGTATGTAGGCACACATGTGCGCGTGTGTCACACGCATCGTCTGGGAGGCGTAAATTAGGAAAAGGGGGAGGTAATTACCTGGAGCTTGGCGCGTGGTCCCTTTGATTTGCATTTGAACAGCTCTTGATGTTGGAACTAAGGGCGTTTGTTGTGGATTAAGGCCTACTTGGCTACCGCTGACTTCAATGGAAACTCTTGTTCCACAATCACCAGCAATCCACTTTACATCTGTGAGAAAAGGTCTGACGTTGTGTGTGTTGTGTTTTGTGTGTGTGTGTGTGTGTGTGTGTGTGTGTGTGTGGTGCGTGGTGTGTGTGTGTGTGTGTGGTGCGTGTGTGTGTGTGTGGTGTGTGTGTTTTGTTTGTGTTTGTGTGTATGTGTCTGTGTGTGTGTTGTCTCTGTCTGTCTGTCTGTCTGTCTCTCTCTCTCTCTCTGGCTCTGTTTTGTGTGTGTGTATGTGGTGTGTGTGGTGTTTTGGGGAGAGGGAGTAGGTTTAAGTTATGTTTTAATCTCTGTTTATTTTTTATTTATTTTTTATTTATTTGTTTATTTATTGTTGCTTGTTTCTAGTGGAATTCGATGTTTACGATCTGGGACCGAGTTAGTTTACCCTTCTCCTTTTCATCATTACGTCTTGATCATCCTCCCTTCCTTCAGGGAAAGGAAAATTAACCCTTTGACACCCACACCCTGTCTACCAACTGCAAAAACGTAACCCATTGACTTCCCCCCCCCCCCCCCCCCCCCCCCCCCCCCCCCTCAATACGGTATTCACTTTGCTCCTGACGAGCAGAAGCTGGTGGATAGGGTGAGGGAGTCAAAGGGATAGGGTTTTACTTTGCTAGCACGGTTGACGATGCAGAAACTGGTGGATATGGGTGTGGGGAGTCAAAGGGTTCAGGCTTTTATTTTAGAGGAATCAAATTTTATTTGCAAGTTGTCATGTTACAATTTGATAAAGTAAGACATTTTAAACTTTAGAGACGAATGAAAGGAGTAGAATGAAGGGAGTATCATCCGTGTTTTGAAGGATTGATGAGCAGATGACATTTTCTGCTGCTTTTCGAAATCGACTTTTTCGTTGTAAGGGGTTATTTTACTTCCTCAACCTATTTACCAGCTTTCTGCCATCTTTTGACTTCCTCAGCCTATCCACTAGCTTTCTGCAGTCCTTTGACTCCCTCAGTCTAGGTACCATCTTCATTCAAATCCCTTCATTCACTAAATCAACCTATCCACCGAATTATGTAGGAAATTGGTGGATAGACTGACAAAATCGATGGATTAAATATTTAGTTTAATCACTGTTCTGGACGCCATCAAGATGTAATATTGTGTCAGTATTGCACGTTATCGATGTCAAGTTGACCTGGAATGACCTGAAATAACAACATGGGGGGGGGGGGGGAGTGGGGGAAATGGGAGGAAAGAATGCTTGTTAAGGTTTGACCGAGTTGTTCGTTTTCAATTTTGCAAGAAAAACAAGTCACCTGTCCGTGGGGATCCGGAATACTTACAGACACGTCCGTCAAGCGGGAAATACAATATACCTGTGGATTATTGACCTCGTTTTTCCGACCTACTTTTGCCTCGACCTCCTTTAAATTAGCATCAACCTACTGCAGCAACTACGTAGAACTAAAGGGATGGGAGGGAAAGGTTGGTGGAGGGTTAGAGGTGGGAGCAACGAGAAGAAAATGAAACTTTTGACCCACAAGGGTTTGCAGGTCAACAGATTTTTAAAGAAAACTGGGTTTTGGAGAGAGAGAGAGAGAGAGAGAGAGAGAGAGAGAGAGAGAGAGAGAGAGAGAGAGAGAGAGGAGCTTATAAGTGTGAAATAAGCAATGTAGATATATCACTCGACCAAAGAGGATCTACTCTACATATAAAGAGAGAGAGAGAGAGAGAGAGAGAGAGAGAGAGAGAGAGAGAGAGATGGTTTATACAAGAGAGAGAGAGAGAGAGGGTTTATTCATAAAGGCTAAAGTCCCGCAAAGATATGTATGTGTGTGAGAGCGTGTGTGTGTGTGTGTGTCTGTGCGTGGTTGTGGTGTGTGTCTGTTGTGTGTGTGGGGGAGAGAGAGAGAGAGAGAGAGAGAGAGAGAGAGAGAGAGAGAGAGAGAGCCCTTTACTTCAGATACTAGAAGTCTTGCCTTCTACGTATATACTTAGCTATTGCTGCAAAGTGTCCGAGTCTGAGTGGAGAGAACGACTTCATGCATACGGCCTCAAGTCTACTACCCGGGCCGTGACTGGGTCCCTGGCCATGGTGAGGGTTGGGGAAGGCATGAAGCACAGAAGTTAACCCTTTGATTCCCACACCCTAACTACCAACTGCAAAAACTTAACCCTTTGATTCCCACACCCTACATACCAGCTTTCTGCAGGAAGCTGGTGGACAGGGTGAGGGAATCAAAGGGTTAAGTTTTTGCTTTGGTAGCATGATTCAGATTGGCAATGCAGGATGCTGGTGGACAGGGTGCGGGAGTAAAAGGGGTTAAGAAAAGGGGTACCGCCCTGCTGATAACACTGTCCCCGAAAAAAGCTGAGGTCTATACTACTTCATTCCCCATGTCATAAATGTACGTCGAGTTTTGTTGCATCTGAAAAAAAATCGATTTTTGTCAGTCGTTTTTGATCGAACACATCTGATCTTTTACATAGTCACTGTAGATTCATAAACAGTGAAAACCGTCATAACGGAAATGGTCAAACCATATAAATGTATTTGTTTTATTTTGTGGGTCCTGATGATATTTGTGTAAACAGCAGCGTCACCATTAAAGAATGAAGTAAACAATCTGTTTCTTGATTTTTGTTGTGACCCGAGTCGGGGCTCTTAAAATGTATTCGTGGACAGCTTTAAGTATGTTTCACTTTGATTCTAAGTGGTCATTATTATAAACAGTTTGTGTATAGAAAGCACCAGGAGGTAACCTTGAAAAAACTTCCTGTCTAAAGGCAATGTATTAAAGGCAAGAAATGAGAAGGTGTTCGGCAGGTTCGGTTGTACGGCCACGGACACATTACTTGCTTGCTCACTTACTTACTTACTAATTTACTTACTTGTTTACTTACTTATATACATACTTTACTTACTTACTTTCTTATTTGCTTACTTGCTTGCTTACTTACATACTTACTTACTTACTTCCCATTATGCCACTGTCATGTAGAGCAGCAACGAAGATATGCCACTCCTGCCTGTTGTCGACCAGCCTCTGTGTTGTACTCCAGGTGAGTTTCAGGGACTTGAATTCCCTTTTACTGTATGTGAATGTCGCCAGGTGCTCCTGGGTCTGCCTCTCGTACGTCTTCCTTCTGGTGTCCAGTGAAGGAGAGTTCTGATGATGCCGGGCTGGTTGGTTCTTACAATAGAGCCGAGGACTCAAGATCATCTTGAGGTCAATCCCAGCCCGCAGCATTAAAAACTGGCCTGTTCGCTGCCTGTCTTAATGTTTCCATCATTCTGATGGTGTCGGCTTAGTGTTTCATAGATCCCTTCTCCCTTTTCTTCCCTTATTTCAAGACCTTGCCAGCGCATAGGGCTTTGCGCAGACTCAGGGAATCTGCCAGATAATTGCTGGCAGATTTGGGTGGAGCACATATGGAGTCATCCGAATGCGAAGAATCCCTCTTGAAAAAAAACTCCTCCAAACTCCCCAAACCCTGATGATGTTATCCTTCTCTTCGTATGATGTGCCTGATCCATTTGTTTTTCTTTTCTGGTGGTGGCGTCCACATCTTGTTAATTGCATTGGACAGATAGTTATTGGTCGGTGATGGTGTTGGGCCAGAAGAGAACGCACTTTTGCTTTTCAATTTGACAGACATGCGCTGTTAAAAGTGAGAAGGCGATCGAATAGATCGTGGTTGAGAATACTCATATTTTGTGGTAACCTAAAATGTGTTTGCTCGGACCTCCCCCCCCCCCCCCCCTGTTGTGATGAATTTTTGCATCGTGCGTTGAACGGATTAGTGATGAGTTTTTGAATCGTTTGTTCAACGTTGTTTTTTTGTAATCGTTGTAGAACAGTACGGTTTGACCTACATAATTGAATTGAATCGTTTGTACAACGGTATTGTTTATACTAGCCAGTTGAATTTGTCTGGGGACGTTTTAGGGCAGAGTGTTCTCAATGTTGAAGGGTAGAAGGAGGACTCTTCTTTTAAATTACAGTTGTTATTAAAATTCTTCTAATCATTTTGCACCCCCTGGGGATGCTAGGGACTCTTTCAGTATAAGTAGTATTCCCACCTTTTGGAAATTCTGTGATAGAAGTTGCCTCTTTTCTGTCGCTCTTTTTGCTTCTGCCTTGCTCCTTTACTTTCTATCAGCCCTTCCTATCATTTTCTGCATTACTAGTCCTTTCATCTACATGTGTTCTATAAACCCTTATATACTTTCTGTTAGGAATAATAATTAGATACATGTATTAAGTACATTTTTGGCTCTATGGAAATGTGATGTGCGGTAGCAATTTCAGGAGATTTTAGGCCCGTTTTTTATGTATGTTGTAGTGTCTTAGCAATGTTTAGATTTGTGTTGAGGTTTGTTGTTTTTTGTTTTTTTTTAAATCCTCTGTGTAATAAATTGGAAGGAGTGGTCAACGCCAAGGGCATATCTTTAGATTATCTACGTGAATGCATTGGTATGTGTACTTATGTCTTTTCCAATTATTATTTCCTGTTGAAGTATTGTGTATGTTTTGAGATTATTGTAGCCCTGCTGTGGCTGTGCGCAGTCAGCTGGGCTTTTAACAAAAAATAACAATAACATAATTTTGGATAGATTTGATCGTTGCGTTTTAACAGATATAAAATATTCGTTGAGTTTTATTCATAATGTGGATGTTTTAATTGTTTCTATGTTGGGTTACGTGGTTTTTTTTTCCTTACAGGTCAGTACAACATTCATGTTAACCTGGTACAATTTTAAATCTTCCCTGTGCGAAACAGTGGACGGAGTGATCAACTCCGGAGGCATGTCCTTAGATTATGTGCGCGAATGCATTGATATTTGTACTTAATCTTCTTTTTTTTATGTTGAGGTTTTGTATGTTTTGAAGCGGTTATAGCCCTGGTGTGGTTCTACGCAGTCGGCTGGGCTTTAAACAACAATAACAGTAAAAACAAAATGGTTTGTGATGATGGAGGAAGAGGATAGACTCTTCGTCTTCTTTCCCCCTGTCTTCTTTTTCTCTTTCTTTTCTTTTTCTTCTGCTGCTCTTCCACTCTCCTCAATCATTTTTCTGTTCATTTTGTCAAGGGGGTTGTGATGTGTGGAAGAATGTGAGTGATGCTTCTTGTTCTTAGGTGGGGTTTTTTTTCATCTATTTTCTTTTGTTTCTTGTCTTTCTTCTCCTCCTCTTCATCATCGTTGTAGTCGTTCTTCTTAGTGAACATTCTTCTTTTGCTTCTTCTTCTTGGATGCGGAGGATTGAAGGATGATTCTTCTTATTTTTCTTGTTGCTTCTCTTTCATCTTCTTTTCTTTCATTTTTCAAATTCTTTTTCTTCCTTCTCTTTCTTGCCTTTCTGTTTTTTTGTGTGTGTTTTTTTCTCCTTTTCTTCTTCTAAATCATCTTTCCTCTTCATCTCCTTCTCCCTGTCATTCTTCTTGTTTGAGGGAGGTGTAAAGGGATGGGGTGGTTTATATTTTTCTCTCTGTCTCTCTCTCTCTTCTCTCTGTCTGTCTGTCTGCCTGTCTGTCTGTCTCTCTCTCTCTCTCTCTCCCTCTCTCTTCTCTCTGTCTCTGTCTCTCTCTCTCTCTCTCTGTGCTTTTTCTCTCTCATGTTCTCTTCTTTTCTTTCTTTTTTCTTCTTTTGCTTTATTCTTTCTTCACTGGTCTTTTCTTCTTTCGTTGTGAACTCTCACGGGGCATAATCATGGAGGCAGCAGCAGTCAAAAGAGTGTGCATGCAGATGACTTGGGTGGTGGTGGGATGCGTTGCCAGGTGATGAGGGAGAGTGGGGGAGGGGGGGAAGGGGAGGGCGAGAGGAAGAGAGGTGAATGTAATTTGTCAGGAGCTAGCTACCTCTATAAATTCTCTTTTATTGCCCGCTCGGCTTGTTTTCCCCATCTTTCACCGTTTCATCTGGCTCGTTTCTCTTTTTCTGTCCGTTTGTCTGTCTATCTGTCTGTCTGTCTGTCTGTCTGTCTGTCTGTCTCTCTCTCTCTCTCTCTCTCTCTCTCTCTCTCTCTCTCTCTCTCTCAGTGTGTGCCTCTCCGTCTCTTTCTCTCCCGTTTTGTTCGTCTTCTCTTTCCCTCCCTTCCTCTCTGTTTTCATTTCTTTTTCTTAATTGCATTGCATGTTAACACACGCCCCTCTCTCACTTGAAGTTAACTCATCGTATTTGTGTTTCTCTCTCTCTCTCTCTCTCTCTTTCTCTGTGTGTGTGTGTGTGTGTATGTGTCTGTCTGTCTCTCTGTCTCTGTCTGTCTGTCTGTCTGTCTCTCTTGTCTCTGTCTGTCTGTCTGTCTCTCTCTCTCTCTCTTTCAGTATGTGTCTGTGTCTGTATGTGTCTCTCTCCCTCCCTTCCTTACTCCTTTTCTCCGTCCCCATCCCTTCCGCCCACCAACCTCCAACCCTTCCCGGCCCCTCTCTTCTGTCTGATCTCACCTGTCTGCGGCAGGGCTTTAGCAGGTAATGACGCTGTCTGGGGAAAAGGGGGAGGATGGGAGAGGAGGAAGTTGGAGACAAAGAGAGAGAGGGAAGAAGAAGAGAGAGAACCAGTCTGGTACCCCGCATACCTGGCACATGGTACGATCCTACAGTAGCCAGGTAGCGTTACCATACCCGGGATGCCGAGCAGTCTTCAGTGGCATGGCTGGAGTTTTGACTTGATATGATAAAGCGTGTTCTGTCGTTCGTTTCGGGGTTATGCTATGGTGTCCGTTCAAGCAACGGACAATAGTTAGTAGACATCTGAGGTTTACCAAGAAAGGGTTTCTTCTTGAGTTTTTCTAAAGACGCGTGCGCGCACATGCACACACTCACACACATACACACGCGCGCGCGCACGCACACACACACACACACTCATTCACACTCACACATATACACACACGCCCGCGCGCGCGCGCACACACACACACACACACAATATAATATATGTATATATATATATCTCTCTCTCTCTGTCTCTCTCTCCCTGTCTCTCTCTCTCCCTCTCTTCTCTCTCTCTCTCTCTCTCTCAAGGCGCTGATGAACCCTTGAAATTATTACTTTTTAAATCACTGTCTTTTGTTTTTGTTGAGGTGTTTGTTTTGTCATATTTCATAGTTTATTAAGTTGTGGCTTTATAAAACTGATGTAGATGCAGTTAGTTTTTGTGTGCTTTCTCGGGGTTTGTTTAATCATCATTATTACTGAACATTCTTTATCTTAATTGGATTTCATGACATAATTATTATGTACATAATCTTCTGAAAGCGTGCAGAATAGGCAATTGGATAATGATGCCATTTGTTTCATTTCGTAGATAAAGGCAGCAAGACTAGACATAATTCGAGTGCTTTTGATTCGGGAATGGCGCTGAAATTTCAGTCGTTTTATTTTTTTTTTTTTAACAGATAATTAGACTGGTTTAATTGAAGCAGAACAGGATTGGTTTCTATTTTCAGAGTTATGCAAAAACTTCACCAAAAACAGATAAATGAAAGAGGATAGAAAAAGAAAAAAGGAAAAGAACCGTAGCATTCAGAACATTACCATATTTTAGCTCACGAGGCAAAACCAGACGTCTGGAATCTTGATCCTGGGGGCAACCGAAGTTCAGACCTAGCTATTCATCATCGTCATCATCATCATCATCATCATCATCATCATCACCACCACCACCACCATCATCATCATCATCATCATCATCATCATCATCACGGTCGTTATGTTCTGGTTTTGTTCCCCCTTCCTTCCCCAACCCCCACCCCCACCCCCACCCACACGCGCTTTTTGTATGGGCAAGGAGGATTTGGAGTGTAATGAGGGAGAGAAGGGGGTGGGGAGAGACCGAGTTAATCGTATGTTGATTGGCGTAGTTGCTATGTAATGGAAGGAAAACGAAGCGGAAACATTTTTTTTCTGCCTCAGACAGCGTATACAACTTGGAGGATGTGTCCGGGGCAGACTTGAAAGCTGCTGTCTTTTGCCAGAATGAGGGAGGCACTGCTGCACATTTTTTTTTTTCTTACCTGATGCAGGGGATAGAAATGATTAATGATGCAGTTTTGTTATTGTCGTGAACTCAAGAAGTTCATCGCTTGCGGTTTTCCCCTCTCATAATCACATTTCCTGCTGGAGGAAAGTTTACCCACTGAAGATGTGGGCACTTTGCCGAAAATTGTTATGGATGTACAGAGGTTCTAAAGTAAAATGCATGTTTTGTACAAAAATGAATGTTATATAGAACCGATAATGTTATACGGTTGTGAGACGTGGACAGTCAACAAGCAAAGCCAGAACAAGATTGTGGCAGCCGAGATGTGGTTTCTTAGAAGAATGTTGAGAGTTCCCTGGACAGCGAAGAAAACAAACGAAATGGAGGCAGGTACAGGTAGATCATTCATAAGGATGATTAGGAAAAGACAGGCAACATTTATAGTCCATTTTATGAGGAAAGGGGAATTGGAGTACCTGGTCACAATGGGAAAGCTAGAGGGAAAGAGAGCACAGGTAGACCCAGGGAGAAGAATTTGGACGGACTTGCAGAGTGGCTTAAGACAAAGAGGGTGGAAGAGGTGCTTGAGGCAACAAGGGATAGAGACAGATGGAAGTCCATGATCGCCAACGCCATGTGGCAAGGTACTTGATGATGATGATGTACAGATAGCTATAATAGTGACGGAGATTGTTCAAAAATCTATGATAGTGACGAAGAAAATTGTGTTTGTGTAAAAAAATTAATCTTCAGTTTGAGTTTGTTCCAGAGGGGTTTACACTCTCAGACAGTTCCATACGTGCTCCGCCCAAATCTACCGACGATAAGCTGTCAGACTCCTTGAGCCTGCGCAAAACACTATGCAATTGCAAGATCTTGAATTGGGATCAGTCTATTGCGGAGAGAGACCCCTGAAACACTTAAGCTGACACCACCAGAACGATTGGAATGTTATGAAAGGAATTCATATATAGTTTGTTCAAGAGGGATTCATTATACTCTGAGAATTCCATATGCGCTTCATCAGTATTCTGGTAGACTCCCTGAGCCAGCGCAAACCCCTATGCGCTGGCAAAGTTCTGAAATGTGGAGGAGGGAGGAGGAAAAAAAGGACCTATGAAAGGCACCACCAGAATTATTGAAGTATTAAAATTGACAACAAACAGTTATTAATGTTGCAGGCTGGAATTGAACTCGAAATATCAGATCTTTGAGTCCCTGGCTTCTGTTAAAATAACCAACCAGCCTGCACAAAACAAAACAAAACTTTTTTTTTTTTTTAAATCAAAACAAAAACGAAACCCGTTGGCCCAGTTGGAGCATTAAGATGGGCAGTGGACAGGCCAGTTGTTATATTGCAGACTGGGATTAAAGTCGAGACATAAGGTCTATTAACGGAGCCAGACAACCGGCGGGATAAATTGTGGCCCTTCAGAGGATTGAACCCACGGTCCCTTCAATATCAGGACGACGCTCTAACCAACTGAGCTAAGGGGGTGTATGGAGAGGGGGGGGGGGGGAGGCGGCGGGTGGAAGAAGAGAAGAGAAAAGCCCTGCGGCTTATATGGAGAATCGGAACCACGATCTCGGCATTATGACGTATGGTGCTTTATATCGGCCTAAGTCCTAGGACAGAACAAATTAAACATGTATCTCCTCCTCCTCCTCCTTTCGTTGTCATTTTTATGATCTTGATAAAAATTTTGTTGTTTGCTGTCCATCATGATGCTCCAATCCTTCTGCTTCTGTGTTTATTTAAGTAAGTGCTTGTTAGGTCCTGATCCTCTACCCATTCCATCCCCATTTCAAAAATCCTTGCCAGCGCATAGATTTTTAGCTCAAGATCAAAGAGGTTGCCCGAAAATTGCTGGCAGGTTTGGGTGTAGCGCATATGGAACTGTTTGAGTGCGATGAATACCTCTTGCACACAGTTTAAACTAACTCCAAACATACCGGTTGTCATAGTATTTTTATACCCCTCGGTGTGCAAACATTTCAGGCGTTGCTGTGACCAAATATGAAGAGAGAGAGAGAGAGAGAGAGAGAGAGAGAGAGAGACAACGTGCGTGGAGAGAGAGAGAGAGAGAGAGAGGAGAGAGAGAGAGAGAGAGAGAGAGAATGTGCATGTGTGTGCGGGAGAGAGAGACAGAGACACAGAGAGAACGTGCGTGTGTATGTGGGCGCGCGCGCATCTGTAAGTCCATGTTTAGAGAGGTATCGTATCGCTGCCCGCTCCGCCTCTCCCGTTAATGACTACAGATTACATTATTTGTTCTTTCCTGCCGTTAACGATACGCATTGTGGTCGTTCTCTTTGATCTTCTGACTACAACAGCAATCGGTTGTTCAGCACTTGTGTTCTACCACCTTGCTCAACCTGCATGGAAACAATAGGCCTTTGTTTTCCCAGCGCGGATTATGTCCAAGCTGCCTCTCTGCCACGTCCGTGTTTTTCGCGCCGGATCGAAATCATCATCAAACATTGCAAAACTGGCCGAAAAAAAACACACAAAAAACACACACACGCACACAAACCACACACACACACACACACACACACACACACACACACACACACTCTCTCTCTCTCTCTCTCTCTCTCTTTCTCTTTCTCTCTCTCTCTCTCTCTCCCTCCCTCCAAACAGGACGGCGGAGCGAACTTTGCACGTGCAGTTTCCCGCCAACCCCTGTGGGTTGTTTAATCCCTGATGGAGTGAGACAAAAACACACCATCTCCCTTACCGACAGCGACATCGTTCTTGTTCGTCGTGCCCGCTTGAGAGGATTGATAAACGAGTGCTTTAGGATAAATTGGACCCTCCGAATTTTTCAGACTGTTGCCGTCTGCGAGAACCCAGGGATGTGTCTTTGGGCAAACATGGCTCCCCGGCACTTCATCGGGCTGCAGACTTTAATGGAGCGTGGACAAATGTTGTCTTTCATTTTCTGCTTCGTCTCCTCTGACCCCCCCGCCATTACACACTTTGATGCGCCCTCGTAATCTGATGGGTGGCGACGGTTCTCCTATACGCGGTAGCTTCCCCCTAGGGACCGCCAGACGGGTTTGTCTTTCGGAACTGAGCTAATATTGTTTGAACGAGACTTAATTTGGTCGATTTTAATGGAGGACATTGGGGAAAGGGGATGACATTATTACAGTCAGATATACTCATGTGATTGAATTCTGGAGAGAGTAGCAAAGCGCAGCGAACATTGTGCCAATTAGACTTAATTCAATTCGGTGCGCAGGAGAACAGTTAGAATATTCCAGTCAGACTTAATTCGGTGGATAATTAGGGAAAGTGATATGGACAGACCTGCTACGTTTTCAGACCTGCTACGTTTTCAGACCTGCTACGTTTTCAGACCTGCTACGTTTTCAGAACGAACTGCCTTGGATGTGTGACTAAGAGAAAGCTGAGACTTACATACCATAACAGAGTAAAAAGAGAGAACTGTATCTGAAGTAACTTTTCACAAGATGATTTGAAACTGAAGCAGACAGTTCCAATCGATATTAAACAGTAGCTAGTTTGAGCATGCTTATTTTGGATCGGTACAAGTCTTGAGGATTTTCACGCAGCTGCATGAAAATACAGGACTGTACAGCAAGAGTACTTTACGTCGGTTCAAATCTAAGACAAAACATTAAACACGCTTCTAGACCAAAAGCAAATTGCAGAAAAAGAAAGAAACCAAGACAAAATAAATAAATCCTAAGATAAAACAAATGCTGCTGAATCAAAATCAAATTACAGCTCAAAGGAAGAAAGTAAGAAACCGAGACAAATAAATAAATAAGTAAATAAATGAATAAATGAATAATAAATAAATTCAATGAATAAATAAATAGATAAATGAATTCAGAATTTTGTAAGGGCAGTTATCTGACATTCAGTCCATGATTTGTTGTTTCTTATTAATTGTTGTGAAGTATATTTTGTGCCTGGTTCAGGTCAGGTACTGGTACACGATGTGAGTCGGGAGTGTATGACCGCAGGCCGCATGACGAATCGGTTCCTGGTGGCATTACACGCTGCTTTAGATACAAAGAAAAGACTGGTTAAGTGTTTGAAGAGCTGGGGCCTCTTGGTATGTCTAGTGCTTCATGCATCAAAGTAGGCATAGCTCACACCCGGTACTCCCACAACCCACCCACCCACCCATTCAGCTACTTACCAACCCCTAACCCCACCCACTATCTTCTCCCAAATAATTTCACCTTTAGTTTGTTCAAGGTGTCACCCCGACGCGCGAAAAAGACAAACAAGACAAGGTCGACAGAGGGTCAGACAGACAGTATTGAGAACGTCAATGACAGTGATGTTTTTAGTTTTCAGCGGAGAAAGTCACCGACACAAAGAAAGCCATTTTTCAAATTTGCCATTGGAGAACAAGAACAAATTTCACGTTACGCGGGTGTGAAATAAACGGTGTGTGTGCGTGTGTGTGTGCGTGCGTGCGTGCGTGCGTGCGTGTGTGTGTGTGTGGTGTGTGTGTATGTGTGCATGCGTGCGTGCGTGCGTGCGTGTGTGTGTGTGTTAATATCCAGCCCTCACCCAAAGAGAATCTACACTTTACAGAAATAATACATGAACGTGAATAGACATAAACATTTCAACAATGCTGAGAGAGAAAGAGAGAGAGAGAGAGAGAGAGAGAGAGAGAGAGAGAGAGAGAGAGAGAGAGAGGAGAGAGAGAGAGTTGCAAAACTCTTAAGTTACTTAACTTATAGTGTTTTATGAATTGTTTTATTGTGTTAATCAACTTACATAACATCTCTCTTTTATGTCAGGTATGATTACCATTACAATAGAACTACCTGTACCTGTACAGCCTTGCGTCTTGGTCTTAACCATCTGTCCATACTGGGGGAGGGAGGGAGGGGGAGAGAGAGAGAGAGAGAGAGAGAGAGGAGAGAGAGAGGAGAGAGAGAGAGAATCCCTGTTATCACTATTAAACAACGTGTCAAACTCGTTTTCATGGAATTTGCTGTTTGGAGTTCGTTCAAGAGGGTTTCATCACACACTCTGACAATTCCATATGTGCTCCACCCAGATCTACCAGCAATTTATCTGGCAGACTTTCTGAGCTTGCACAAAACGTTACATGCACTGTCAGGGTATTGCAATGTGAAGAGGAGTGGAAGGGGCCTATAAAAGACTGGTCTGACACCACTAATATGATGAAAATATTAAGATAGGTAGTGAACAGGCCAGTTTTTCTGCAGCAGGCTTTGATTAACTCGAGACATCATATTTTGAGTCCACGGTTCTTTAAAAAAAAAATGCCGGCGTGGTTTGTTTGTTTGTTTGTTTGACCCCCGTGGGTGTGCCGGGGGCTCTTTCAGTATGAACAGTATCCCCCCACCTTTGGAAATTCTGTGCTAGAAATTTCCTGGTTTCTGTCACTCTCTTTCTTTCTTTCTTCCTCTTTGCTTTGTGTCATTTCTTCTGATCGTTTTCTGCCTTGCTGATCCATTCACCTGTATGTGTTCGATAAAGTCTTATGTACTTTCTCTTAGGATTGATAATTGGGTACATGTATTAAGTGCATTTTTGGCTCTAGGGCAGTGAGATATACGGGAACAATTTTAGGTAATTTAGGCCCGTTTCTACACATGTTTAAGTGTCCTTATTTATGTTTCAATCTTATTCAGGTGTTTTTTTTAAATCCCCTGTGCGATAAATTGGAATGGTGAATCCTGGGGGTCATCTCCTTGGATTATGTGCGCGAATGCATTGATATGTGGACTTAATCCCCTCCCCCCCCCCCCTCTTTTTTCTTGTTGAAGTATTGTGTACATTTTGAAACGGTTATAGCCCTGATATGGCACTACGCAGTCTGCTGGGCTTTAAACAACAATAACAGTAACAGTAGCAGTTTCGTTTATGACGCAGACTGAACCCCAAAGATCCATAGCATATACTCGATAAAAACGAATGATCTGTGATCTTTTTTCTCTAGTATAGTCTGACCGTGTTAAAAAGTGCACACGCAGACGGAGCAGTCGCCAGTCTTATCGGTACGCGACCTGCGAGTCTTGAGTTCGATTCTGGAATTTAATTTCCATCGCCTTTTGGGCAAACTTTGTTATCGTGATTGGGGAAAGTCCTTATCTTTGCTCCCCGAAAGAAAGTTAAAAGACTTCAAAACCCATCTTTGATTCTGCTCACGGTGCGGCGGCTCTTTTCCTAAGTGGTGAGAGAGGAGGTTGGCATGGATGGAGTGAGAGTGAGTGTGTGTGTGGTGGGGATGGGTGTGGAGGTAGGGAGGAGAGAGACACACAGAGAGAGACAGACAGACAGAGAGAGAGAGAGAGAGAGAGAGAGAGAGATGTTAACAGGCAAACTGGGCGAGATGCCAGATTTTGTTCAAGAGGCCAAAGAATTCTCGAGACGTTGTAAAAGATATAAAATTCCTGCATCAGTCGTCTGCCAGTTTGTGTGTGTGTGTGTGTTTGTTTTTTTCAATTTCATCTGAAATGTATTTTTCAATTTCATCTGAAAGAAAAACAAGACAAAAAAGAAGTGGGGGTGGGGGAAGAAACTTACAGAATGATTCAGATCAACCTGCAGTGTCTGTGTGTGTCTGTGTCCCAAGATGGTACTCAAAGGAAGTCTTCACTCACTTATGGATGGATTGTCATAACAACTAGGTCCTCATGCAAAGTACGGGGATAACGTAATGGTTAGAGCACTAGCTGTCGGAAGCCGAAGATAAGCAGGATCGAGCGTGGTTGCCAAATGGATGTGTGAACGAAGTTCATGCCCTGGCTTGAACACACATGGCCCCATTCCTTCCAGTTGCCCATGGATACCTGATGTACTTTAGGGGCAGGAAAGGTAAAGTGGTTTCTTCTTTTTCTTCTTCTTCTTCTAGTTTCTTCTTCTTCTTTTTCTAGTTTCTTCTCTTTTTCTTCTTATTCTTCTTCATCTTCTTCTTCTACTTCTTCTTCCTCCTCCTCCTCCTCTAGTTCTTCTATTTTTCTTTTTCTTTCTTTTTCTCTTCTTCTTCTCTTCTACGTCTTCCTTTCTCCTCCTTCTCTAGTTTCTTCTTCTTCTTCTTCCTCCATCTCTAGTTTCTTTTTTTTTCTTTTTCTTCTTCTTCTTCTTCTTTTTCTTCTTCTTCTTCTTCTTTTTTCTTCTTCTTCTTCTTCTTCTTCTTCTTCTTTTGTTTTTCTTCTTCTTCTTCTTCTTCTTTTTTCTTCTTTTTTTCTTCTTCTTCTTTTTCTTCTTCTTCTTCATTTCTCTTCTCTTTTTTCATCTTCTTTTTCATCTTCCTCTCTTCTTCTTCTTCTTTCTTCTTCTTCTTCTCTCTTCCTCTTCCTTCTTCTTCTTCTGACTCTTCTTCTGACTCTTCTTCTGACTCTTCGTCTTTTTTTTCTTCTTCTTCTTTCTCTTCTTCTTTTTCATCTTCTTCTTTTCTTCCTTCTTCTCTCTTCTTTCTTCTTCTTCTTTCTTCTTCTTCTTCTTCTTCTTCTTCTTCTTCTTCTTCTTTCTTCTTTTTCTTTCTTCTTCTTCTCTTTGCTTCTTCTTTGTCTTCTTCTTTTTCTTCTTCTTCTTCTTCTTCTTTTTCTTCTTCTTCTTCTTCTTTTTCTTCTTCCCAGGCTGCAGCTCATGCGAAAACTCTCTATCCAAGCGCACGAATTCACACAAAATTACAAACATAATAGAGGGAGCAGATTTTTGCGTGTATCACCGATCTGTATTCTTCAGCCTTAAAAGCAGTCATACTCCGTCTTTGGGGAGGTAATGAGAACATTTGGAAAAAATACAGGTGAATGATCTGGAAGGCAGAAATCAAAAAGTCTTGTGAGGGAAAGAGAGCGTGACAGGACAGCGAAACACAAACTACCTAAGAGCAAACTAGATAGCTTCTGTGGTTCCAAAACGGGAAGGGACTTTAATTTCTGCTTCCGCACTACCCCACTGTGGGTAGGTAAGTAGCGAGGGAGCGCAGATGGGCACCGCCCTCATTACACTGACTCCGAATGAATATAGCTCTCTTTGAACTCCTCGGGCTCTTGCGATCACATGTGTACGAACATTTTGAAGGCAAGGTATGGCTTAAATGTGATGGCTTAGTCATGTTATGTCATATTCATATTTCTTTGTTTTGTCACAGTGGATTTACCGTGTGAAACTCGGGCTGCTTTCCCTTTTGAGAGTGCGTCGCCGCAGTGCAGCGCCACCCAGTTTTCTTGTTCTTTCTTGTTGTTGTTTGTTCTGACCATGATTTCAGAAAGGCAAAAAGGCTAATTGGCCTTTAAGGGGAGGGGCCATAGAAATCAACCTATCTCTTAAAATTAAATTTTATGCCAGGACAACCGGGTGAATGCCCTGCTTCACGATTTTTACCTTGATGGGATCTTAAGCGTGCGCAGGCCAGAAGGCACAGG
>JAPXFY010000018.1:39601815-39611815 GCA_030674185.1 Monoplex corrugatus | reverse complement strand
TTGCTTTCTGTCATCTCTTCCTGTCATTTTCTGCCTTTGTTGGTCCGTTCACCGGTATGTGTAGTGTAAAGCCTTATGTACTCTCTGTTAGAATTGATAACTGGGTACATGTATGGACTGCATGTTTGGCTGTAAAGACGTGTGATGTACAGAAGCAATTTTAGGAAATTTAGACTAGTTTTTATGTACCTTTTGCTGCAACTTATTTATGAGTATGCGTTTTTAACCAGGTTGTTTATTTTTTTAAAACCGTCTGGTGATAAATTGGCGGAATGGTCGACTCCAAGGGCTATCTTTAGATTATGTGAGCGAATAGACAGCTGTGTGTACGTCATTTTCTTTTCTATATGTGTGTGTGTTTTTTTAAATGGTCAGCGAGGTGCTGTGAATGTTTTGAGATGATTATAGCTGTGATACGGCTGTGTGCAATTGGCTGAGCTGTACTACAACAAACAACAACAATAACAAGCACAATAATAGTAGTAATGATAATAATCATAATAATAATAGTAATAATGATAATGATATGATTATAGTAATTATAATATAATAATAAATAAATACATTTTCATTGGCTCAGATGTGCTAGTTTTAGGCTGGCCAGTGGATTTCTGCTATTGCAGTGCCTCCTTATGAGATTTACAAGCCTCGAAACGTTTCTATTTATCTATTTATTTTTTGATTTACATCTTTACTCATTCATTCATTCATTCATCCATTCATTCATTCATTCATTCATTCATTCATTCATTCATTCCTTTATTTAAGAATTTAACAGTTCAACAGTCTTATGGCTAAGTCTCCTTATTTGGGGCTACGATAAGGCTTGAACGTGATCAAATGTATGCGTGATTGTGTGTGTGTGTGTGTGTGTGTGTGTGTGTGTGTGTGTGTGTGTGTGTGGTGTGTGTTTGTGTGTGTGTGTGTTAGATAGACTGGTAGAGAAATAGGCTCATTACTTCTTTAATTTCTTCTGCAGTGGCACTTGGTTACCCCCAGATCTGTCAGATAACAAGTATGAGATCCAAAATTATTTCTGACTAGATTTTTTATCGCTGTTCAAAACTTGTTTACGTAGTTGCTACAAATGTGGACGAAATATCAGCACCTGCTGCCAGAAATGAAATGAAAGAAGCTACACGCATGCACACACGCTAGCATGCATGAGTATGTGCCATCTCTCTCTCTCTCTCTCTCCCTCTCTCTCTCTCTCTCCCCCCTCTCTCTCTCCTCACCTCCCTCTCTCTGTCTGCTCTGCCACCACCATTCCCCTGTCTTTCAACCTTTCTTTCGTCTATACATCTGTTTTTTGTCACACTCTCATTCACCTCCATACTGTGATGAAGTTCTGTCAGTTTTTTCTTATCTTGACAAAATACAAACAATTCGCATTTTGAACGCCTCTATGAACATAATACGTGCTTTTGGGGTTTTCTTTGTTTGTTGTTTTTCATTTCCTTGTCTTAGATCTCCTCACTTTATATACATATTTTTGGATGTGTGTGTGTGTGTGTGTGTGTGTGTGTGTGTGTGTGTGTGTGTGTGTGTGTGTGTGTGTGTGTGTGTGTGTGTGTGTGTGTGCTATCCTCTCTAAAATGTGCAGTTCTGTTTCTCTTTCGTCCAGTACCCAGTCTTGTTCTGTACCTGAGTGCTGTCATGTGGACACCTTTGGTTCTGTCTCTTTTTTCTCTTCTCTTTCTTTTCTTTATGTTGGTCTGTCCCTCCCCCTGACCTTTTTCCTTAGTATATTATTTTTATAACCGGGAAGAGATGTGTGTATGTCACTCTGTGTCTGTCTGGTCTGTCTGACCAAAATGTATTAGCAAGATTTTCTCGGCTTTGTCTGGGTGGATCTTTACAACTTTTGGTCAAAGCTGTGGATGGTTGGGGAGTCAAGAATGCATAAATTTGGAGGAAAAGGTGTCTAGATCAAGGTCACACAGACCAAAACAGTACATAAAAACAGCACTTCTCGGGGAATGTGTGTGAACATAACTTTTTCGAGACATTCTAAAAAATATTTAAAAACCTTTCGTTGTAATGTATTGATAGTCTACCGTTTTTCTCAAGTGTTCTGTCAGTAGAAAAACATTTTATTTTAAAGTCACAATGACCTGGAGAAGTACACACTCTGGAAACTAGAAACACACGAACATAGAATGGGAACGTGTATTTAAGATAGGCGTAAATTTTGGGCCATTTGTCTTTTGTCAAGTATACGCAAAAGACAACAAAGAAAGATACATAACATGTAGGAAAAGAACAACAACAGAACGTCCTATATCGTTAAGCAGGAGAAAATGGAGTGCGTTACACAATGTAGATTTTATGGACTGTTGTGTTTATATGAAAGGGAGATTGTTTGAATGACTTGACTGTATGGGGGTTATCTGGGTTGTTTGTTACGTTGTTTTTTCTTCTCTCACTCTTCTCCCCCCCCCTCTCTCTCTCTCTCTCTCTCTCTCTTTCTCCCTCTCTCTCTCTCCCTCCCTCCCTCTCTCTCTCTCTCTTTCTTTCATTGTTGTTGGTTGTTTTCGTCCAAACAAAACTAAATTTGGCGTTTGTTCCTTGTTCCAGAGTGCGGATGTAGACATGTGTGCCAGTGGAATCGTGTCTGAGGCCTACCCCTCCATGGAAGGCAAGCGAGCAGTGACAGCCACAGGTGTGTGGACCTTACCTGGCCAGATGACCACTGCTGTCGCCCTGCAGCCCAGCGGCCAGCATCAGGTGGCTTTTGTGGGCACCTCGCAAGGTGATGTGTATAAGGTGAGCAGTCTTGCTGTTGAATGGAGTATCAGGTGTAAAGTTGGAATGCGGTTCATGTTGTTGCTGGCTTCAGTTTATTTATTTATTATTTTTATTATTTATCTATTTATCTATTTGTTTGTTTGTATTTTTTATTTATTTGTTCGGTGATTTATTCATTTATTTTGTGTGTGCTGGGGGGGGGAGGTGATGGTGGTGTTGGTGTTGGAGTTGAGTTAGTGCTGGTGCTGTTCTTATTGCTGATTAAATACTCTTATGTGTTCATATTCTTTCTACTTTCCTTTCTGATTTTGTGGGGTTTTGTAAGCCTTCCAGTTCCTCCTGGGGCATGACGGGGGCTCCTTCAGTATAAATAGTATCCACACCTTTTGGAAATTCTGTGCGACAAACTTCTCATTTCTGTCATTCTGTTTGTTTCTTGTTCCTTTGCTTTCTGTCATTTCTTCCTATCATTTGCTGCCAGCTGGTCCATTCACCTGTATGTGTTCGATAACGTCTTACGATTTTATCTTAGGATTGATAATTGGGTACATGTATTCGTTTGCAGTTTTGCTCTAGGAAGTGAGATAGCGGAAGTAATTTTAGGTAATTTATGCCGTTTTTATATATGTTTTAGTATCCTTAGTTATGTTTAAATATTATTCAGTTATGTTTCTTTTTTAAATCGTCTGTTTGGTAAATTGGAGTGGTCAGTGCAGGGGCATTTCTTTTTATTATGTGCGCGAATGCATTGATATGTGTACTTAATGTCCTTTTCGTCTTGTTGAAGTATCGTGTATGTTTTGAAACGGTTATAGTCCCTATTTCATGGCTCTGCACAGTCGGCTGGGCTTTAAACGGAAAGAATAATAACAATAACCCTTGTAATTTCCATAACTCTTTGGTCATTTCTCTCGTCTGTAGTATGTGTTCTTTTTATGTCTTGACAAGGTGGTGGTGGAGGGCATGTCAGGACAGCTGGTTGACCAGTTGACAGTTGACAGCAGAGGTCCCGTGCTTCAGATCCAGCCATCAACTAACAAAGACCACCTTTAGTTCTCTCCCCCTCGAAGGTGAGTTCTGTGAGTGCATGTTAAGCAAGAAGATGACAAGCATTCTTACCAACAAATGCCTGTCAATTAACATCAGGAAGAGAGTTCTTGAATGTTATATAGAACCAATACTGTTGTACGGATGCGAGGCGTGGACAGTCAACAAACAAAGCCAGAACAAGATTGAGGCAGCCGAGATGTGGTTTCTAAGAAGAATATTGAGAGTTCCATGGACAGCAAAGAAAACAAACGAGACAGTCTTGATGGAGGCAGACTCAAGTAGATCACCCATAAGGAAGATTAGGAAAAGACAGGCTACATTTATAGGCCATTTTATGAGGAAGGGGGATTTGGAGCACCTGGTCACAACGGGAAAGCTGGAGGGAAAGATGAGCACCAGGTAGACCCAGGGAGAAAATGCTGGAGGGACTTGCAGAGTGGCTGGGGACGAGGAGGGTGGGGGAGATGCTAGTGGCAACGAGAGATAGAGGCAGATGGAAGTCCATGATCGCCAACGCCATGCGGCAAGGCACCTGATGATGATGTGTAAAGCTGATCAGTGTGGCAATTTTAGTCCTTGTTTTACTGGAAAAAAGTTTTATCAATAAAAGTTAGACTTGTAGGGAAATGGGAGTGAGGAGGGAGATATGTGACTGTTTTGTTTCCTTTTTGATGCTTTAAGTCTGTTTTTGAATCATAGAAGATGAAAATAATAAGCAACTCAATAGTCTAAAAACACTCTTGCACAAGTGCCCATTTTTTTCCTCCAAGAATGAAACCTCCCGATATGGTATAAGAAGAGAAAAGACATTCAGTGTTCAGTTTGTTTCATAATGTGTAATTTCTTTCTTTCTGGCTTGTGTGTTATACATTACATTAGTCCAGTATTACAGTGCTCTTATTAACATGTATGGTAGTGAAAAGACGTATCACACCGTTTACTTCATGACGATAAATGTTGTTTGGGGTTCTGCAGAGTATCCTCCTTGTTAGTGTTATTTGAAGGTCTGCAGGTGACCTTGTGGTAGATGTTATTTGAAGGACTGCAGGTGTCCTTGTTGTAAGTGTTATTTGGGGGTCTGCATGTGTCCTTATTGTAAGTGTTATTAGGGGTCTGCAGGTGTTTTTCTTGTTATTTTTGGATCTGCATGTGTCCTTGTTGTGTTATTTGGGGGTATGCATGTGTCCTTTTTGTAAGTGTTATTTGAAGATCAGGAGATGTCTTTGTGGCATGTGTTACTTGAGGGCTTTGCAGGCGTCCTAGGTGTGTTATTTTGGAGACTGCAGGCGTTTAGGTTAAGTGTTGTTTGAGGGTCTGTAGGTGTTCTTGTTGTGCAATTTGGGGGTATGCAGGTGTCATGTCTGTTTTTTTGAAGGTCTGCAGGTATTTTTTATAAATGTTATTTGGCGTTGTGCAGGTGTCCTTGTTGTGGGTACGTCACTGTGAACAGAGACAGACGTGTGAGGAGTGTGTTGCTGACACTGACCCCACGTGTGGTTGGTGCGTCATGCAGAACAAGTAAGTCTGAGATGTCTTACCATATATTATATTATGCTATCTGCAATTGTGAAGTGAGATAAGATCGTTGGGTATGGTGACTAGTCAAAATTTGTTACGTGGTAAAATGAAAGCGTCAGAAATTTCGTAAAAAAATAAATTAAAAAATCGGGATTTCGTAAACGGACCTTGTCTGCGAGCGTCGAATGCGTAAATTTGCGTCCGGCACATCTCTGCAATATTTGTTAATAAATTCGAGGCAGAAGAACTACCCCGGCATCAGCTTTTATAGAATTGTAGCTGTCTTTTCCATCAAACCCGCTCCAGGTATGAAGCTGCGTTGATACGAAATGCGATAATGAATAGATAGTAACATTTCAAATGGAAGCAAAATTTAACGGTGATGGACGGAGCTATTTCTGCGACGTCAAGTGTGTGTGTGTGTGTGTGTGTGTGTGTGTGTGTGTGTGTGTGGTGTGTGTAGTGTGGTGTGGGTGTGGTGTGGTGTGGTGTGGTGTTGTGTGTGTGTGTGTGTGTGGAGAGAGAGAGAGAGAGAGAGAGGAGAGAGGATATGGATGGGAAAAAAGTTAGCTTCGTTCACCCCCATTACGTGAAAGTTTGATCAGTTGTTTGCGCCTTTAATTTGGGACAAACAATTTTGGGAGATCTTTTATTTCAAGCCTCTCAAGATATGAAGATACTGTTTCTTCTGCTCAAGGGATGATTTTCCCCTTTCTTTTTGAAACAGTATATTTGTTAACAGATGTGTGTGACGCTGTTTTAATCGTTGGCAATTCGTTTGTTCGTCGATTTAGTGTTTGGTTGTTTGGTTGTTTGTTGGTGGTGTTTTGTTTTGTGGTGTTTTGTTTTTGTTTTTCGTGTATTTAGCCTAGCTTTAGATTACCTTTACGGTTGGTTGGTGTGCACAACACGAACTCAGTTGCACTATTTTATCCACGAATAGATTGAATTGTATTTCTGACACGTTCTCATTTTCGGCCCTTCCTGTCTCTGAGTGACAAACAATAGTACAGTAGTGTACGTAAGACCTTTTGTATGACGTATATAGAAATAAATGCGTGAGTATGTAAACTGAAATGCGGTGCTGGCCAGCGATCACTGTGTTGCCATGATTCCAGCGCATCACGTTTGGATATCAGAAATAAATAGATATTAAATTACAACCCAACGCAGCACAGCATAGCACAACACAACACAGTTCAATACAGTACAGTAGGCTACATTGCAGCACAATGCAGTAGAGTACAATACAGTACATTGCAGTGCAATACAATGCAATGCAATACAGCACAGCACAACAACACAACACGACACGACACGACACGACACGACACGACACAACACAAGTCAATGCAGTAGTACTTTATTAATTCTGTAAAAGAAATTACAAGTGCAAAGAAGTTTTAAGACACTTGATGAAAAATATATCACCTAATTTTTGAATGTCTTCGTCGTATACCTTTAAGAAGTTACCGGTGCTGGTGGCGGCGCCTAACTTAATCGTGCATTAAATTGTTTTAGAATAAGAAAGGTATGACTATATTATAGTATAATACAATACAATACATACAGTACAATACAAAACAATAGAATGCAGTACAGTGCAATGCAATATAATACAATATAATACACTCTGTATGGTTTGATAATAACAGATGCACCATCCAGTCAGACTGTGACTCCTCAGCAGTAAGACCCAGCTGGTTGCCCGCCGTCACTGCCACCTGTGCCAAAATGACCAACATCCAACCTGAAGTGGTCAGCTATGAGAGCTTACAGTCTGCCCTGGCTGACAAAAAGGTGAGTCTTTAATTGCATCGAAAAAAAAAAACTGTGTCTAGAGCGTCATGTATGACCGCTTTTGAGGTCGAGCGAACATTGCTTAGTGTTTTGGTAAAACAACATTGGGAGCTCCTGGCTGCTAAGGGTCGAGAGTGTATAGATCTTGTAGTTTCAGTTTCTGATGATGACGTCTCCACGCTTGGAACGAATTCCATATGCACTAACGTTACAGGTGCCATGTGTATGGTGATCACGGCATAAGCCTTTAAGCCTGCACATAAACCCATGAGCTGGCCAGGTCCTGAAGCCCTACCTAGACTATGTTTTACCTAGCCTATGTTTAAAACTGGTATTTTATCAGCCTGTCATTGGAACAATCTTGGTTATATGTAAACGACATGTGTATCTATGTATCTAACCTTCAAAAAAGGGACACATAATCTCTCTCTCTCTCTCTCTCTCTCTTTCTCTCTCTCTCTCTCTCTCTCTCTCTCTCTCTCTCTATTTATTATATATATATATATATATATATATATATATATATATATATATAAAGTAAATGAATAGATATATATTATGATATATCTATTCAGTAGAGAGATGAAGGCCCGGAGTAAGGCAAAGGAGGGATTTTTTTTAAGGATCATTGCGCTCAGGGAGGTTACCTTTGTGCTCGCCTTTTTTTTTGTCCCATTTTGTACGCCACCTTAATGGCCACAGAAGCTGGAACAGTTTTACAATGCGACGATGATGATGTCGATGATGATGATAATCATGATGCAATGGAGTTCCATCTAGGATTGAGACCGCGTGACAGGGTTGTACTCTTACGCTTACTGTCATAATATATCCTGGAGTCAACCAGGCCCGAGATATACAGACTCCTGCGGTGCTGGTCAAAACATCTGAGCAACAGAGCAACACCCTCAATGACGCGTCCATTAAATGGATGATATTCGACTGTGTGGTCCTAGTTTTCCCAATGAGTCCATAGCACGCCCAACTCTGGGTAGGAACCGGTTAGAGCCGAAAAATCCCACAACGATTTTTGAAGTGACTGATGGGGATTCGAACCCACAAACCTTTCAGTCGGTAGTCCATTGCTCTGACCACTACACCACGGTGACTGGTGCAAAAGAGGGATCTTTCATTCTCTCTTAGTCTGGTGGCTGGGCTGGACTTGTCTGATGTGTGTTATGTTGTGTGTGTCTTGGGATTTGTCATCTTTCCACCTTGCCATTCAGTTTGTGAAGAAGGTAACATGACTGGGTACAAATGGGTCATGCAGCACATGATTGGGTACAAATGGGTCATGCAGCACATGGACAGACCCCGTTCGCTTGGCGAAATGGCTACCGTGTGGTGTTGGGAGTAGGGAGATGATTGTTTGGCCAGTAGTGAGGTATTGTTGTTCTGGTTCCCATCCAGCACCGTCAGAGGTTTCTTGTTAATCAGCCTTTTTTTTGGTGAAGTATGCGTTAATCCCAGCTAAAAGCCATCTGGAACGACAAGAATATCGCTATCGGCTCCAAGATCAGACTGATGCGTTCCCTTGTCATGTCAATATTTTTGTATGCATGCGAAACATGGACCATAACAGCAGACATTGAAAGAAGGATACAGGCAATGGAGATGAGATGCTTCCGCAAACTCCTTGGTATCTCATACAAAGATCATATAACCAATAAGGAAGTGAAAACCCGAATCGAAAACGCCATCGGGCCGTATGAAGATCTCCTGACTTCAGTGAAAAGACGCAAACTGAGGTGGTACGGGCACGTCACACGATCATCTGGACTGGCCAAGACCGTCTTGCAGGGAACAGTTCAGGGAGGGAGACGAAGAGGCAGACAGAGAAAAAGATGGAAAGATAATATCAGAGAGTGGACTGGCCTGAATGGAACATCATTCTGCGGAAAGCTGAGGACCGTGAGGAGTGGAGGAAGTTGGTTGCAAAATCTTCAGTGGTGCCCCAACAGTCAACCAGACTACGGGACTGATGGTGATGATGATGTGTTAACATATACATTTATGATGATTTTGTCTTTGGATTATTTGGAGGTGGGTTGCTTACTGTGTGGTATAAAATGGAGAGAGAGAGTGTGTGTGTGGGTGGGTGCGTGCGCGCGCGCGCGCATATTTGTGGTCTTAGTATGTGTCTTGCTTTTGGAGCTGTTGACATGACTGTCGATAAAGTTTGTGCCTTCTTGCTTTCAGATCACATTTCAGCTTGAGCAAGTGTCTGTGCAACCTTCAAATGGCCTTGAGCTTGGATGCCTGTTTGTGTCTGGAAGTTCCAACCAGCGCACGCCAGCAACAGTGAACAGCAACATCATCAGTTGCCCTCTGCCCACACAGGAGCAGCTCCCCAGAATCCCAGATGGTAAGGGTGAGTAGTAGTGGCCGCTTGTGCTTTTTGTTGTGGTGCGTGTCTTCTAACCGCCCTAATCTGCTGCCCCTTTTCTCGTGTGTGTGTGTGTGTGTGCTTTGTGTAAGCCCTCATCCACTGAAATTCTGTGGCCTTTTCTTTCTTTGGTTCGTCACAACCTTTTTCGTTTTCTTTTGTTTATTTTAGCTCTTTGCTTTGACTGTCCTAACCTTTTTAACATTGTTTGTAAGAGAGATTGCTGAATCTTATATTGTTCTGAATGTAAAAGAGGTGCGGTGAATGTTCTTTAAATTATCTGTTTTTGTTGCTGACCCGCTTTGTCTGTTTAAAAAAAAAAAAAGAAGAAAATGCAAATTGTCAAGATTTGCATTTTCTTCTTTTTTGTTTGTTTTTGTTTTTGTATTGTGTATTACTGATGTTGGCGTGTTGTGTACGAATGGATGTTTATAAAGGTATCTTGCATAGCTGGATAGTCATGCTTGAGCGCTAGTTCCTCAAAGTGAATAAAGTGGT
>JAPXFY010000018.1:39584315-39599315 GCA_030674185.1 Monoplex corrugatus | reverse complement strand
ATAAACTAAGGAGATGCCTCTGATCTTGATCACTCTGTCCAATTTATCACACAGGGATTTAAAAAACGCACCCGATTACAAATTTAAACATAACTAAGGACCCTAAAACATTTATAAAAACGGGCCTACGTTACCTAAAACTACTTTCGCACATCTCATTTCCCTAGAGCCAAAACTGCACTTAATACACGTACCCAGTTATCAATACTAAGAGAAAGTACGTAAGACTTTGTCGAACACATTTAAGTGAATGGATCAGCAAGGCAGAAAAGGATAGGAAGAAATTACTAAAAGCAAAGGAACAAGGCCGAAAGAAAGAGAGTGACAGAAAAGCGGAAATTTCTAGCACAGAATGCCCAGAAGGTGGGGATACTATATATGCTGAAAGAGCCCCCGGCGTCTGTACGGGTGGAACTGGCGACATGATCAGATCCGCGAGTCAGCGGTTCTTGTTGTCGACAGAGCCAGACAACCCGTGACAAAAACGTGGCCCGTTTGAGGGTCAAACCCATGACCTTCGTGTGTTATCAGTATGGCACTCTTGAGTTGTCGATTCTCATAACTTTGGAGGTCAGTTGGTTTGTTCTTCGGGCGGACTACGACCTTTTTTATATTTTAAAAAAAAAAAAAATTTGTATAAATTTTAATCTTTTGATTCCCGCACCCAGTCCACCAACATTCTACACTGCCAGCCATGCTAGCGAAGCAAAATCTTAATCCTTTGATTTCCTTTACCGTGTCCACCTGCTTCCTTGATTCCCGTACCCTATCCATCAATTTCCTGCAAGAAGCTGATGGATAGGGTTAGGAAGTCAAGGGGTTAATTTTTTTGCAGTTGGAGGATGGGGTTCGAGTATTCAAGGGTTAAACGGGATGGCAGGCTCACTTGGTAGAGCTGTGTACTCAAGATCTGATGTCTCAGTTCGATGTCAGTCCATAACATAAAAACTGGCCTGTTTGCTGTCTGTTTGAATGTTCCAATCAATCTGATAGTGTCGAGTGTTTCATAGGTTTCCCACCCTCATCCCACCTCCCATCTGTTATAAAAACTTGCCATTCCGTAGGGATTTGCACAGGGTCAAGGAGTCTGCCAGGTCATCACTAGCAGGTTCGGATACAGCACATATGGAATTGTCCGAATGCGAATAACCGCTCTTGGACAAATTTTAGTTGTAGCATAAAAAGATGTACTGCGTACCAGGTTTACGCGCCATGAAACTATATTATGAGACATTGTTACAGTTCGTGGTATGTGTGTAGACTTGAAGCCCAGTTTCATAGATTCCCCCGTTGGGATGCCGGGGGCTCTTTCAGTGTAGTGTCCTCACCTGGAAATTCTGTGCTAGAAATGTCCTCTTTTCTGTCACTGTTTCTCTCTTGCTCTTTTGCTTTCTATCAATTCTTCCTATCATTTTCTGCCTCGCTGGTCCGTTCACCTTTACGTTTCAATAAAGCCTTAATACTTTCTCTGAGGATTGATGATTATTATGTGCATTTTGGGCCCTAAGAAAATGTGATGTGCAGAAGCAATTGTAGGTAACTTAGGTCCGATTTTATGTTTTAGTGTCCTTAGTTATGTTTACATTTGTATTCAGGCATATTTTTTTAATGCCCTGCTGATAAATTGCCATATCTTTAGATTATGTACGCGATTGCATTGATATGGATACTTAATTTTCTTTTCCAGGTGTTTTTTTTTTTTCTCCAGTGAGGTATCGTAGGCCTACACTTTTTGAGATGGTTATAGCCCTGGTATGGCTCTGCACAGTCGGCCGGGCTTTAAGCAAAAATAACGCGACACGTTTCGCAGATTATATTATTTCTGTTTGTGTATGTGTGTCAACTTGAAGCCCAGTCTCACAGATAACAGTCCCGAGTTCAGTTGTCCGTGTTAATGCCTTGTGTCCTGTGTGTTGCAGATCACGAGAACATGGTCCTCCATTTCCATGTCCAGGGCAAATCCATTGTCACTCGCAGCGTTGCTGTCTTCGACTGCAGAAGTAACCCTGAGTAAGTTGGCAGTATTACAGGTGTACTCTGTGTATTCGTTCGTTCGTTCGTTCGTTCGTTCGTTCTTTGATTTAACGTCTTTTCACTATGATTGATGTTAGACGATTCTCTCTCTCTCTGTGTGTGTGTGTGTGTGTGTGTGTGTGTGTGTGTGTGTGTGTGTGTGTGTGTGTGTGTGTGTGTGTGTGTGTGTGTGTGTGTGCTCTGTGTGTGTGTCTGTGTCTGTGATGTGCCTGTGTGTGTTTATGTGTGTGTATGTGTGTGTGTGTTTTGCCGCTGTGTATGTGTATTGTGCCTCTGTGTGTGTGTGTGTTGTGCCTCTGTGTGTGTGTGTTGTGCCTCTGTGTGTTTGTGTTGTGCCTGTGTGTGTGCGTGTGTGTGTGTGTGCGTGCGTGCGTGCGTGCGTGCGTAAGAATACCGGAGAAAAAGAAAAATCGCGACAGCAGAAGGGCATCCAGGAGTTATGACCTGTATGCGGCCCATCCCCTTAATTTCAGTTTCAGTTTTTTTCAAGATGATGTCTTCGTGCTCGGAGTGAATTCCATATGCACTAACGTCACCGGTGCCATGCGATGGAGAAGCTCCAGAATGTTCATGTCTCAAATCTTAAGCTTGCACATCAACTCATGGCCAGGTCATGAGAGGCTCCCTTACAGCAAAAGTAGTTTAGGTCCAAAATACCTGCATGATGAGGTTTGCTCCTCTGAGGACCTTCTGCTGTCTACCTGTCCACACAGTTTCTTGCTACTTGTCAGTGATTGAAAAATATAGAGTAAAACAACAACACGAAACACAAATGACACTAACGCTTTATTTTATTTTCATTATTTATTTATTTATTTATTTCTCCTTTTGGGGATGCCGCGGGCTGTTTCAGTGTAAAGAGTATCCCGACCTGGAGGAAATTCTGTGCTGGAAATTTCCTCTTTTCTGTCACACTCTTTGTTTCCCTTATTCCTGTGCTTCTTCTCATTTCTTCGTATCATTTTCTGCCTTGCTGGTCCATTCACCTGTATGTGATCGATAAAGTCTTACATACATTCTCTTAGGATTGATAATTGGGTACATGTGTTAAGTGCAATTTTTGCTCTAGGGAAATGAGATATGCGGAAGCAATTTTAGTTAATTTATGCCTGTGTTATGTATGTTTTAATATCGATAGCTATGTTTAAATTTGTATTCAGTATGTTTTTAAATCCCGTGTGTGATAACTTGAACAGAGTGGTCAAAACCAGGGGCATGTCCTTAGATTATGTGCGCGATTGCGTTGATATGTGTACTTAATTTTCTTTTTGCTTTTTCCCCCCTGTTCATGTTTTGTGTGTTTTGAAACGGTTATAACCCTGATATGGCTCTACGCAGTCGGCTGGGCTTTGAACAAAAAATAACAATAACAATTTATTCTTTTTTTTTTTCCTGACAGCTGTGGCAGCTGCACCAACAGTTCCTACCAGTGTCAGTGGTGCTACGCCAGTGGCTCCTGCATCCAGCAGTCGGATAACTGCCCAGCTGTGAACCGTCGCCAGGACCCCGGCATCACCTCCCCTAGCACCTGCCCTCTGGTGTGGATGTCGTCACGTGACAAGGACATCCTGGTGCACGCTGGGGAAAAGCGACAGATCGCTGTCCAGGTGCGCAACCTGCAGGACGGCCAGACCTCGGGCATCAGCTGCCACTTCTCCTACCTGGGCTCCAAGACCACCGTGGATGGCACCATCTCTTCCCAGTCACTCACCTGTGATTCTGTCAAGGTGAGTTAATTAAAAACAGTAGTTGTAACGACGATGAAGAGGATTGTGGTGGTGGTGGTGGTAATGGTGACGATGATGATAATATCAGAAGATTAAAGAAAATGTGGAATGTCTTGATTGGGAAAATGAAGCCTTAGACACCGCGGATTCTTTCAACAGATTTGGATATTCATGGACAGTGTACACACATACGTATACATACACACATACATACGTATACATACATACATACATACATACATACATACATACATACATATATACACACACACATACATACACACATACATACACACACACATCCATAATACACACACACACACACACACCAGAGTACTGCACACAGCTAATACCACACCCGCGTGATACGAAAGCACATTGGAACTATTCACTTCATTCGGAGTCAGAAAAACACGAAAATATAATCAGAACGCGTGTTTAATACGACCACCTCCCACTGGTCGAAGCAGCAGGGAAGTTCAAGTCTTTTTCTCATAATTTTGTATTCGGTGTTTGTTTGTAATTTAAATTCACGCTTGACAAAGGCCAGTTGGCCAAAAATGTGCGCCTGTCTTGTCTTGTTGTATTAATACGCGTTCTTATTCTGTTTTCGTGTTTTTTCTGGTTCCTGTTGGCTTGAACGCGGGCAGTCGCTTGTTTTGGATTTCATGTGGAGTGTCATATTCATGATGCTGAAACGATCTGTGAGGGGTGATGAACTGGCTCTCTGTTGTTTCCTGTTATATAGTTTATATATATTAAAAAAAAAGTACAAGCAAAAAAAGGAAAGAAAGAACAAGGTGATGTACCAACAAAGCAACACAAAATTTAAGTCGTCTTTTCAGACATTTCAAAGCTTGATTGTTCAACAATGCCATCACATTTGAAGAGTTTTTATTTTATCTCCCATCTTTATGCGAATACATATTCGACAGTTACAATTGGTTACAACAGATACTACTTCATACATTAATACATTCAAAATATTCACCCCACATCTTATCAAACACACACATCCATAACACACCACGCCACACGCACACAATACACACAATCAACAGCTGCGATACCACGTAGCAGTGCACTCTTCTACTACAGCTTTAATCCTTCACTCCCGCACCCTATCCACCGACTGCAAAAACTTAACCCTTTGACTCCCCATATCCACTAGCTTCCATGAGGGAGTCAAAAGGTTAAGTGGAGCTGATGGATAGGCTGAGGGAATCAAAGGGTTAAGTTTTTGCTTTGCTAGCCTGGTTGACAATGCAGGATGCGGGTGGACAGGATTCGGAAGTCAAAGGGTTAAACTTTTCAACGTAAGAGACGTTTACGATATTCAGAGATAGCGAGCAATAAAAATAAGAAAGGAAGGAATGACAGGAAAGAATGACTTCAGACTTCAGACAAGAGAAACATAGAAACAGCTAAAAGAAAAGAAGAGAACGTTTATTTATCTTCGAACAAAGCCTCTGCGGGGCCATTCAGCTTTAGAGTTTGCTGAGAGAAAAGGGGAAAAAAGGGTTTTCTGATTTTCCACCAAGAGAGCTTTTTGGACAAGTTTATGTTCACTTACTTTGAAAATCGACGAAGGAAACGACATCGGAAATGTCGTAAAAGGTTTTTGTATCTTTTAGAATGGCAGACATAAAATGGATGATTAGGCTCACTGAATCATTCCGTTCTTGATGTTGTTGTTGCTGTTGTGGTGGTGGAGGTGTTTTTGCTGTTGGTTGTTGTTATCGTCGTCGTCGTTGTTCTTGTGTGGTGTGTGTGTTTGTGGGTGTGTGTGCTTCAGTTTATTTATTTTGTTTGTTTGTTTTTGTTTTTTTTTTTCTTGTTGTTTGTTTTGGGTTGTTGTTTTTTTTACTGTTCGCTCGCTCGCTTGCTTTATTTTCTTTCTCTCTTTTTTTTGTTTGTTTTTGTGTATTCTTTGGTTGGTTCTTTGTTTTTACTGATTGCTTGCTTGCTTGCTTTCATTTCTCTCTCATTATTTTCAGTTATTGTTTATTGTGACTTATGTGTGTCGGTGTTTCAAATTTTTTATCCAAGAGAAGTGCAGAATGAACACAGACGTACAAAAGAAAATAATATTTTCCGCCGTTGATGGTTAAGTGGTACTGAGCTAAGTGTTGTGTTTGAAATGAAAGAAAGGAGGTTTGTACAAGACACGTCAGATAAAAAGGTGTATGTTTTCAAAACAACATCAGGATTCGGAGAAGGCAAGCCACTTTGTTTGTTTGTTTATTTTTCGGAGGTTTTGTTTTGTTTGTTTGTTTGTTGATTGATTGGTTGGTTGGTTGGTTGATGATTGTTAGTTGGTGTTGGTTGGTTGTTTTATTTAGAGGGAAGCGCCGGGGGGTGGGGGGGGGGGTGAGATTTTCCCAAACTATCTTCCGAAACAGAATGTTTTGATATGCATTTTTATGATTATTCATTTATTTTCATCTATCTCATTCATTCATCTCATCTCATCTCATCTCATCTCATCTCATCTCATCTCATCTCATCTCATCTCATCTCATTCGTCTCGTCTCGTCTCGTCTCGTCTCGTCTCGTCTCGTTTCGTTTCGTTTCGTCTTGTTTTGTCTTGTCTTGTCTTGTCTTGTCTTGTTTTGTATTCACTTTAGGTTTTTCCCATACTGTCAATCAGAACAGAATATTTTAGTGTGTAGGAACCAGTTAGAAACAAAAATGGAATCAAAACGCGTATTTGATCTGACAGGACAAGACAAGAGAGGCGTAAATTTTTGGCCAAGTGGGAAAAAAAGTATTCCTCATTTACGTCTTCTGCATATACTGTTTGTGGTCATTTGTTTACATTTGACAAAAGCTTGTTGGCCGAAAGCTGTGTGCCTCTTATCTTGTTATATATCAAATGGGGTTTTCAGTCATTTTATTTTATTTTATCTTATTTTTATTATTTGTGTTTATTTTGTTTTGTTTTATTCTATTTTATTTTACTTTACTTTTATTATATATATTTTTGTATTTCTGGTTCCTGTTTGCTTGAACACTGGCAGTTACTTTTGATTCCGATGTCCTGTTGTATCTTTAAGGAAATAAGGTAAGAGATAACAAACATATTTTGATTAGTTTATGTTTTGATAAACACAAACAAAAATAGGGCAAGAGATAAGAAACGTATTTTGATTGGTTTATATTTTGATAAACACAAAGAATGAAGAAACACACACGCAGCACTGAAAAGGCCGCAGTTAATATCAGGAATGTCTAGCTATCAAAAGGTGTTAAAAAAACCCAACAATGACAGCATTGCAGCAACAACAACAAATAAATAAATAATAAAACCAGTAGATAAATTTTAAACAGCCAGTCTTAGCTCTATTTTGAATTAAAATCTTTATTTTTTGTTTTTGTTTAGGTTGAGAAAAGTAATTTGCTTAAAAAATAAAGGATTTGACGTTGTGCTGTGGCGACAAGAAGTTCTTGGCTAGAGCGGCCTGAATCTCTCGCAAACAAACAACACACCACCACACACACACACACACACACACAACACATACACACACAACACACACAGCACACAGCACAGCACAGCACAGCACAGCACAGCACAGTACACTTTGAGTTTTGTTCCTTCCTAAACATGTCATTAGCAGCATTGCAGCCAAATTCAAACGCAGGTTTTGACTTGGTCATTGAATTACCAATAACCTTTACATTTCACAGTCTTTTAATCTTGAGGTTCAATACATTATGAATAAGCCTTACAGTCTCATTGAATCTAATGGTTCAATGAATTATCAATAACTTGTACACTTTTAACGGAGTTTTGGCATTATCAGTGACCCGGACAATTTACGATCTCCTAGAATCTAGTTTAGTAAGCCTAACCTTGCCAAAGGTAACATCAGATAGTCTAAATTAATAAATGAAGCTTCACTACTGTCTTTATTGACACAGAAAACATCATCCCCTTTCCGGCTTCCACCCCCCTCTCTCTCTCTTTCTCTCTCTTTTTCTTTCTCTCTTTTCTCTCTCTCTCTTTCTCTCTTTCTTTCTCTTTTCTCTTTTTCTTCTCTTCTCTCTTTTCTCTCTCTTCTTTCTCTCTCTCTCTCTTTCTGTTCTCTCTCTTGCTCTCTTTCTGTTTCTCTCTCTTCTCTCTTTCTCTCTCTTTCTCTTTTCTCTTCTCTCTCTCTTTCTTTCTCTTTCTCTGTCTTTCTCTCTCTCTTTCTCTCTCTGTCTCTTTCTCTGTCTCTCTCTTTCTCTTCTATCTCTTTCTCTCTCTTTGTCTCTCTCTTTCTCTTTCACTCTATTTTCTCTCTTTCTGTCTCTCTCTTTTCTCTCCTGTCTGTCTGTCTCTCTGTTCTCTGTCTTCTCTCTGTCTGTCTGTCCTCTCTCTCTCTCTCTCTCTCCCCATGCTCATAACGCAGGGGTTTATGTGTTTAAACCCTCTGGCGGGGCCTTGTTTTCCTGGCTGGTTGGTTCTTAGATAGAGCTGTTGACTCAAAATCTGATAGGGAGGAGAGATGGCAGAATGGTTAAGACGTTCATCATCATCATCATCAGCTGCCTTGCCGCATGGCGTTGGCGATCATGGACTTCCATCTGTCTCTATCTCTTGTTGCCTCAAGCATTTCGTCCACCCTTTTGTCTTCAGCCACTCTGCAAGTCCGTCTAGTATCTTCTCCCTGGTCTACCCGATACTCTCTTTCCCTCCAGCTTTCCCGTTGTGACCAAGTGCTCCAATTCCCCTTTCCCCATAAAGTGGCCTATAAATGTTGCCTGTCTTTTCCTAATCTTCTTTATGAATGATCTACTTGTGTCTGCCTCCATCAAGATTGTCTCGTTTGTTGTCTTTGTTGTCCATGGAATTCTCAACATTCTTCTTAGAAACCACATCTCGGCTGCCTCAATCTTGTTCTGGCTTTAATTGTTGACTGTCCACGTTAAGACATTCGCATGCCAGTAATTAAACTCGAGATTCCAGGGTTTGTTTCCCGTAGAAGCCTCGACTTTTCCTCTCATTTGACTTGAAAATCTTAACTGAAACATCTATTTTTTTCGGAAGGGGACGAAAAACAAGTTGGACCCACGTGTTTCTAGCCTGCGCTCGCTTAAGATCCCACGGCAAGTTGAAAATTGAGCAAGGCATTCGCTCTGCTGCCTTGGCAAAAAAAAAAAAAAAAAAAAAAAAACTGTTGGCGAGATAGATTCATTTCCCAGCTCTTCTTGACGCCCTATGAGAGTTCTGTCTTTCTGAAGTGTTGGTATACAAAAAACGAGAAAGAGAGGAGAAAAAAAAAAGAATATGTGTGTGTGACAGATGACAAATTGGGTCAAGGGTCATTTGTCGAACAGGCTTGAGTGTACTTTAGCTCAGTACTCTCTCTCTCTCTCTCTTTGTTCTCTCTCCTCTCTTCTCTCTCTCTCTCGTTCTTGTGTGTGTGTGTGTGTGTGGAGAGAGAGAACAGACAGAGGGAGGAGGACAACTTGGGTCACGGCCCTACTCCCCTCCTGTCTTCTCTCATTTTGCGGGTGTTTTGTGCCCAGGAGAGTTAGTCGTTGTTGGTGATTGCTTAGGTGAATGACAGGAGTGCGCGCATTGGTTTGATTTTTGATTCAAGATTTTTGCGCCTTATAATTATCATCATTATGTGGAAACTAAACAGAGTCAAAAGGCGAAGTGAAATAATGAATGACTAGGGGATTGACGGATTAGGAGAAAAAAAGAGAGGGGAGAGAGAAATAAATAAATGAATCATTATTGTAACTCAAGTTCAATCCTAACCCGCAATGGGGAAAAACTGGCCTGATGATCGGCCATCTGAATTTTTCCATCATTCTGGTAATGCCATCTTGGTATTTTGAACCCGGTTTCTGGTGTCCTCGGCTTCGAAACTGGGTTTCTTACCAAGAGCTCGTGTCGTAGGCAGGTGTTATAACCACTGGACCACATCATTTCACTAGGTAATGATATCTAGTACATCACCCTCTTTCCTCCTCTCTCCTCCTGCCGAGAACTAGTTAAGTACTCGTATTCAAGATGTTGTCCTTTAAGGTCGAAGATCTTGTTAATAGGAGGATAATTGTTTATCGGCTCTGGGCGCAATGCTGGAAGGCATCAGAGATTTCATCTGAAGGTTTGGCCGATAAAAAGCCCTAGATATACTTTGGCGAAATTTTATGGAGGATTTATTTATATTGTGCTGTATTACCATAGTGAAATGATGGGAAACGATGCGAAGTAGACTGTTTTTGAATAGTTAGACACTTTTTGAATTGTGAAATTGAATATTATTGAATAGTTATTTTTGAACACGTAGACACTTTTTGAATTGAATATTATTGAATAGTTACTTACATGGTATTGAAATAGTGAATCCGAATGCTATGAATTGTCCAGTAGATATTGTTGATATGAAAGGTTAGTGAATATATACCTACTGGTCGGAACTGCTCCTAAAAGAGAAATTGTCCCTTTTTCTTCACTTTCGGTCTGTAGTGCAGACATCCCTTTCTCGAAGAAAGTAAAAACACTAGGAGTGTTTCTGGATGCTAATCTCTCGATGCGTGATCAGATCAATTCAATCATCAGAACTTGCTACTGCCATATCCGATCTCTTGGTAAAGCCCGCCAGTACTTGACTATTCAAGCTGCTAAGACTGTTGCTGTCACACTAGTACTCTCAAAATTAGACTACTGTAATAGTCTACTTGCTGGTCTCCCTCAGGTGAAAATACAGCGTCTGCAGGCTGTACAAAACGCAGCTGTCAGAGTAATCTCTAGATGCAGGAAGACTGAACACATAACTCCCATCTTACGGAATCTGCACTGGCTCCCAGTTCAACAACGCATGAATCACAAACTACTAACTATCACCTACCGTGCACTCAACTCTAGTAGTCCTTCTTATCTTAAAGATCTTCTTTCTGAATATAAACCTGTTCGCAGTCTGAGATCTGCTTCCAAGTCTCTTCTTCGTGTTCCTGGGACAAGGGATGTTAAAACCAAAAGATATGGTCAGCGAGAATTTAAATACCTTGCCCCTACCAAGTGGAACATGCTTCCCATGAGCATCAGGGAGAAAAAGACTCATTCATCCTTTAAATCTAGTCTCAAGACACACTTTTTCTAATGTTGTATGGGATTGCTTATTTGAATGTGAATACCTTGAATGCCTTTATGAATGTTGGTGCAAAGGCTGTGTGGAATTGTTTTTGTGCCCCCCCCCTCCCCCCCCCCCCCCCCCCCCCCCACCGTGCGCCGCGAGCATGCTTTTATAGCATGGAGATTTTTGTTGCGCGATATAAATTTTCATTCATTCATTCATACTTAAGGAAAAGTAGCTTTGGTACTGTGCACTCTAGCTGAAAGAGGACCATCATGAACAGTAATGGTAAACTCACGCGCAAGTATGCACACACTCTCTCTGTCTGTCTGTCTGTCTGTCTCTCTCTCTCTCTCTCTCTCTCTCTCTCTCTCTCTCTCTCTCTCTCTCTTTTTTTTTGTTTTTTTTTTTTGTCTCTATCTCTTCCTTTTCCTCTCCTCTCTGTCTCTGTCTGTCCCTGTCTGTCTGTCTGTCTGTCTCTCTCTCTCTCTCTCTCTCTCTCTCTCTCTCTCCTCTCTCTCTCACTCCCCCTCTGCTTAGAGTGTGTGTAGAGTAACAAGGACTAGCTGTAAGGCAGATTCAGTGGGACCTAACGCTGCTATCCTTGAGTAATAGAGTGTTCACACACACACACACACACACACACACACACACACACACACACACACACACACACACTAACACTAACACTAACACTGACATATACACACACACACTAACACACACACACACACACTGATACACCACAACCCATACACACCCAATATACACAAACACCACAGCTGCCTCTCCCCCTCTCCCCCCCCCCAGTCCCCAGGCACGCCCTACACACACACACACACCACACACACACACACACACACACACACACACACACACACACACACACACACACACACACACACATATCACTAACAAACTATCATCCCTAACCTTTCGGCAGAAATCAAGCACACGTTCACCTCCCTGAAGAAGAACTGGGACAAGACAAGGGAAGAAATCAATGCCAACTTTGGGGAATACCTTTAAAACTCTTTTCACGGGCCGCAGATCTCTCTGCTTCTGAGAGCCAGAGAGGGATAGGATTCTGTGCTGTTTAAACACACACACAAATGTTCATGCCATACTGATATCTTTCCCTTTTTGTGGCCGGTTCGACGTGTTTACAATGCAATTTATTACAACGTATTTTTTTGTAACTGTTAAATAATGCTAATAATAATAATAATACAACAATGATGGTGATGATGATAATACGCCTAACAGTGCTGTAGGCGCTTATAATTCTACAATACAAAAAAAAAAGAATATATACACGTAACAGACATTCACCGATTTCACCCATGAACATCATGCACACACTCTTAATAGCATTTTCATACAAGAAACTACACAAATGCACGAAAACGGATGGGATAGGATCAGTATAACAAAGTTTGCGCTGTTCTCATCTTGACGTGTCTTGGTAGGTTCAGAAATGTGTTGGAGATCCGAAACGAGTAGCATGGGGGCAGTGATATTGATGGTTGTGTAGCTGATGAGTAGCTATGAAGTTTCACAGTCGTTTGAAACAAACTATTCTGAATCAAATCGGATTCAGGCTGGTTCATAAAAATGATAAAAGTTTCGTATGTCGTGACGTTTTACACTAAAACGTCAGCAGTTCAAATATTAGAACAAACTTACCGAGTTTCGCATGTCGTGACGTTGTACACTAAAACGTCAGCAGTCCAAACATTGGAACAGATTTGTTGAGTTTTGTATATCGTGACGTTGTACACTAAAACGTCAGCAGTCCAAACATTGGAACAGATTTGTTGAGTTTCGTATGTCGTGACGTTGTACACTAAAACGTCAGCAGTCCAAACATTGGAACAGATTTGTTGAGTTTTGTATATCGTGACGTTGTACACTAAAACGTCAGCAGTCCAAATATTAGAACAAACTTACCGAGTTTCGTATGTCGTGACGTTGTACACTAAAACGTCAGCAGTCCAAACATTGGAACAGATTTGTTGAGTTTTGTATATCGTGACTTTGTACACTAAAACGTCAGCAGTCCAAATATTAGAACAAACTTACCGAGTTTCGTATGTCGTGACGTTGTACACTAAAACGTCAGCAGTCCAAACATTGGAACAGATTTGTTGAGTTTTGTATATCGTGACGTTGTACACTAAAACGTCAGCAGTCCAAATATTAGAACAAACTTACCGAGTTTCGTATGTCGTGACGTTGTACACTAAAACGTCAGCAGTCCAAACATTGGAACAGATTTGTTGAGTTTTGTATATCGTGACGTTGTACACTAAAACGTCAGCAGTCCAAATATTAGAACAAACTTACCGAGTTTCGTATGTCGTGACGTTGTACACTAAAACGTCAGCAGTCCAAACATTGGAACAGATTTGTTGAGTTTCGTATATCGTGACGTTGTACACTAAAACGTCAGCAGTCCAAACATTGGAACAGATTTGTTGAGTTTCGTATATCGTGACGTTGTACACTAAAACGTCGGCAGTCCAAATATTGGAGCAAGATTGTTTGGATATAATGTGTCAGGGACTGTGCACCACACTGGATACTATGTGGCTCCAGTTTTGATCCATCAATTAACCTTTTGACGTCCACGCCGTATCCACTATCTGCAGAAGTGTAACCCTTTGACTCCCTCACCCTATCCACCAGCTTCCTACAAGCAGCCGGTGAATAGTGTGAGGGAGTCAGAGGGTTACGTTTTTGCTTAGCTAGCATGGCCGACAGTGCAGGCTGGTGGTGGACAGGATGCAGTAGCCAAGGGGTTAACAAATCTTACTGGGGAGAGGGGGGGGGGGGCTCTTTCATCGGTCTAGCTCCACAACTGAGCAATTCCTGTCGTTAGTAGGATTGGGAGTTGGGGGGGGGGGTGGTTTGCAAGAAGTGTCCGTAATAACTTGAATCAGAACAGGCATAGTTGAACTCCGCTGAAGTGATCTAGCAGCAATATAGGGTCTCCTCTGGGTAGTGGCCAATGGCGGCTTGACATCTGTGGTTCATGTTGCCTTTTTTTGCGTTGGGACTTCGAGTGATTGAACTTTTGAACTCGGAGCTGGTGTTGAGTTGTGGAGCTGCAATAAGAGACGTGCGGTCAACGTCACTGAGGCGTTCATTAACTTTTGCGTTCAGACAGGAAGGAAAAAAAAAAAACGTTAATGAACGACCAAGAATTAGAAATTCTTGCTGGCACTTATAAACACGTGGTCAGGGGCTGTTGCTGGCTATTCCTGCTCATACTTTCTTTTTCACACCAGCAGACTATGAAAGAAGAAGAGTACAACAACCAAAGACAGGTGCCAACAGTACTAAGGGAAACTATCACCAAGCTGTCGGTTCTCATCAAGGTGTACTGAACTTCTGCAATAGCCATACTAAACAATATAAAAATTCGTTGTTGTTGTAAAACCAACTCCACCGTCCTCCCTTCTTGGGGATGGATGCCAGGGGCCCTTTCAATACGAGTATCCACCTGGAAATTCTGTCTAGAAAATTCCTCTTTACTGTCACTGTCTTTGTTTCTGCCTTCTCGTTCCTTTGTTTTCTGTCATACTGCCTGTCATTTTTTGCCTTGCTGGTTCATTCACCTTTATGTGTTCTGTGAAACCTTACATGTTTTCGATTGAGATTGATAATTGGATACATGTAGCCTTATTAACTGCATTTTTTTGATTTTGAGGAAATATACGGAGAAGCCATTTTAGATCATTTAGGCTTTTGTTGTTGTTGTTTTACTGTACTTAGTTTTAATTAGATATTCGTACTCATTTTTATTTTTAATTTCCTTGTTGATACATTGTGCGGAATGGTGATCGCCAGGGACATAGCCTTAAATTATTTGCGCGAAGGCTTTGATCTGTGTACTTAAATTTTCTTTTCTAGATGGTCAATGAGATGTCGTGTGTGCTCTGAGATGGTTGTAACCCTGATGTGACTCTGCACAGTCGGCTTGGCTTTAAACAATAATAATGATAATAATAATAATAGTAAATTGCATAAAAAGTAATAGACTTGATTCATCTTGATGAAGAAATGTTTTGCACCGTCACTTGACTGCTTCCACATAGGGATCAGTAGTACCGTGACCTGCTAATACACCGAGCACAGTACTCTTTTTCCAACCCCATAAAGTT
>JAPXFY010000018.1:39529315-39579315 GCA_030674185.1 Monoplex corrugatus | reverse complement strand
TGTTCTAACGCCCACATTATTGTGCAGGCTGTTTGCGACAGTGCTGATTGATACTTGTCAGGGGTGTGTACATCAAGTTATTACTGCTTAGATAAAAACTCTTCAACCAGCAGAGATTCCAGGCCAATACCAAAGTGCTCGAGGCTGTCCAGCATGAATGTCCCTTTGCAGATGATTGAGAACTGGTTTCACACTGGCAGAGGACATCCGGCACAACATTGACCAATTTGCTGTGGCCTGCAAATGCTTTGACCTTACCGTTAACCTCAGCGAAACAGGCTTTGTTTCAGCAGCATGATCTCAAGCTTCTTGTGTTTCATCACCTCCCAGTGTCATCAGCAAAGAGGAGATAAAAGACTGTAGATAAATTCTGTTGCTTGAGCACTGACTGTGTGATATGTATGATGATATGTATGTATGATGTATTAATATACATATTCGTTAGTTTTCTTTTTCCAAGTACATTCTTTCTGTTCTTCTGCTCTCATTTTCATTGTTTTGCAGTGTATCACGGCCTTTATCTGATGCTTAAAACGGGACAGACTTTACTACAGGCCTCACTGCAGTCACATTAGAACAGGGCAATATGCCGCTTGTGTGTCTGCACATCTGTGTGTTTGTGTGTGTGTGTGTTGTGTGTGTGAAGAGAGAGAGAGAGAGAGAGTTATTGTTGTTTAAACGAGAGAGAGAGAGAGAGAGGAATGTTAATGTTTGACGGAAAGATAAATGACGCTGAATAAGGTGCAGTCTTTGGAGTACATGTAGTTGGGTTCATTGCGCTTTTTCTCAAAGGGGTTTGCTGAGATCTTGTCTGCGTTTTCTTTTTAACTTGTGTCCTTTTTGTTTCGTTTCCTCTCTCTCTCTCCCTCTCCCCCCTGTGTGTGTGTGTGTGTGTGTGTGTGTGTGTGTGTGTGTGTGTGTGTGTGTGTCTCTCTCTCTCTCTCTCTGTGTTCATCCCACTCCTCTCTCTCTGCCTTTCCCCCCTATGTTTAACTTCTTCTTCTTTCTAACTCATCCTCTTTCTCGCTTAAACGTTTGTTATTTTAGTCGATTCTGTTCTTGTGTTTGTCTCTTAATTTTCATATTATTCCTTCAGACTTCCATTCTAGTGCTGTTATGCTGCAGATGTATAGTTCAACATGCTTAGTTGAAAGTGCTTGGGATTTGTTTTAAAACCCTTTGAATCCCGCACCCTGTCCACCAACTGCAAAAAGTTAACCCTTTGACTCCCTCACCCTATCTACCAGCTTCCTGCAGGAAGCTGGTGGATAGAGTGAGGGAGTCAAAGGGTGAAATTTTTGCTTTGCTAGCATGGTTGACAATGCAGGATGCTGGTGGACAAGGTGCGGGAGTCAAAGGGTTAAGTCTAACCTTTTTGTGTGAACTGTCTTTAAACTCGCCCCCATCTGCTTTTCCTTGTTTTGATTTTTGTTTCGGAAGCTGAGGGATCTTGACACAACAAACCATTTTTGTATAGCGTTATTCTCCAAGCTTGTTTAGACTGTGCGTGCCACCTCAGTTTATAATACACAGAGTGTAATGCATACAGAAGCATTTATCACACACACACACACACACACACACACACACACACACACACACACAAACAACAACACATACTACACGCCCCACCACACACACACACACACACACTAACTACACAATAGTCCCGCACACACACACACATATCCCACACACACACATATCCCACACCACACACACACTGTGTCACACACATATCCCACACACACACACACACACACACACACACACACACAACACACACACACACACACACACAACACACACACACACAAGCTACACACAACTACACACACACACACACACACGCGCAGCGCCAGGCTACACTACTGTTTTACACACACACACACACGCTCTCCTCTCTCTCACTCACTCTCACATGAAGAGACATATGAGAGAGAGAGAGAGAGAGAGAGAGAGAATTCATGATACACAGATGAATACATACTGACACAGTCTTTACATGTACACATATAGGCTGCTTATGTACTGGTCATAAACATATAGATACATGAATGTTTATACAACACCATGGGCCAAAAGTTCTAAGCGGTAGTTCACACTGGTGGCGAAATGATTATATCAACATTTATGGCCCTGGCAAATATTGAAATTGATATTATTTTATTGTCACACATAATATTGAAATTGATGATATATTTTATTGTCACACATAATATTGAATTGTCACACATAACCCCAGAGAAATGAATCTTCCAGCTATCATGTTTTGGTGGCTTCTAAATGTTCGTTTCTTGTTTTGATTTGCGAAAGCCGTATGGGCGATAATGGAGTAATGTTGTCTGCGATGCAAGCATGCGGCTTTTTCTCTTCTCCGTCTCTTGTTTAGCGTTACTATGTCACTCTGTGTGTGGTGTGTGTGTGTGTGTGTACGTGCTGTCATTTTGTATGTGCTTGCGTGCGTGCGCGCGTGCGCTGAAATTTGTTTTTACGTTTTGTGGGACTGGTTAATGTCAGGCATGTTTTCCCTTCTTTCAAGTCGAAACTCATGCGTCGTGACACACACAACGAAACTGCGGATGACGACATCAAGGTTGGCCTTATCTTTTTGTGCACGCTACCGTCCGTCCCACCCTCCTAGCCCCACATTCTGCGGCCACTGCGCCCAGACATGTGCACATATACACACTCTTGTGCCCGCGCACTCGCATACATACGCATTAATGCGTACGCACTGTCTTACGCCGCTTACACAAAATGACATCTCACTCCGCCTACACAAAATGACGTCTTAATACCGCTTACACAAAATGACGTCTTAATACCGCTTACACAAAATGACGTCTTAATACCGCTTACACAAAATGACGTCTTATACCATTTACACAAAAATGACATCTTACACCACTTACACAAAATGACAGAGACAAAAAGTACAGATAGACCATAGGATATTAAATTTTATTCAGAAATCCATGTGATGGCTACACGGTGTCATCATTAATCTGTCTTGCTTGGGATGACACCTAATACAGGTAGCTACTTCACGTAATACATGTTATGATAAGCTTACAGAATGCTGTAATTTTATGATTATTATTATTATATTTTGACGTAGGTGTGTGCGGCGTCATCTGTAAATGAAAGGTAAAGTTTGTCACAAAACCCTGAAATCGTAGGAGGTGGGGGAAGGGAGAGTGAGGTATCAGAGTCCTCAACTTTTCTCAGAATGCATCTCCTCAGTAAAAAGAAGTTATTGACTGTTTATTGATCGTTGTGTGTGTGTGTGTGTGTGTGTGTGTGTGTGTGTGTGTGTGTGTGTGTGTGTGAACAAAACAAGCCAACGTCAATTTCTTCCCTGTATCGTATATATATATATATATATATATATATATATATATATATATGTATATATATATATATATATATATATATATATATATATATATATATATATATATATATATATATACATAATATTATGTTCTGGAGTTCAAGTATTTTCCCATTCCCCGCTCTCCAGAATCTTTTTTTCTGTGCATTTTCGTCCCCATCCCTCTCAAAGAAATGTATTTGTTACTTATTTCTACTTACCCAACGGCCACAAAGCAGAGCGCACGTCAAGTTGACACGCTTTATGTCACACACCACGCCATAAACTAAAGGGTCTATTGGCACGTTTTGCGTATCACTCTACGAAAACAAACCAAAAACTGAAGGGTCTAATGGCGTTTTATGCATCACACCACGAGAGAAAAAAAAACAAACCCACACCTAATGGTCTAGTAAGTGACACGTTTTATGCCACACACCACGCTATAAACTAAAGGGTTTTATTGACAGGTTTTATGCATCACACTAATATAACACAAAGGGTTTATTGACATGGTGTTTGCATCACACCACACTATAAACTAATGGGTCTAGTGACACGGTTTGTGCATCACACCACGCTATAAACTAAAGGGTATAGTGACACGTTTTGTGCATCACACCACACTATAAACTAAAGGGTCTAGTGACACGGTTTGTGCATCACACCACGCTATAAACTAAAGGGTCTAGTGACACGTTTTGTGCATCACACCACGCTATAAACTAAAGGGTCTAGTGACACGGTTTGTGCATCACACCACGCTATAAACTAAAGGTCTAGTGACACGGTTTGTGCATCACACCACACTATAAACTAAAGGGTCTAGTGACACGTTTTGTGCATCACACCACACTATAAACTAAAGGGTCTAGTGACACGGTTTGTGCATCACACCACGCTATAAACTAAAGGGTCTAGTGACACGTTTTGTGCATCACACCACACTATAAACTAAAGGGTCTAGTGACACGGTTTGTGCATCACACCACGCTATAAACTAAAGGGTCTAGTGACACGTTTTGTGCATCACACCACGCTATAAACTAAAGGGTCTAGTGACACGTTTGTGCATCACACCACGCTATAAACTAAAGGGTCTAGTGACACGTTTTGTGCATCACACCACGCTATAAACTAAAGGTCTAGTGACACGTTTTGTGCATCACACCACGCTATAAACTAAAGGGTCTAGTGACACGTTTTGTGCATCACACCACACTATAAACTAATGGGTCTAGTGACACGGTTTGTGCATCACACCACGCTATAAACTAAAGGGTCTAGTGACACGGTTTGTGCATCACACCACGCTATAAACTAAAGGGTCTAGTGACACGGTTTGTGCATCACACCACGCTATAAACTAAAGGGTCTAGTGACACGTTTTGTGCATCACACCACACTATAAACTAAAGGGTCTAGTGACACGGTTTGTGCATCACACCACGCTATAAACTAAAGGGTCTAGTGACACGGTTTGTGCATCACACCACGCTATAAACTAAAGGGTCTAGTGACACGGTTTATGCATCACACCACGCTATAAACTAAAGGGTCTAGTGACACGGTTTGTGCATCACACCGCACTATAAACTAAAGGGTCTAGTGACACGGTTTGTGCATCACACCACGCTATAAACTAAAGGGTCTAGTGACACGGTTTTATGCATCACACCACACTATAAACTAAAGGGTCTAGTGACACGTTTGTGCATCACACCACGCTATAAACTAAAGGGTCTAGTGACACGTTTTGTGCATCACACCACGCTATAAACTAAAGGGTCTAGTGACACGTTTTGTGCATCACACCACGCTATAAACTACAGGGTCTACTGACACGGTTTGTGCATCACACCACGCTTAAACTAAAGGATCTAGTGACACGGTTTATGCATCACACCACACTATAAACTAAAAGGTCTATTGTCACGCTTCATGCATCACACCACGCTATAAAGGATCTAGCGACACGATTTATACATCGCACAACGCTTATACATCACACCACGCTATAAACTACAGGGTCTAGTGACACGATTTATACATCACACAACGCTTTACCTCACACACGCTATAAACTACAGGGTCTAGTGACACGATTTATACATCACACAACGCTTATACATCACACTACGCTATAAACTAAAGGGCCTGTTGAGACGTTTTATACATCACACAACGCTATAAGCTAAAGGGCCTGTTGAGACGTTTTATGCGCCACACTACGCTATAAGCTAAAGGGCCTGTTGAGACGTTTTATGCGTCACACTACGCTTTAAACTAAAGGGCCTGTTGAGACGTTTTATGCGTCACACTACGCTATAAACTAAAGGGCCTGTTGAGACGTTTTATGCGTCACACTACGCTATAAGCTAAAGGGCCTGTTGAGACGTTTTATACATCACACTACGCTATAAACTAAAGGGCCTGTTGAGACGTTTTATGCGTCACACTACGCTATAAGCTAAAGGGCCTGTTGAGACGTTTTATGCGTCACACTACGCTATAAACTAAAAGGCCTGTTGAGACGTTTTATGCGTCACACTACGCTATAAGCTAAAGGGCCTGTTGAGACGTTTTATGCGTCACACTACGCTTTAAACTAAAGGGCCTGTTGAGACGTTTTATGCGTCACACTACGCTTTAAACTAAAGGGTCTGTTGAGACGTTTTATGCGTCACACTACGCTATAAGCTAAAGGGCCTGTTGAGACGTTTTATGCGTCACACTACGCTTTAAACTAAAGGGCCTGTTGAGACGTTTTATGCGTCACACTACGCTATAAACTAAAAGGCCTGTTGAGACGTTTTATGCGTCACACTACGCTATAAGCTAAAGGGCCTGTTGAGACGTTTTATGCGTCACACTACGCTTTAAACTAAAGGGCCTGTTGAGACGTTTTATGCGTCACACTACGCTTTAAACGAAAGGGTCTGTTGAGACGTTTTATGCGTCACACTACGCTATAAGCTAAAGGGCCTGTTGAGACGTTTTATGCGTCACACTACGCTTTAAACTAAAGGGCCTGTTGAGACGTTTTATGCGTCACACTACGCTATAAACTAAAGGGCCTGTTGAGACGTTTTATGTGTCACACTACGCTATAAACTAAAGGGCCTGTTGAGACGTTTTATGTGTCACACTACGCTATAAACTAAAGGGCCTGTTGAGACGTTTTATGCGTCACACTACGCTATAAACTAAAGGGCCTGTTGAGACGTTTTATGCGTTACACCACGCTAGAAATTGATACTATAGAGTCCAGCGGGAACTCGAAATTTTATGCGCGAGTCAACGAAAGGATTTCGTGTGGTGTTCTGTGAATTGTCAAAACACTCACACACACACACACACACACACACACACACACACACACACACACACACACACACACACACACACACACACACACACACACACACACACACGCCTTTGTTGTAGCATGATAGCATGAAACTTTATGCATAGGCCTCGTCTTGCAATCGATCCTTACTGAAATGACATCGGTCACGCATATATGACATAATGTTTATCCCATCTCACATATAACTTACATTTGGGGAAAGGATACAGTACAAAAAAAAACAAATTGTCTTTGAACTAGTGTTCCAGTTCATGATGATAAAATGTGTAGCATCGTGAATTATTGGTAATTTAACCCCCGTTTGATAAATGTTATTACCTATTAGCTCACCTTGGGTGCTCGAATCATGAACGCGTGACGTGATTCTCTCTCTTTCTCTCTCTCTCTCTCTCTCTCTCTCTCTCTCTCTCTCTCTCTCTCTCTCTCTCTCTCCACACACACACACACACACACACACACACACACACACGTTCAAGTTCATATTGCTTATAGCCCAGCCGACTACTAGAGCCATATCAATACTAACATCACGTCAAAAACGACAACCAGGTCACCCCGCACGCACACACACACATTCTCTTTCTCTCTCTCTCTGTTTTCAAAACTGATATAGATTTAGGATACCTAGTGAAAGTTTGGTTTAACCAAAACATCTGTGATAGTAGTTGGCTTGATAATGAAGTCCTCTTTTTCGTGATACTAATCTTTTGCATATTTTCTCCTCCCGAACAGAGACCTGTAGCCTACTTAATGATTGGTGGTCGCCCTTACTTTTAGAACATAGTGGAAGGGAGGAACAGAAAATAAAACCGGTGAATTTCTATTCCAGGATACAGCGACGGTAGAATAAAATCGTTTTCAGTTTTACCTGAGCCTCTACCCCTACCCCCCCTTTTTAAAAAAAAATCTGTTCTAGATGTTCTTTCCCTTTCCCCTCTCTCCCCTGACTTGCCCCTCCGCATCCCTGTCTAGTGTTATGCAAGTATTCCAGTGTTCGTCTTCGTCATTTTCCTCATTGTGCTTCTGTGCGGGAGCATTTAGACTGGGTTTCTGTGAGTGTGTTTGCATCTTGACTGCTCTGTGTGTGTGTGTGTGTGTGTGTATGCGCGCGCGCGTGCGTGCGTGTGTGTGTGTGTTGGCTACTTTGTGATTGAGCGAGATGTATGCGTGCGTGTGTATGTGTGCTTCTAAATTGATGCATGTGATTGCGCGCGCATGCGTGTGTGTGCGCGCGTATGTGGTTTTAGCCTCTTGACAGCTTGCATCACTGTCTGCCTGCCTCTCTCTTTCTCTCTCTCTGTATAGCAGTATGTCGATTGTGTAGAATAGCAAGGACTATCTGTAAAACAAGTCCATTGGGACCTCACGCTACTATTCTCGAGTCCTAGAGTGTTTTCAGGTTTTCGTCTACCTCTTTCTCGTTCGTCTTTCTCACTTTGGCCCCCCACCCCCTCTCTCTCTCTCTCACACACACAAACACTTTCCACTTTCTCTCTCGCTCCCCCTCCCCCAACCCCTCTGTGTGTGTGTGTGCAACTTTATCTGTCTGCAGTTGATCCTGCTTCTCTTCCATCACAAATCAGGCCAATACCCCACCCGCTCTCTCTGTCCAGGACCCTCCAACCCCAAACCTCCACAGCCTTCTTCTACCCTAGTTCCATCCCAGTGGAAAGCTGCACTGAAGAGACTCATAAAACTTTGCAACTTTTAACAACTCTGATAGCCCGTTACAGGAACAACCGTTTTACTGCCCCTCCCCAGCTAGCGGAAGGGGAATAAACGACACATCTCGGCAAACAGACTTGAAATATTTCCCCTCTTCTGCAGATTTTTCCAGATTGCCTGCTTATTGCCCGATGAATGTCAGTTCAGTTGTGGAGAGGTGTGGGTTTTTTTTCTTCTCCTTCTGTGGTTCAGATTCTGTGCGCGCACATGCACATACACACACACACCAAACACACATACTCATGCGCGCGCATACATGTGCGCACACTTAATTCGGATGTATGCATACAACACATTCGCATTCAATACCCAACGCACACACACACACACACACACACACACACACACACACACACACACACACACACACGTACGTACATAGACAGACCACACACACGCAGACACCACCACCACACACACACATACACACACACACACAGACACCACACACACATACAGACACAACAGACACCACACATATACGCAGACGTAGGGAAGGGTGAGACAAGAGTGGATAGGTTTAGGGTGAGGGGAAACTTGAAACCACTTTATTACTCAAGGATAGTAGCAAGAAGTCCCAGTGGAAAAATTTTACAGTTAGTCTTATCTCTTCTGCGTGTGTAGGAGTCTCAGAAGAGAGAGAGGGGGTATTGAGGAAACTTCTTTTATTATTCAAGGATGGTAGCATTAGGTCCCAGTGGACCCATTTTATGGTAAGATCCCACCAATCAGTAAATCAATACGTCAACGAAGACTGCGCTTCACGGGATACTGCTGGCGTAGCAAAGAAGAACTGGTGGGGGATGTTCTACTTTGGAGACCCAGCCACGGCAAACAAAGACCGGACGTCCAAAGAAGACCTTCATCGACCAACTGATCGTGATACGGGCTGTCAGTATGATGAACTACCTACTGCAATGTCTGACAGAGAAGAATGGAAGAAACGTGTCATGGATAGCCCAGCAAGCTCGACATGTGATGATGATGATGATGATGATGATGATGATGGACCCATTTTATAGCTAGGCTTTGCTATTCTACACAAGAAAACATACAAACATAGAAAAGAACTGTACCGATTAAAAGTAGAGAAATAACATAAAACGATAATTTAAAACCATTACAACAGTAACAAACAAATAAAAGGAAGAAAAGGAAGCACTAAAGGAAATATCGAACAACCAAAGAAACGGGGAAATGGTAATTTATGATGAATTAGTCGCACGTATAAAATATCTAAGACAAATATGTGCGCAGAATAAAGCTTACATATCAGGCTACAAATAAAATATGTAGATATTTGGGGTTAAGGAAAATAAAATTTAATGTGAAAACAATGATTCATCATGGTTTGGAGTTTTGAGAGTGGTTGTAAGGATAGAGAGAGAGGTGGGTAACAAGAAGGGATGGGAGAAAGACAGGGCAGAAAGAGAGAGAGAGAGAGAGAAAAAGAAGAAGCTGAAGCAGAAGTGGGAAAAAAATAGTAAATGTTTTTTCCTCCCTTATTTTTCCTTTAATTTCTAGTGACGTAGGAACACTCTTATTTGGGATGAAGGAGAGCATAGAGCAGCCCCGCCACCCCCACCCCCTTTTCTTTTTTTTTTTTTTTTTTTTTAATATCTAGCAGCAGAGCTTGATGGGGGCGTGTGCCGTCTTATCAGGTAGAGCCCTCTTAACGTCTGCTATTGGCTATCAGGGCTGTGCAAGACCCGTCTTTCTTTGTTGTGTCTGCCTGTCAGTCTGCTGTTCCTTTGTGTTTTTTGTCTTGTTCAGAAAGTCTCTCTCTCTCTCTCTCTCTCTCTCTCTCTCTCTCTCTGCTCTCTCTCTCTCTCTCTCTCTCTCTCTCTGTCTCTCTCTCTCTCTTCTGTCTCTGTCTCTCTCCCTCACACACACATTCTTCTAAAAACACATATGTGAATAGACGTTAAAAGAAATAACACACACACACACACACACCCCACACACACACACACCATCAACAGCTAAATTTTATCAGTCATACCTTTTCTTTGACTTCCCCTAGATCTATCATTACAAGACTAGTTTAATTTAAACCAATGTAGATAATCTGGTAGTGTCTTGTTATTTTTGTTCATATCTACCAATCGTCATATTCATTTCCACTGATAAAACCAGTGTTTTCCAAATGGGTACGCAATTACGTTTTGTGCCAAATGTGTCACAAAATGAATAAAGAAGATAAATACATTATTCTAGCAAGAAACCCTCGAGGCTTTCTGTTGGTTTTAATTTTGTTTCTTATTGTTGTTGGTGGTGTTTTTGTTGTTGTTTTGTTTTGTTTTGTGTTTTTTTGGTGTGGGGGGGGGAGTTAGTAAATCATTACCGGTATTTTCTTTTTTTAAAGTAAATCAGTGCCATGTTACTTACTCTTCTCTTTATTTCTCTCTTTGCTTTTGCTTTTGTTGTTGTTGTTGCTTGGTTTTCTATTTCTTTTAGTAATAAATCATTGCCATCAGTTCCCCCACAAACAGAATGATACCCCCATTAAAGAAGTTACATATGTGATTGTTTCAGTTTGACTACCCTGAAAAGGAACAGTTGCCTTATGTGACGGCAGACTTCAAAGTGTCTTGGGGCAAACAGTCTCTGCCACTTGACAACTCGCAGGGCATTCAAGGTAATAATTATGTGTACTGTGGAAGTGTGTGGGATAATGTGATAGTCATTATAGATTTAGGACTGTTCAGATATGATGTCCTCTGTGTGTGTGTGTGTGTGTGTGTGTGTGTGTGTGTGTGTGTGTGTGTGTGTGTGTGTGTGTGTGTGTGTGTTGGGTTTTCAAAGTGACTTGTGTCTAGAAGGGATTGATAATTTCAAAGTGACTTGTGTCTAGAAGGGATTGATAATTTCACCATAGAACATTCATATATTCGAACCTTCTTGTGTGCTTTTGGTATAAATATGTATTTTCATTGATGTTACTATACCTATGCACGTTTTAGTCTACTTTGTGTAAATTTATCATATTGTTGATGTTTATCAGTATTACTACATGTGCTTTGGCCTTTGCTCAGCATTACTGCATGAGCTTTATGTTACCTCTGACTATCAAGCCATTCTGTCTCCCTTTTTAGACAAAAACCTTCACAAGAAATCCAGATTTTGAGCTTTTGTCAAAATCATTGTGACCTTGAAGAAGCATTGGTTGAAATAAATTTGGCATGTATTATCGAAATGGTATATTGTCACAACATTGAAAACAGAGTTTACATCTGTGAATGTTCATGGTCAGAAGTCCTGAATGTAGGCACTTACTTTGATTCATGCGACCTTCAGCAGCTTTACCTTCCAAACTTATGCTAAACAGTCCACACGCTCTGACCAAAATTTGGTAAAGATCCATCTGTAAAGAGCAGAGCAATTCTTGTTCTCTCTCTCTCTCTCTCTCTCTCTCTCTCTCTCTCTCTTCTCTCTCACACACACACAACACACACACACACACACCCCCACACACACACACACACCACACACACACACACACACACACACACACCACACACACCACACAACCACTTTCCCAGTCAGTATGAAACAGTCTCCCTTTTCTTAAAGGGTAAAAGAAAAATGAAAGAAAGATTATGCACAGTTACAGAACATTTTAGCTTATCAAGCTAATGTGTAAAATAGAAAGATAGACAGGCGCGCACACACACAGTGACCAGTGTTTGACAAGATACCCGTCAGGTTACTGATGCATTTTCTTGTCAACCTTTGTTTGACAGTGCGCATCTACAAATGTTCTCTGCTGGTGACAAACTGTGGGAAGTGCCTCAGCATGGATGCAGAATATGAGTGTGGGTGGTGTGGCGATCGTTGTACTCTGCAGAAACACTGCACCTCTGGCAAATGGCTGGACCGCACTGCTACTTGCCCTAATCCACAGATCTTAAGAGTGAGTACTTTTCTGCTATGTTAGCTGTGGTATATTTGGCTTTCAGTTCATATTTTGTTAGATTTTTTTCCCACTGACTGCTTATTTCATATATTGTTTCCATTGATCTTTCAGAAGATGTGTCCTTACAGACAAGTCACAAAATGGAAATGTTCCTGAGTAATTGGCTACCAGGAGCACTTAGGTGTGCAGTAAGGATGTTTTAGTATATACATTTGGTGTGGAAACATTGCTTAATGTTTTTAGTTATGATTTTTAGCCATTTGATTCACAGTTCAAATTAATCATGTAGTGCTTAGCTGGAATTACATTTCTTAGTCCTGTTCAGAACACTTTTATCTAAGTTGTTTTGTTGTAGGTTTTTTTTTTTATTTGTGGTTGTTAAATCATCCTAGTTTCCTCTTGTATCTAATTTATGATTTTATGATAAAAAATGTTTGATGTTGGTTACAGTTCAGCCCTACGACAGGTCCAATCAAAGGGAAGACAAGCATGTCAGTGACTGGATTAAACCTGGGCAAGACCTACACGGATATCAGCGGGGGCGTCACTGTGGCGGGTGTCAACTGTGAGGTCAAGCCAGAGCACTATGAACCATCAGCAGGGTATGCTTCTCATCAGAGAGTAGATTTATCTTGGGTGTGTAGATATGATTGGTTTTCTTCTTGAGGCTACCTTAAGAATATAAATGTCATCATGGTTTTTCCATCAACTGTGCTTATTCCAAATCATCTTCAGTAACTGATATGTAGGCTTTTTCTCTCATTTATTTGTGTAAGCTAGAAACAGTCATTTTACTTTTAAAGCTTTGTAATTGTTTTCATAACCAAAGGTACGAATAGTGAGCAAGTTAACGAGAAACACCCAAAGGTTGCAGATTGGAACTACAGTGCCTCACCACTCTCCATACAGTTATCTCCCAAGCTCGTGATGGCACATGGTAGCCATCTTACCAAGCAAAGAGGGGCTGTCTACATACTGCATGACCCATTCAGACCCAGTCGTCAGTTACCCTGTTCACAAACTGAATGGCAAGATGGAGAGATGACAGAACCCCAGGACATAGCCACACAGCATGCACCAACCACATCCAGTCCAGCCTCCAGACCAAGAAAGAATGGAAGAGCTCTCTCTTGCCTTACTTTTGGCCTTGAATGGCAAGATGGAGAGATGACAAACCCCAGGACATAGCCACGCAGCATGCACCAACCACATCCAGTCCAGCCTCCAGACCGAGAAAGAATGGAAGAGCTTTCTCTTACCTTACTTTTGGCCTTCTTCTCTCTGTTAGGCAGCCTGACTAGCTGCCGACTCTTCACTCTCCACTATAGTGTTGTAAAGTTAGCAGTCAGAAGCCCCCAATATTGCTCTGTCACAACCAACCACAGGGGGGGTGTGCAAATGGCCACAAAAGTGGCCAGACATGATCTAGGCACAACCCATTTTGCTGTTCAGCTCGGTCCAAAACACCCCCAAAGGGATCCCAAGCTTAGGGTCTTTCCATGCTGCCACCATAATTTTCCCTGCAGTCATCAGGCCTGATACCTTGAATCAGCAGGCAAGCTACAAGTTAACAAGAAACACCCAAGGGGCTGGCTTGGACGGGGAGCACCAATATCTCACCATGCTTTGGACAGTCACCTGCCAGTACAACACAGTAGTCATCTCACCAGGCCAAGGGGGAAGGGGGGCGCTGTCTATGCACTGCATGATCTGGACTGTCTTTAGTAACCCTGTTCATAACTGAATGGCAGGGTGGGTAGACAACAAACCTAGGACACAGTCCCCACAATGCACACCAACCAAGTTCAGCCCAAGCACTGGATGAAGAGAGAACGGAAGACCCACTCTTGCCTTACTTTGGGCTTTTATCTCTGTTGGGCAGCCGACCCAGGCATCAGCTCACACAGCTGCCAGTTCTTCTCTCCTCACTATAGTCTTGACAGTTAGTGGTCAGAAGCTCCCAATGTTCTCTACCATAACCACAGGGGGTGTGCAAATGGCCGCAAATGTGGCCAGGAAAAATGAGTGGCACCTCGGAGAGCAGCCTGATAATCAAACAGAAGCCTGATAATAAAACAGAAAAATACCTTTGTTACACTATTCCGGTTCATTCTAGTTAACTGAATTTTTAGGAAATGGTTTTTACAATGCTGTTTTCCATTCTGCTTTAATTGGCATCTTTTTGTTTTTGTTTTTTTTTCCCCAGGTTTGTGTGCGAGACAGAAATGACAGATTCAGTGAAGAACGGGACAATCACAGTGGTAGTGGATAACCTGTACACCGCCGAGTCTGATTCTCCATTCACATATGTTGTAAGATTTTCTTGATACATTTACAACTATTTCTTTCTTTTCATTCTTATCATAAATGCAGAATGGGGGTAGATGGAAAGGAGTCTTCATCACTGATAACAGGGGATGGGGGGATGGGTATGAGAGAGAGAGAATGAGTGAGTGAGTTCAGACTTCAGAATATTTTGTTACTCATGGATAGTAGCATTAGGTATTTCAGCTAGTTCTTGCTAATTTACATACAAAATATGAGCATAAAAATGAGCCGTAACACTTTAAAACATGAAACAAGTTATAAAATGAGTTGAAGAGAGAGGGGGAAGATAGAGTGTGTGTGATTTGTTCCTATCTGATTAACATTAGTTATTTGTTATCATTGAGAGTTGTCTGTCATCCTCACATTGCATCCAAATTGTCAATGATATTCTGCCTTATGCGCTGTGTAATCCTCACATTGCATCCAAATTGTCAATGATATTCTGCCTTATGCGCTGTGTAAGTTTTGCTCACCAAGCCTCTTATCTGTTGAAAATTGCTCGTGAAGTCTCTTATCCGTAGAAAAACTTATCAGTATTTCAGAGGTAGGCCCTACATACTACAAGTCCATACAGATAATGTCCTATTGTTTATGTCTGCCGTCACACACATGGTGTGGGACATGGTACTGTGTATGTCACTGTCAGATATTTTACATAATTTTCTTACATCATACCATTCCTTTTTCACACACATGCACACAGAGAGAAAATAATATCAACAACAACAGAGACCATTATTCGTTCAGGCGATAGAAAGATATGGGGCAAATCACAATATTCATAACTTTGATAAGGTGATCCAACTGAGCTAATGTTTATCAGTAAATATAAACCTGTATTCTTATTCAGGACCCATCAGTGACCAGCATCATACCAAAGATGGGTCCCAGATCAGGAGGGACCACTCTAGTCATCATCGGCACCCACCTGGATGCTGGCAGTGACGTCTCTGTTGACATCGATGGAGGAAGCTGTAAAGTCATCAAGTCAGTATGTCCTGCTGTTAGAAACTTGTGCATAGGTTACTCAACCTGGATTTGCTTGGATTTTTTTAAGTAGTTAGAGTCACTGTCTATTTTCTGGTAAGCTTTTATCTGTTATAACCCCTTCATGTGACTTGAAAGCTTACTGGAAAATCTACACATATTCTGGGCAAGTAATCTGTATTCATCAGTTACACTAATAATATGCAAATTCAGTTCGTATGTCAACATTGTCTTTCATTATGTGTAAATTTGTTGTTGTCATTCTTCATTGCCACATTGTATGTTAGATGTCTGTTTGTTGTGAAACAAAAAATGAATAATAAAAAAAAAAAAGTTGGAAAAAAAAATGTGCAGATTCAGGTGCCATCTAGACTTTAAGAAACTAAAGCATCGTTGAACATTTGAGATTATCTCATATGTTCAGTATGAAATTAAAAATGTAATTTGAAGGCAGGAAAAGACCATCAGCTATCTCACATAGTTCAGACCATGAGCAAAATCTTCTAACTGTGCTTGTAATAATATAAGGGATAGACTGTTTTTGCAATTAAATATCATACTTATATCTTGAGATTTATTCTATTAACTGGAAGCTGTTTCGGTAGTTCTGTCAATAAGTAGTAAGAAATGTCTTTTTGAGTCTTAACCATGTATTAGTGCAGTCACTGTTATGTATGAAATAAAGCTGAAATCAGGGGCTAAAAATAATAGAAAGAAAACTGTTTGATGTGGTCATTATTGTCAAACCCAGTGCATTTATTTATTCATTTATTCATGCCTGTTTTCTGCTTGCATGTAAATCATTGTGCCTTGCTGTTTATAGGTGCCTGACCCTGTTTAGTGTTGGGAAAGCTAGAACAGCAGGGAAGAGGATATGTGCATAATGCAGTCATGAGAGTAGTTGAGTTCTCTAACACCTCACTTCCCCACAACATCAGATTTGTAACCTTTACCATGCTGTGTATTTCTTTATCAGACGTAATCGCACAATGCTGGAGTGTGTGGTGCCCAAACAGTCAGGAGCAGACAATCAGGCACAGATCAAGGTCAGCTTTGGAGGTCATAAAAAGAGCAGCCCTGAGCCCTTCACATATGCAAATGACCCCACCATCGCTATGATTGAGCCCAAGAAAAGTATTCTCAGGTAAGTGCTGGTGTAGCATGCCCAGTGCTGGAAAACCGATGTGTGATTACCAGAGGATGTACATAAAATGTAATAAAGTAGGATTAACTGTCTCTTGTGATCAGTTGGAATACTGTCCTAAACGTTTATCAGCAAATAAATGTGTGGATTTTGTTGGTTAATTGGTCTGGCTGCTTGGTTAGTTTGTTGGTGTGCATATTTCAAATGCAATACCAGGTGTAACATACTACATATTGAACTTATCTAGTCTAGTCAAAACTGTCCCTTAACAAGCATGAACTGCTTTGTTGCAAGTCAGCATTACTGAAACCTGCAACAGTTGAGGAATGTGTGTGGTTATGTGCATCACCTTGGAAGTGTTCAGTCTTAATTCAGGCTATTAATTGAATTTAACTGAATATTCTTGCTCTGCTAGTAGCATTGTCTTTGGTGTTTGTAAGAGGTGTGGATGGATTTGTATCATAATTCCTATGTACACGTCATCAGCAATCTTGTTTACCTAAATGCCAATTCAACAGAGAGATGCTTTAGTTGTTCATGCAAGTGAATTTCTTCATTTATCATTTCACCCTTTTATTAGTATGAAAGTAATAGAGTTTTATTAAAGTAGTGGAGCTTTGTTACTATTAAAGATGAAAAAATGAGATAGGATGAGATAGGTTGGTGGTTGCAGAAATTGCAGAATTTGTAAAATGATTTTTATCAGAAAAACAGTAGCTTTTGACTGTTAAGATAAAGATGTGGCAACTGAAATAATGACTTACAAGATGTATTCTGGCTACGAACTTGTAAAAAAAATGACAAACTACTGATTTTTTTTTCAGTGGTGGGACATCAATTACTGTGATGGGCGTAGGTCTTGATCTGATTCAGAAACCAGAGTTCTTTGTCACATATGGTGGCCAGTTTTTCACAAAGGTGAGTTATCTTTTTTTCATTTTCTATTTATTTTTTGTTTGTTTGTTTGTTTCCTTAGATGAAGTTTTTATATTTTAGGTTGTGATCACGATTGTATGAAAATAATTAAGTAATTACACAATTTTTATATCAAGTTACAAAGTTCTTAAGACTATTATGTACATTTACATTCTCATTGCTTCTTATTGCATTGCTTTTATGTTTTCTATCATGTGCACAAGTTTGAAGTTTTTAGAATAACATTTACACAATTCTAACAATCTTTTCAACTAATCTCAACAGCCATGTAAGCTGGACAACACAATTTCCATGGAGTGCCTAGTACCTAGCCTACAGAAACCCATACAGTCTGCTGGCATGAACATCACGGAAACCAGCCCTCTGGAGGTGCACTATGGTTTTACTCTGGATGGAGTGATGACCTTGAAGAACATCTCCCATGAGCCCAACTTTGGTCCCCTGCTCCTGTACCCAGACCCTCAACTGAACATCTTCCCTGGGGACGACCAGACAAAGCAGTTCACCGACAAGGACCTGCTTGTCATCAATGTAAGGGTTGGCAGGGAGTGAATGAGAATATTCGTGAAATGTTTATCTTTGAGTTTGACAATCACAGTATCATAAAAAAACTAAAAAAAAACTTGATCTTTGGATTAATCACAGTATTATGAAATAAAAAAGACATGATGTTTGGATTATTTATCACATTATCATGAACATCTTGGTCTTTGATAAATGCGTGTATAGTTTTTAACCATCATGTGTCTTTAACAACAAAAAATGTCCCAAAAAAAAGTCATGAGTGGTCTTATGTACACATATAATCAATCTGTGGCTTTTATTCCATTCATCAATGTTCAGATCATTGTTTGTTTGAGTTACAAGTATCTTTGATCATTACTTAACATAGGCAGATAATTTCAGTGAGAATGCAAATGGACAATTTCAGACCACCGACAATAGTCAATGTCTTTCACCTATTCAAAATTATAAAGGAAGCAGAGTGACAGAGATGAAAAGGACATATACTTTTCGAAGATAACAATGGAGGGGAAGAAAGAGAAGGGTGAGAGAAACTGCAAAATGTATGATTCATGTATTTGTTTATTTGCTTGTTTGTTTGCTTTTTTTCAGGGTCGGTTCCGCATCATTAACAACCTGATGGCATCAGTGTCAGTGCATGTAGGCAATGAGGCGTGCGAGGGGGTGGCTGCCACTGATACGGCCATAACCTGTGATCCTCCTGCTTCAGCCCCTGAGGGAACTGAATCCTCTGGGAAAGCTCCTGTCCTGGTGAGTTGATTTGTTTACTATGTGTATATGGTGGTGGTGATGATAGTTGGGTGTGTGTGTGTGTGTGTGTTTGTGTGCATGTGTGTGTGTGTGTTTGTGTTTGTGCATGTGTGTATCATCAAGAGAGATCTGTATGTCAGTTGTATTGCAATATATTGTGGTGTTTTTTTGTGTTACACAATTTTGTACCTTTAGTCTGTGCAATGTTGCTGTGTGAAATGCAGATCTCTGTAGAGTTTCTGCATAATGTGAGATGATTCCTCTGTGTGTGTGTATGTGCATGCATGCTTACATGTTTCTGTTATAAGTGGAATTTTCTACCACATTGTATTTGTTCAGTTGTTTGATTACTCTTCCTATGCAATATGAAGAGGTCTCATTTTGACACAATTTTGCAACAGGTTCGTATAGGCAACATGGCCAAGACAGTGGGATACCTGCAATACTATGTGGTGACCAGCACTAACAAACCCATGGCTCTGGGCGTTATTCTGGGTGTGGTCATCCCCATACTGGCCATCATTATTCTACTGACGGTGTGTGTATTGCGGCGCCATCGCAAGCACAAACCAGCCACTGATTACATCCCAGATGTGCTGCAAGATTATCAGGGCAAAAAAGAGGAGGAGGAAATAGGTCTGAACCATGTGGCTGTGGCTGATGTTAATGGACAGATCGTGGACGAAAAAGGTGGGAAAATATGTGTTTGTTGGGCTTTGGGGGGAATACTGAAAAATTTTGTACTGGTTTGATTTGTGGAGGCAGAAGGGTCCCAAATTTCTGTTGGACATGGCCCAAGATTTGGAGGTTGGATTGGGGAGGGAAGGTTGGTTGGTTATGTGTTTGAATATTTTTAATGCATTGGTTTTCCTTTTTTTCTGTTGACTCTTTCTTACGAAACTCTGTCTTCATCTTCTCTTTCAAACTTTTCTAAAATCTGTTTTCATTAATCAATTATTACAAACAATGCAAAACAAAGTAGCAGAGCACAGTCACAATCACATAACAAAAACAGTCCAATGAAAACATTCCAATTCATGCAAAATATGCTTAAAACAATGTCAATACCCATCTGCATGAAGCAAGAAAAAAATATGGAAAAAAAATTATCAGCACACGCATAAGAAGCCAATCTGCTATCAGCATACACATGAGAAGTCAGAGTTGCTATCTTATTTCATTAATATTTTGACAATACTGTAGTATAAATTGAGTCAACAGTATAAAATTTTGATTGTTATTAATGATAGATATTTTGTGGCAATATATCTTTCAAAAGAATTTATGTGTGGTAAAGTCTCTCATTTTACATTTATGATTGTACATTATTTTGTGGCAATATATCTTTCAAAAGAATTTTTGTGTGGTAAAGTCTCTCATTTTACATTTATGATTGTACAGTTTTGTTAAAAGAATAATTAAAACAGATATCAGATCTGTGTGCATATATTCCCCAACACCAAATGACACTATATTTTCAGTTGGGATCTAATATTTGCACATGTGATGCACCGTGATTTCAGGAATACTTCGATACTTCCTCAAAAGTGTTTTGCATGTAAACATTTCCAAAATAATTTATCAATATCATCTTTCATAATCAAACAAAAATCACAGCAAAAGTTGTTTACAAAAGAAATTTTGTATTCTTTAACAAGGCAGGGGGATTTTGCATGTGGTCAGTTATAGTTGTCTGTTCTGCCAATTTAGCAGCCACACTGATTATCTGTCCTGCCATTTGAGTAGCAGCCACACTGATTATCTGTCCTGCCATTTGAGTAGCCACACTGATTATCTGTCCTGACATTTGAGCAGCCACACTGATTATCTGTCCTGCCATTTGAGCAGCCACACTGATTATCTGTCCTACCATATGATCAGCCATAGTGATTATCTGTACTGCTGCTATTTGAGCAGCCACTTACTATTTCAGAAGCTTCAGTGTTCCAGAATGAGAAGGAAAGGATTCTGCATGATTATGTAAAAGCAAGAGGGATTCTGAAAATTGTGTTATGATAAGGGATCATGACAAAGGCTGCATGGTGTCATGGTTTGTTGGACTGTGCTGTATGGCCCAACACCACTGTCTTCATTACTCATAGATTTCTGTCAGGGTTGCCCTGCCCATAGCTTCTGGCCAAAATACCTGCTCAGGTGGCACAGGGAGGGATTGTTCACTGGAGATCCCCATCCCAGTATGCACACTTTCAGCAGACCTGTTTAACTTTAAAAATCCAAAACAAGTGAGACTACCCTCGTTCAAGCAAACAGGATCCAGAAAAACATGAAAGTAGAATCAGAATGCGTATTTAATACAACCAGACAAGACAGGCGCAAATTTTCGGCCAGCTGGCCTCTGTCAAGTGTAGATGTAAGATCACAAATGAACAAACACCAAATACAAAAATTAGGAGAAAAGGAATAAAACTTCCCTGCTGCTTCGTCCAGTGGGAGAAAAGGACTCAAGGCTCCTGCCGACGTCACTCACGGGGTTGCCAAGGCACACAAGCCATCACACCACATCATCATTATGTCAAGTAGAAGAAGAATACCTGGTTTCTAATTTCTGTTCATCCCAGTTTGTTATTTTCTTCAACAGATTGTGGTCCATACATCACAGAACTGCTAAGCCAGTTTGAAGACCCAGCGATGCGCCAGAGCATCACAGCCATGTTGATACCACGAAGTAAGCTGGACATTGGAGAGCTTATCGGGAAAGGTCAGTTGCCCCTGTTTGTACTTTGGTGGTAATCAGTGGTGTTACTTCCAGATTTCTGGTGATGATGATGGTTGTTATTATTCACATTTAAGCATATGTGTACATATCAAAGTGGAGCAGATACCACCTGTTTTGTAATTACTGTTTGCATCTTATTTTTGCATTTGATCCAGTTTAACCTTTAGTAAGTCATAAATTGCATGTTAAACTTGTGGGAAAATGTCATTGAACTACCAACCTCTTTGGCCCATATTCTGTGCTCTTGCATTTTAAGTTCGAAACAGATGAAAGGATCAGTAACAGGATTAAAGAAAACACTGGTGTAGTTTAGCCATGGTTTTGCCTCAGTGAAAAAAAAAACATGTAAACTTCAAGAATGATTTTTGTACACTTAATCTGATGGAGTTATTTCTGTGTTATCAGGCCACTTTGGGGCAGTGTACAAGGCCCAGTTACAGAGAGGAGATGACAAGTCTGCACAAGTGGCTGTTAAAACACTGCAAGGTATGCGCTTTTGAAGTCTTTTTCATATCCATGTGATTTCTTTCTCCCTCTGTGTGACTTCTTTCTTTTACTGTTTCTATAATACTGTGTTTATCAGACCTCTCCCAAGCCTGTTCTCTTTTCTACTACGGTGCTTTCTCCAGTCTTCAGAAAATAGTATGAAATATCTCCTTTAGAAGGGTTGGGTTTTTTTGTTTTGTTTTTTCAATAATTTCATTCTAAGCTCCTTTCTGAAAATCATAACCTGTTTGTTGGTTGGTGGATTTGTCTGTATAATAATTTCAGGGTTTTTTTCACAGAACAGTTGTCTGCATTTTATAACAACTGTTGACAGAACCAATGACACTAAAGTGTAGGCTATATGAAAATTTTATATGATAACAACTTTACAAAAAAGGTTCGTTCTAGTAGTAACTCCTGCTGTTAATTATTAACACAAAACTTTGACTTTTAAAAGATGTGTTTCATAAAATACAATATTTGTTTTTAAAATGTCCTCACAATATTTTGACCATTGATACCCATATATTTTAGATTACACACATATACTTAACAATCAAACAGCTACAGCTCTAGCTATAATTCAATGTTCTGTGTGGTACAGATAAACTGACGATGAGGCCACCAAAAAATAACAGAACTCTAAATTTTAAAGTACATGCACAATTAAGCTGTTATTTTTATTTTATTGCTTATGTTGGGCAGCCAAGAGCAGTGACAGTGAGGCCATACAGAGCTTCCTGCAGGAGGTAGTGATACTGAACAGTTTACAACATCCTCACCTGTTGCCAGTGGCAGGCGTCTGTCTCACCGCCAGTGATGACCCCATGCTTGTCTCCCCTTTCATGGCCACTGAGGATCTGAAGAACTACATTGGTGAACCTTCCAAGGTGAGATGAAATTCCCTGTGTGTATGTGTGAGTGGGTCTGTTTGTCTGGAGAGTAATGTTTGTGTGTGTGTACGTACCTCTGTCATTTCAGATGCAAGTTTGTGTGTCTAGATTCATACACAGTTATGAAACAGGAAAAGTCTTACAAATTTTTGTTAGCCCCTATGTGTCTGTCTATGAAAATGGTGTGTCTATGAAGTTGTGAATTAAACTATATTGAAAAAAAAGAGAGACCATGCAAAAGAATTGAAGATGAGTGATAAGATTTGACTGTTTTGTTGTTGATTTTAGTTGTTATTATTATTATTATTATTATTATCATCATCATCCTGTTCTTCCCCAAGCCCCCAATTCCAAAAGCAGACAGTTTTTCCATTGTAAGAGAAGTTTGTGTTCAAGTACATTTGTTGCAGAACAGTAAATTAATGATTTATTTATTGTGTGAATAAACAGTAATTTGGGATTTCAACAGACCCTCACAGTGGTAGAGTTGCTGGGCTTTGGTCAGCAAATAGCCGATGGTATGGCTTACCTGCACGAAGTCAAGGTCATTCACAGAAATCTGGCTGCTCGCAACTGCATGTAAGTACTGACTATTGTTACTTGGACACTGGAGGTTGTGTGCTTTTTCATTTTTAGTCACAGTCATGATAATTTTTGTATGCATGTTGTTATGCTTACAGTATATAGCACAGTACATGTTGCTTAAATGTGGCTCCACATGAGTAAATAACTTGATTTCATTTGATTTCGGGAATTAGAAATTCACGTTAAAAATCACTCCTATGCGAAGTTCTGAATAGTGTGGAATTCAGTTACAGTTACATGATAAAATCAAATATTTCATGGCTCTCCCCCCTCCCCCTCCCCAATTTGCTCTCCCCATTTTAGTAAAGAAATCTACTGACTTTGTTGTTTTAACCATTTATGCATGTTAAACAGAAACATTGTTGCACCAGCCATTTTTTGCTCATTTCAAAGAGTGTATGATTATACTCTGTGCTTTAGAATCAGTGACCTGTTTCCCTAACTCATGCTTTTCATCTGATTGCAACAGAGTGACAGAAGACGGGCGGTTACAGTTGACCGACTATGGGATAACAGCATCTCTGTTCCCCCAGTCTTATTACACTGCAGAGGACAGCCCTGCCCAGAACCTGGTGAAATGGATGGCCCCAGAAACCATCGAGAACTTTGAGTTTACCTCCAAGTCAGATGTGGTGAGTTTTTGATACTGGTGCTCAATGTCAGAAAGTTCCTATGTGTGTAAAATGTGTGTATGGTCATTAGATGCATTCCCAAAATTTTTGTAGTATTTTACTGTAGAATGTTGGCAATTTGATGATATTCAAGTGAATCTCTTAGTTATACTACCCTTTCCATTTGAACATGTTTGCCCAGTATGGAATGTAGGTTTACATGCAGTGTCTAATTTTTAGTGCATTACTTCCCCCCTTCTGCCCCATTCCAGTGGGCTGGGCTTTGGGGATTTTCTATTAAGAGATTGGTCCTTAGTGGGGTTTTTTGTTTGTTTGTTTTGTTTCTTCTATTATGTTGGCTTGAAATGTTACCACTACCTCATTTCAGGATGACTTTCTATATTGTTCATCATTATGTTTCACTACTGTGGAAGTCTTGTTTACTGCCATGCTTCAGTTTGATTTAAAAATACTCAGAGATGGTATAATTTGAAAAAGTTTTTCATCACTGATAATATTGATTTTTACACCCAAGATCAGTACTATTTTGTGAACAAGGGAAAGTAGAAATGAATAATGCAATATCTTGCAAACTTTGAATAGATGATTTGGTTGATGAGAGGCTACCTGCATTATCTGATTGCCACAAATTTTACATTAATGTTAAAAAGTTTTTCTTTTAAAATAGTACTCTCTGATATTACAAACTAGAGCCTCTCCCCAACCCCCTCTCCGCCTATTTCTGCATTTCACAAGACAGCAGATGATTACATAGTACCAGCATTAGTATGAGTTTTCTTCTTCACTTTTTATAACTGATCCTTTGTTTTGTGTAGTGGGCCTTTGGTGTTGTGCTGTGGGAACTTCTGACAAGGGGAATAACTCCCTACCCTGATGTGGAGAACGGCAATTTGCTTCCTTACCTGAAGGAGGGTCGCCGCATGAAGAAACCTCGACAGAGCCCAGAGCCTGTGTAAGTTTCAAAGCATCAAAACACAAAAAATGCATTCCTTTCATGTGCAAGTTTTCTTTTTGATAAAATTCTTTTTGATAAAATGATTATTATATGTGTATGTGCCTGCTTGATTTTTGATGAAATGATAGCTATTATTCACTACTAGGAGATGGCATGGGCTATTATTCACTACTAGGATATGAATTATGGTATGGTCTTACATCATTCAATATATTATCATTTTAATGATATAAGAAATACATAATATGTATGTATAATATGCAGTGATGTACATTTAGGCGGAAAGCGTAAAACCTTTATATGAAGGTAAATAGCACTTGAGTGCTGTGTCCTTTCAATCTGTACTTTAAAGTAATATCTGAACAATCACAAGTTTAATTTCTTTCTTCTGCGCAAGATCCCAGACAATCAAAATTCATACATAATAATAATAATAATAATATATTTTATTTATATAGCGCAAAATCTTGACAAAATCAAATCTAAGCGCTGAGCGTATACATGCATACATACCTACATACATATGAGCGTATACATGCATACATACATGCTTACATACTTACATACATAATCTAAGCTGAGCGTATCCATGCATACATACATACATACATAAATCTAAGCGTATACATACATATATACATACATACATACGTACGCATCATATGTCTTATGCATATAACTCATGTTTCCTTAGATGCATGTTGTTCTAGTTCATCATACACATCAAATCTTAAAAAAGAGAAACTTCACTTCTTTTTCTTCTCTGTTTGGTGTTTTGCTTTCTTGTTTGCTTGCAAATGCTGTAAACCTTCTTTTCCTTTGTACAGGTATGACATCATGGTTGCCTGTTGGAATGCCTCCCCAGACCATCGCCCAGACTTTGCCCAGCTCAACGATCAGCTGAAAAGCTTCACTGTCACTGACAACGGTGCCAGCGACTCCACTGCCCTTCTGAACAATTCTGTGGATGTGGGTGGCTCCACAGAGTACCTGGAAGTCATTGGCTGAGAGAGGAGAACAGTGCATGGGAGCAGTTATGTGAAATGTTGCAACAGAAGTGATGGTTCACCTGTGTTTTGGTGTGGTTGCCTGTGTTTTCATGCGTTCACTTGGGCAGGGTGTATTCATCTGTCGCCCTGTGCTGGTTGAACTAGTGATTGTTCGGTACGTGTCTGTGAATTGGAGGATGGACATGTTGAAGATTTTCGTGTGATGGTGCCACAGAGTCAGATTGAGTGTTTGGCAGGTGTGTAAGTGATGGTGATTTTACAGGTGTTTCTTCTGTTTTTAAAGAATTCAGAGTTGGTGTCACACTACTCCTTCATGTGTGTGTGTGTGTGCGCATGTGTGTGTGATGTTTTTGTGTGTTTCTTGCCTGACAGATCCAGAGGGATCTGGAATAACAAGTACAAACTGGACAGGTGATGGCTGGCTGTGAATTATACAGTGGCTGCACGGGTGCTTCTCGTTCATGAACCTTACAGAGAACTCTCAATTCATATTCAACTTGCAACATGTGAAGCCCTTCTGGACATCAGCCTGAAAGAGAGTCTCTGCAGAGAAATTACAGTAATAGTATACATGGATTCACGACTTCATCTGCAAAATCAGGCTTGTCAAGTCTTCACAACTGACTGGAATATGCATTTGAATGATAGCTGTATGAATCCTGCCAGTATGTTGCAGCCTCTTGCTGATGGACATGACACAAGACTTTTTGACAGTCTCAGCATCATCTGTCTGCTGCTCCGTTATGTGCAATTTTGTCGTACATTATTCGGTCTCACCAACTTTGAATGTTCTGAGGTATTTCTTGTAAAACATGTCAGTGTCCTGTTCTAGCACTGGTTGTCATGTGCTCTAGATGTCTTCTGATGTGAGCACCATGCATATAACCACAGTCACTGTCATTTACTTGTAGAAATATTGTATTGGATCACGAAATATGATAGAAGAGTTTGCTGTTAGTATGTGATTGAATGCATATGTAAACGCTTATCCTATAACTGTTCTGTTGTGTGTATGGAATGTTTGTGTAGAGACTATGTAATATTTTATCCTGTGACAAAATGCTGAGTACTTAGATAATGTTTAAATGCTGTTTTTATGCCTTTCTGTGTTTTTTAGCTGTATCATTTCTCTGCTCATCATCCCACCATATTTCTTAGTTGATGACTGAATGTGTGTAATATTGCTAAACAATTTTTATGGCTTTGTATTGTATGTAAAATATGCAAACATAAATGGGAAGTTTTTCTTTTATTTCCACACTAGTAATTCTTAGGAAACAGGACATTGCCTGAAATGCATCTGTAGAAAGATGTATTGATTAACCACTTTACCCACTGAGTGGATTTAAGTTCTTTGCCACACACCATATAAAAGAGTAACTATCAACAGTTAACAAAGGTGTGCAATACTTAACTCAGTGGCACTGTATTGGTTCTTATGATCCAATGCCCATAACACGCATTAGGCATGAATCTGATCATACGATTTGATAGTCTGTGAACATTTCCTGTCAAAAGGATTCAATAGATTGTGAATCCTACTCAAAGACAGATGAATATTAGAAGTGAACGATTGCAGGCAAGTACAATCATCTACAATGTTAACTCCCTTTGACCTTCAGAACTGTCTGGGCATAGCAATCCGTTTTTAGATTGTTAATGTTTGTGTCAACAGAGTATGAAAATGGTGTTAAAGTGAAGATTAATAACACTTGTGCCAGCTGTGAAATTACTCTTCAGTTGTAATTTCAATGGAGGCATAAACTTTGGTCAAATGGTGAGGCTTCAGACAATGACTTCCATGGCTTCTGACTTTGGATATGGAAATCATGTGAATATGTTTAGCATGGTTCACAAAAACAAAAAGAATTTCCAGTTAGTGATCAAATTTGCAGTGAGATAAAAAGAAAATTGAAAATTTCAGTGGACTGTTCTATATTTGGAATTGTTAACTTTACTTGATTATCCATATATAGACCTTTTTTATTATGAATTTTTCTAAATGGCTGAAATGAGTATGATTCCTGGTATAGCAACCCCTAGAAAGCTGCTTGTCTATTAATTAATTCAATGTGTAATGATATAGACAAGGCCTGTGAAGAGATTCATACACTGTCCACAGTCATCTTAAATCTCAAATGTATTGCCATTGCAATGGGTCTTGAAACAAACTGCCACTGATTATCATCTCCCATGGAATATTCCATTAGTTCTTGATTGAGCATGACAGTACGTGTACTTAGTTTTTTTACAAAAACTGTTGAATCAGGATGTTGGTGTGCTTGATATTAGGAGCTGAAGATATTGTGTGTTGAAACAAGGATTGAGAAGCGCACGTGTAATCAATTGCCAAAGACAGTCTGCATTTATTGATGTTAAATTTTCAATTTTTATCATTTTGATCAGCATTATTTCATGATCATCAGCACTGGTCCACAGATTGAGAGGTTATGCAGCTGGGGAAAAACTGTTTTGAAGTTTCTGAGGATACAGAAAAAGGCTCCACAAAATGTTTTACTGAAAATTTGTGTTGCTCAGCAGACAAGAGTTGAGCATCATTATGGTTGAGCCATTTACTATGTGCCTCATCATTGCTGGATTGCATTGGCCACTTGACAGAGTGTTGGATCAATTACAAATACCATTGGATGAAGATTAATGAAAATGTCTATTTGAATTTTAACCCTCTCTAAATAAACCACTGGAATTGACACATCTGAATTTTGATTTTAATCAAACTAAGCCAGCTTTGAGAAGTTAGGAATACTTTCCTTAACATTTTTTCTGTTACCATGAGAGATTGTTCAGCACTCATTTTTTCATTTGTGTTTCAGTATCTTCCAGCCATACAACTCTGAATTATTTCACTTAATATTTCTGTGACATACTAACTATTAACATGTTCATGGAAACCCAAAGACAGAAACAGAAAATAGCACAACAGCTTTTCTCATTTTCTGATGTTGTGTTCTGTATGTTCTCTATCCTTTGATTGTATACAAAAGTGATTTTGATTTTTTTCACAAATGGTCTGGTTTTTCTTATTCATGATTTGAAAATGTCCGTATAATTTTGATTGCAGTTATGATGTCAGTAAGTCGGTGTATTCTGCTGCAGAAATATGCTAAAGAATTTAGCTGAAGAGATTGTGGTCAAGTACAGCACTTCCAACATCCAGAAATTAAATCCAGAACCATGACTCTTTTATATTGAACAACTGACCAAAGTTAATATTTCCAGTTACTGAAAGTATTTTTTTTAACATTGCCGAATCCTTATCAAATTGCTAAGCTGCTCTGGCAATGCCTTATTTCTTAGAAAAACTTGTCCATTATTTAAGTCCCATGAATGCGTTTTTGTTTTGTTGTTTTTTTACCTCTATTTACTATACTGTTTACATTTAGTTCCTAAAGTATGAAAATGCCGAGTGTTTTCATGTAGTTCTCATCCACCATGGTTTAGAGTAATGGATGGCTTACAATCCCTCCTGGATGAGTTCCTTTTTAACCCTGCGGCTACCACAAAAAAATGATTTAAAAAAAAATAATGAAAATTTAAAAAGTGGCATGTCAAGAGTTAAGCATGGGGGCTAGTCTTGTATATCTTGTACAAGTAAAACTGAATGCTTATCAGTCTTATATGTGTATGTACAAGAGAAAGTGACAAATTTTTGCGACAGTGTATTTATTTGTGCATCAAATGGAAGTGTACTGCGTGTATGTGCTGTACATTAAAATGCCTTGCTCATGACTGTGCAGTGCACTGAACTGACAGTACACACTACGCTTGAGAACCAATATCAGTTGCCAAGATATCTTGCAATTTGCAGTTTTCTGTGTACATACTGCTCCTCTCTTCCACTGTCGCTTAATGTGATCATAGTTTAAACTATCAAACGTGTAACCATGATATGTGTCGTCTTTTGTTTTCCAAGTTTGCGAGTATTGCCCGCTTCTCTTATAGAACTTAATTCTCACAAATGAGTGAATGGAAGAAGCTGAATCGTTTTTATGTTTTGTTTTTTTCCTTCTTTATTTTTGCTTAACACAGGCATGTATGTGTACACAATTCAAGCAATGTGATTTGTAAATGAGTATGAATCACTGAATGAATGTAATGTATGTGGTGATGCTGGAGTGTTACTAATACAATGCTTTTATCATTTTTATTTTGTAGACTTAACAATCTCAACTGTTTGTTCCGAGGAATTTGAGGCTCTAGCCAGATTTATCCTCACCCTGTAACTTTTTTAATTTTTTAATTTTTTTTTTTTTCTTGGCGGCTCCCTATACCTCTCTCGTTTGTTTATTTAGGCACTACATCAAGAAATAAAGTAAAAAGAGTTCTGACAGAAAGATATGGACACATCTATTTTTCATTTTCCCTTCTCAAAATGGAGATAGTGAAATTCACTGTCTCTGTGGACACTAGGTCAGTTTCATGGTTATGTGTTCGATTCCGACAGTATCAAGAGACTCATGAATTTTGCACTGTACACAAAGATCAGTCCTTTTGAACAGTTGCAAATATGCAGATGAATGCACACATTCACGTTTCAAGGCTTTTGGCAGGGGAATCTTGGCAGGAGTCCAGGGTCTATGGTTAATGCCTCATGTGCTAACAACTTACACTGAGGACCCCAAAAGAATTATCCTTGTTTGTGGACATCTTTTGGATCATATGCCAGTGTAACATCATAAGGGATCATGAATACAGCAGTATCATAGACTATTGTTTTTGTTTTTGTTTTTTTTTCTTGTTTTTTATCTGAGTAGTTGATGTGTGTTGTTCTCATGCCTTTTTATATACTTTTAAGTCTGTATTGACTGAAATGTCTCTGTGTGTCTGAGAGAGAGAGAGAAAGAGAGAGGGAGAGAAAGAGAGAGAGAGAGGCAGTTTCAAAATTTAAGAAAACTTGGTGTGTCTGGAGGAAAGTCACATATGTATACAAGGATTTTTGTATGGATTTGCCTACTATGAAATCTTTTAACTGATTATGCAACAAGTTATGTATTGAATGAACAAGGCCCAACTGCAAGGTCACTATTACCGAACCAAAAATCAAAATGTCAGAAGGCATATGTTTACATTTTCATGGACATTTTAGTGCCAGACTTTAAGCAAAGGTCTGGCCAAATAAGGTAGGTGTGTGAAGAGGGATGTGTATTAGTAGTAGTACTATTACTTGGAGCAAACAAGGTCCATTTTCTAGGTCACATAACAATGGAAAACTATCGCCGAGGGATTGTTGATGAAAAGGAAATGTACTGAACTTACCTAAGGACTGGAACATAACGCACACAAACACAAAACGAACAAAACACCTACTGGTTTCGACCTCTGGGCCTTCTACAGGGCACACTAATGTGAAGAAACAAAGGGGGGGAAAAAAGGAAGGTAGTCACTCATATTTTAAATGCCTCCTTTTCAAAATGTTAGTCTTTTTTTTTTTCACTTCATCATCAGAACATCAATTTTGTTGTTGTTCTTGTTGTCACTGTGTTTTTTTATTTGTTTGTGTGGTTTTGTTGTTCTTGTATGTGTTTTGTCAAATAAAAAGTGCCTCTCAGTGATTATTACCATAATTTTATTTTCAGCATTACCTTTCAGCATTTTATGTCACTGTTGTGACTCAAGTAGAAATAGAGGACACTTTTTTTTTCCACACCAGACTGTGGGGTAGAAAGTTCCAAATACTTTATCAGTTTATGCACATTGTTTTAGGAATGTGTAATTGTCTGTTGTTGTTGTTGGTTTTTTTTCCTGCTATGTCTTCTTCCTGATATTGTTTCTACAGTTTATATGTTTCCTGATGTGAGGGGAAAAACAACTTTTTTTAAAGATATTATCTTGAAAAAAAAAAAGCAATTTAGTCTAGGTCTATTGTGTGGATCAACACTTTTGAAAAAAGTCATTGTGATTTGTTTCAATATTGGATGATTTAGACACTGAGCCTTCATTTTAAGACTTTTAAAGATTTTACAGTGAATATGCTGCTGAATTAGTGAATGTCTTTTTTTTTAAACATCCCTTTTTGCCTTTGTTCATGTATTTTGATACAAATGAATGCTTTAGAACATTATGCAATTTTGCTACATGTGGGATGCCTATTTAAATTTTAAGTGATTTGATGAATTGATATTCATTTGCAATAATTAGACACAGAAAAGTGGAATATATACTTGTGTGTGGTGAGGTTCTGTTTCCGTATGTGGACCCGAGAAACATGTTTTTACAATTTCTGTAGTATGGCTCATCTGTATGAGAATAACAATGTCATATGTGTATCAAATGCATTTTGTGCTTGATTTGCAAAACCATGAAGATTAATAGATCATCTTTCTCTGTCTACTGTGTTTCTTAAATGAATCACATGCATAATATTATGAAGAAAACTACATGAGTTTGTATTTTGTTGGTAACATTTTGCTGCTCCTATGTTCAGTGATAAACTTACAACTTCAGATGAATCACTATGGGAGAAATGTTTATGTTGAATACATTTAATTAATCAATTGAACCTTATGATTCTTATGAAGTTGAGCATTTACATTTTCTGGATGCATTCATAGTTCAGCCATTTACAGTGTTGAGAGTAAGAAGTGGGGAAACAATTGTTGCTGGCTACAGTTTGCTGTGAAATACTTTATTTAGAAGAGCTCTGCTATACAGTATTATCAGTCACACATGATTTGACAAAGCGGTATCTTTTATTTTTACAGGTCCAATGTAAATCACAGTTTCTTTGGAAAGATAAAGACAAATCTGTGTTGGTTGCCTGTATACAAGGTGACACATCAAAAACAAAAAATAAAAAAATGAAAGGGGAACAAAGCATAAAACAATCCATCATCATATAAACTTTAATGTTAGTTTTAAAGTCTTGGTTTGTGAGGTGCCTACTATATTAGTGACCAACTAGGCATATTGTAAGATGCCTACTATTAGTGACCAATTAGGGGTTTTGAGGTGCCTGCTATTGGTGACCAACAAGGGTTTGTGAGGTGCCTGCTATTAGTGACCAACTACATTTATGAGGTGCCTACTATTAGTGACCCACCTATGGTTTATGAGGTGCCTACTATTAGTGACCAACTAGAGATATTGTAAGGTGCCTACTATTAGTGACCAATTAGACATATTGTGAGGTGCCTACTATTAGTGATCAACTAAATCATATTGTAAGGTGCCTACTATTAGTGACCAACTAGACATATTGTAACTGTAAGGTGCCTACTATTAGTGACCAACTAGACATATTATGTAAGGTGCCTACTATTAGTGACCAACTAGAATATTGTAAGGTGTCTACTATTAGTGACCAACTAGAGATATTGTAAGGTGCCTACTATTAGTGACCAACTAGACATTGTAAGGTGCCTACTATTAGTGACCAACTAGATATTGTAAGGTGCCTACTATTAGTGACCAACTAGAGATATTGTAAGGTGCCTACTATTATGACCAATAGACATTGAAGGGCCTATATTAGTGACAATAGGATATTGTAAGGTGCCTACTATTAGTGACCCAACTAGGGTTTATGAGGTGCCTACTATTAGTGACCAACTAGGGTTTGTGAGGTGCCTACTATTAGTGACCAACTAGGGATTGTGAGGTGCTACTATTAGTGACCAACTGGGGATTGTGAGGTGCCTACTATTAGTGACCAACTGGGGATTATGACATCCCTACGATTAGTGACCAATTAAAGTTTTTGAGGTGCCTACTATTAGTGACCAATTAGGGATTTGAAATGCTAACTAGGGATATCATAAGGTGCCTTCTGTATTAGTGACCAATTAGGGTTTATTGTTTGGTGCCTACTATTAGTGACCAACTATGGATAATGTAAGGTGCCTACTATTATTAGTATTAGCGACCAATTAGGGTTATTGTTAGGTGCCTACTATTAGTGATCAACTATGGATAATGTAAGGTGCCTACTATTATTAGTATTAGTGACCAATTAGGGTTTATGAGGTGCCTACTATTAGTGACCAAGTCCAGATCTTTTTTTTTTACCGCTCTCTTTTTCAGATTACCACTGCATTTACTTAGCAACAACAAATTTGTTCTGTGACCAAGAATTCATGAAATTAGTTAGATAGTGTTTGTCAGTTGAACTTCAACTGCCATGGTGCTATACATACCAGATCACTGAAGTTTGTAAGGCATACCAGTGTGTGACTGTGTGAGAATGTGCAAGTATTTTAATCCCGATTTGTACATGGTATTGTGGAGTCAGTAGTAATACTAATTTATGCAATTGTACGTATGTATGTAAATGTGTTGTGTACTCTGTATCACTTTTCTTTTGGTATGATTTTTTATCTGATATTTTGATAAAGCTCAGCTTTCAGTGTCTCTTTGCCTTCTTGTTTGTATGTATGTGTGATGACGGTAATCTTATGGTGGTATGTGTGGGATGAAGGTGGTATGTGTGCGTGCATGTGTGTGCATGGTGACCATAGTGGTGTGTTTATATGTTGTGATGGTAACTGTCATTAACTGTCACCTTGCAGACATAAAAAACCAGTATACACTCATCAACAAACGAGATATACACATTCATCTGAGCTGGCAATTTATATGTTGCTGTAAAAGTGGTTAAAACAGATCAATGCAATACAAAAGGCCCAGTAAGTCAATACAAGTAGACAATAATAAACATGAGCCATTTTCAAATCAATTTCTGAAATCAGATCAGAAAGCAAATTGGAAAGTACCCATCTCTTTATTTTCATGTCAATTACAGACCAAGAACAGATTACCAAACTTTTATCAACGTTCCAGTCTTAAGCTTAGAAAAAGTACCCACTTCTTTCATTTTCATGTCAAATATAGACTAAGAACAACATATTATCAAACTTTTATCAACGTTCCAGTCATAAGCTTAGGAAAAGTACCCACTTCTTTCATTTTCATGTCAAATATAGACCAAGAACAACATATTATCAAACTTTTACCAATGTTCCAGTCTTAAACTTCTGTATGCTGTGGGCAATATCATAGAGCTTGGATGATGCCATAAGCACTAATTATTAGGCCTGAAAACATGACATTACTTGTACCATCTGATATGTATATCATTTGATGTGTACTGTTTTGAGGGTACTTTCACACCAAGATGTCATCAGCAGTCGGTTTAAAAAAAAACAGTTCACACTACATGTAAGTCTAATGATGCACAGAAACATAGCTTTTATTTTGTCTTGTCCTAAGCCTTTGCATCTGTCACTCAAATCCTACAATTGAACTGTGCATAATAAAAATGGCGAAGTCCAGAAAAGTCCAAAAGTATCTTGCAATTTGCCCTTACCAATGCTATTTCACAGCTCAACCCAGATATACCAAGAATGTCATGCGATGGAAAGTCTAAAAAGATCATAAGTGTGGTATCTGGAGGGAACTAAAACACCAGGTAGAGCCAGGGAGAAAATATTGGATGGACTTGCAGAGTGACTGAGGACAGACAGGGTGGGAGATGTACTTGCCGTGACAAGAGAGAGATTTGTATGGAAGGCCATAATCACCAATGCTATGCGGCAAGGCACATGATAATGATGATGTTGTGGAATCTGTTAACAGACTATATTCAGTTCCAAGCTGTACTTACAGTTGTATGTCATGCTGCCTGGTTGTCCTCCATACTGTCTGGTGCTTGCAGTTGAGAACTGTGCCGCCTGTCTTGGGTCTCTTCTGCCAATCTCGTTGCTCCAGCAATAAATTCCACATCACAAACTCTGTAGACACCATATGATGGCAAAAGATCAAAAATGATCACAGCATATGCCATATGCCCAACCCTATGCGCCGGCAGTGTCTTGAAGTTTTATCTTAATTATGGGTTCTATCTGTCATTGTATCATCTGCCACTGAAATAAACTTAGGAGACTGTATTGTAGTGTAACATATCTTTCAATGAAGCCCAATAAATTATTATCAAAAAAAGAAAAAAACTGACCATCATGTTACCAGAACCTGTAAAAAAAAATCCTGGATTCGGGTTAGGATTACACACAGACCTTCACCCTGTCATAAATCACCATCAACCACCCAATGCACTTCTGTCCAGGTCTAAATCCTCAGTACAGAAACTGGTCTCTAAACCAACAATCTGACTTGGTGAGATCTCCCATTACTAACATGGAGCATAATTAATCTGTAACCACTTTTGTACCACGTGCATGCATGTTACACCAGACTGGATGGGGTTTTACATATGTATAAAATCTAAATCAAAGTGACTGCCCAAGTTCAAGTTAATAGGAACCAGAAAAACAACAACAGACGAACACATCTTTAATACAACAAAACAAGACATGCACAAATTTTCAGCCAGCCAGCTTTCGTCAAGTGTACATAAAACACTATAAAGAACAAGGACAAAAAAACTGGGTAAAAACAGCGAGACTTCCCTGGTGTCCCATGAAGCAGAAAAAAATCAGACATGTATGTCATCAGTATTGATTGATTATATATCCCAAAATAGAAACCACGTTTACACAAAGACACAGACACACATACACACAGTCACAGACACACTCTCACACAGACCACCACAAGACAATGGAATACAATGCAGCACAATACAACAGAACATGTGACAACATGACATGGTGCACACACACGCACGTGCGTGCACACACATAAGCACACACGCACACACCCACACCACATACACACAGTCACAGACACACTCTCACACAGACCACCACAAGACAACGGATTACAATGCAGCACAATACAACAGAACATGTGACAACATGACATGGTGCACACACACACACACACACACACACACACACACACACACACACACACACACACACACACACACACACACACACACACACACACACACACACACACTACATACACACACACACACTACATACACACACACAAACATACACATGCACACACACACACGCAGGCACCGAGTTAACTGTTAACATTGCCCAAATCTGAAAATACTACTACATGCCTCAAATCCTGTGGATCTGCACTGTTCTAAGAAACAGATCTACACTTTAACATGCAACTTATCACTTCTCTAGGTAACTTCAGCTTGCTGGAAAGGAACACGACAGAGTCAAAGCTCATGTTTATATTGACAGATGGTCAGCTGACCCAAAAGTAACATTCACCCTTTGACTCCTGTACCTTATCCACCAACTGCAAAACCTTAACCCTGCAAGAAACTAGTGGATAGGGTGAGAGAGTCAAGGGGTTAAGTTTTTGCTTTGTTAGCGTGGTTGACAACGCAGGATGCTGGTGGACTGGCTGCAGGAGTCAAAGGGTTAAACATGAAATAAGATTGGTAATAATAATCAACATATAACAAGAAGAATGGAATTCATACTTAAACAAACAAGAATATATCCACACACAAAAAATACTGAAAATGTAATTCATGCATTCTCTGACAGATATGCAAGCTGGTTGGTTCTTTTAATAGTCATACATTCAAGATCTGATCACTCGAGTTCAATCCTAATTTGCAACATTAAAAACTGCCTGTCATCTGCCCATCTTTATGTTTCAATCATTTAGGTGGTGTCAGCTTAATGTTTCATTGGTCTCTCTTCTACCTCCTCGTTTCAAGACCTTGCCAACGCTTATGGTTTTGTGCAGGCTCAGGGAGTCTGCCAGATAATATATGCCAGATTTGGGTGTAGTGCATATGGAATTGGCCAAGTGTGATTCTGAGTTCCAAACTCTGGCAGATAAGTAAACAATCAACTGAACAGAAAAGAAATACCGTAACATTAAAAGAGGGGCCATATAAAAAGCAACAAAGAAACAAACAAAGCAAAACAAAAAAAAACAATGATTAGGATTATTTAAAGAAAGCATTGGATGCAATTTTGTAGTCAGCTAAAGTGAACATTGGTCTTTCCACACTATCACCTATCCTTTCCCCTAACCCCTCCCCCCCCCCCCCCCAAAAAAAAAAGAAAATTCTGGTAATAATACATAAACCCTTTTCACCCCACTTCCCAATACTCAAAACTTTATATGCTAAATAACATTCAGACCCACCCCAAAAAAAGGTAATAAGAAAGAAAAAAAAACAGGAACAGGAAGACAAAAAGCACAAAGCAAAAAATTGTAAAAATGAAAAAACAGATCTATATAGTGGTCACTGAATCTGGCTGAAGTTAAAATATTCCCTGCGTGTGGGCTCTTGATTCATGCTACATCCCACTGAAGCCAGAAATTTGATAATGTAGAAGCCTAGTGGATAGGGTGAGGGAGTCAAGGGGTTAAGGAAACAGACCAAAAGCAACATCAAACTAAACCTTGGACTCTTAAACTAGTTAAAGACAGATGAAATGATATGTAAAAAAATTTAATGTACGTGTTCAAAACAAATTCAGTGCTCTGGAAGACGCTGGTGACAGTGAGGAACAATGGACAAAGTTGAGAAATTCGACAAATGAAGCTTGTGAAGAAATCCCAAAGGCAGATAGAAAAGCAAAAAAAGGCTGGATGACTAATGAAATTTTGGGCTTGATGGAGGAAAGGAGGAGGGAAAAGAGAAACGAGGAGATATACAGGAAGATAAACAAAGAAATCAGGTATAGGTGCAATGAAGCTAAGGAAGCTTGGCTGAACACAAAATGCAAAGAGATAGAAGACCAACACAAAATGGATCCTCAGGGTATGTACAGACGAACTGAAGAAATTGTCCACAGGAAAAATACATGCATATCAACTGGTTGCTTAAAATCGAAAGATGGCACGCTTATCATGGAAAAGGACAAAATACTGGGAGAGTACATCAAAGACCTTTTTGAGGATGATAGAAACGAAGAACACATTATAGAAAAGAACTTTGAAGGACCACCCATAATGAAAGATGAAGTTAGAGCAGCACTGAAAAAGATGAAACCAGGAAAAGCCCCAGGACCAGACAACATAACTACAAAGATGATTGAAGCCCTGGAGGAATTTGGAATAGAAAAAATAACAGTCCTCCTAAATGAAATTTATGATATTGGAAAAATCCCCAAAGATATGTCAAAATCAAGCTTCATTGCACTTCCAAAGAAGACAGGCGCTATAGAATGCGAACTCCATCGCACAATCAGTTTGATGAGTCATGTAACAAAAATCCTGTTAAGAATAATCATGATGAGGACAAGGAATAGAATCAAAAGAGAAATAGCAGAAGAACAGTGTGGAGTTGTGGAAGGGAAAGGAACTATTAATGCCATATACATCCTAAGAACTATCATAGAGAGGTCAATTGAGATGAATAAGGATTTGTATTTATGCTTTGCTGACTATACCAAGGCTTTCGATCGGTACAACATGAAGAATTGATCAACCAACTGGAGAGACTCTGTGTTGATGGAAAAGATCTACGAATAATCAGGAATATGTACTGGGAACAAACAGCTGCAATGAGAATAGAAAACAATATAAGCTCTTTCCAAAACATCAAAAGAGGAGTCAGACAGGGTTGTGTTTTGTCACCAGATCTGTTTTCACTTTACAGTGAAAACATCATGAGAAACCTAGAAGAAGACCCTGGATTAAAGGTTGGAGGGAAAATGATAAACAACATTCGGTACGCAGATGACACCGTGCTAATTGCAGAAAATGAAAGGGACCTACAAAACCTTGTGAATATACTAGAATAGAAAGCAAAGGTAAGGGGTTGGAACTAAACAGCAGGAAGACTGAAGTCATGGTCATCAGTAAAAAAAAACCCATAAAATCCCCTCATGCAAAATAACAGCAAATGGCACAAACTTGACACAGGTTAATAAGTTCAAATACCTGGGAATGGTCATTTCATCAGACGGCAGATGCACATCGGAAATAGTGGCAGAATCGGCCAAGCCAAAACAGCATTCAAGAAGATGAAAAGCATTCTTACCAACAAATTCCTATCAATTAACATCAGTAAAAGAGTCCTTGAATGTTATATAGAACCAATACTGTTGTACGGATGCGAGGCATAGACAGTCAGCAAGCAAAGCCAGAGCAAGATTGAGGCAGCCAAGATGTGGTTTCTAAGAAGTATGTTGAGAGTTCCATGGACAGCAAAGAAAACAAACGAGACAGTCTTGATAGAGGCAGACACAAGTAGATCACTCATAAGGAAGATTAGGAAAAGACAGGCAACATTTATAGGCCATTTTATGAGGAAGGGGGATTTGAAGCACCTGGTCACAACGGGAAAGCTGGAGGGAAAGAGAGCACCAGGTAGACCCAGGGAGAGAATGCTGGACGGACTTACAGAGTGGCTGGGGATGAGGAGGGTGGGGGAGATGCTAGGGGCAACAAGAGATAGAGATGGAAGGAAGTCCATGGTCGCCAACGCCATGCGGCAGGGCACCTGATGATGATGATGATGATTGAGAAGCCTAGTACCAGACTGGTCAGATTCTTTTCTCTCCCCACTCCACTAGACCTTAAGGGGTAGTCTGGGTGCTAGTCTTTTTGGTGAGATCATAAACCAAGCTCCTGTATGCAACATGTTAAAAAATATAGTTCTATGACAACAAAAGATTGTTTTTGTTTGACACAATTCTGTACAAAAATCTGCTTCCAAATGTAAGCAAAAATACATCATACATAAAGGTGGGGAGGGAGGGGAGGGGGAGAAATGGCATCCAGTGGCAACATGCTTTCTCCCAAGGAAAACAATGCCCACATTTCAAGCAGAAAAAAATCCATTACAACAAAAATAGATATATAAAAAAATTATCAAAAAATAAAAATAAAATAAATAAATAAATAAAAAGCGTTCCAATCTGATCAATTTCATTATGACAAAAATATTTTTAGAACAAATAAATGAATAAAAACTTGTTCCAATCCAAACCATTCCATAATGACAAACATGTGTAAAAAAATAAATAAATAAATAAATAAATAAACAAATAAACAAAAATGGTTCCAATCGAATCCAAACCAACTGATCACCCTAAATCACAGCTAATGTAACAGTAGTAGCTCACCTCAGCTTGCCTGACCCTGCCTGCCTGTCCCTCCTTGCCTCTTTGTCCACTGTTCACAGCCATCTGCAAACAGCAAAGAAATCTGTGTTGATGTTGGTCAGTGTAATCAGTCTAATCGCCTGGTAAAGCCATTCAAACGATGTTTGTTACAAATATTATGTTCATTTTGCACACACACATACACACACACACATCACATTAGACACAGACGCATAGACACACAACACATGATGCATGCACATATGTGAATGTACCATACACACAAATACAAACGCATGCATAGACACACACGACACGTGGCATAACTATAACACAATACACACAAGACAAACGTGCATTACCAAACACACACACGCTATACATCACGAACGCACAAATGCACATGTACACAGACACACACACACAGCACGCATGCACACCATACATCTATGCACAGTATGCCACACACACACACCACACACACACACACACACACACACACACACACACACACACACACACATCACACACACACACACAACTACACATCCACACTATACATCCACACCACGGCATCCATCCTTCTGACATGAATTTCCCCATTTTAAAGATGTGATGTAAAGAAAAGAAAACGACAAAAAAGTAATAAACAACAAAGAAAGAAAGAAAGAAAAGACAAGAAAAACATCGCTGTACTTCTTTGCAAGGTAGTTTTAGAAAATGCTATGAGTCATTATTGAAGTCTGCATCAGTTTCAGCCAAATGAAGTTGACAGGGAGGGTGGAAGAGCTGAGGAGGGGGATCGATTCTCAGCCAGTAATGAGGGCTGCTACAGAATAAAGAAATCAAAATCTTACTATTATCTCCAAAAGGAATTAATCTGCTATTTTTTACCGCCGAACACCACGCTGAGAAGTTGTCTATTGTTTCTGTGGTAGGTGTTGCGCATTTTATTCTTTGTGGTACGTTGTACACATTTGACAAAGGTAAGTTGGCCAAATATTGGCGCCTGTCTTGTTTTGTTATAACAAATATGCGTTCTGATTCTACTTTTTTTTTCCTGGCTCAAAGTACATAAGCATATTATCACTGTCTTTGTCACTGCTGAGTCAGACCTTCATTTAGGATCAGCAAGGGTAGGTTTCGGGGGGGAAAATGCCTCTCAGCCAAAAGCTTGAATTGTTGGGTAACTGCACAAAGATATGTCACTGTGACTGTTGAGTCAACTTTTAGGATCAGCACAGATAGGTTTGTGAATAACTCAGCTTGGACAGCTGGATCATCTGCAGGCTAGAGCCTCTGTGGGCACTCCCTATCTACGCCTTTAAATTCATACAAGCCCACCTACCTAGCAGAGGTAGCGGATTTTTGCATATACGATCATCATTTTTGCATATATACGATCATTCCTTATCCCGCCTTGAAGACAGTCACACTCCGTCTTTGTGGATGCTAAGACGAATGTTTGGTTGAAATATTAGTGTATGGTTTGAAGGCAGAAATACTGAGAAAAATCCTTGTGAGGAAAAGAGAGTATGACAGGAAAGAGGAACCCCTCGTTACATATAAACAAACAAGAAAGCGCCTCTGATTCCAAAACAGGAGGTGACCTTGATTTCTGCATCCACAATACCCCACTGTGACATGAGAGCTGGATGACTGCTGTAGGCAGTAAAAGAAGAAAACACGCACACACACACACACACACACACGCACACGCACACACACGCACGCACGCACGCACACACACACACACACACACACACACACACACACACACACACACACACACACACACACCAAAACAATCAATCCATTCTAACAATATTCCTTTCTTATACAAAAACAATTGCAGAAAATCTTGAAATAAAATTTGGCATGCTTGAAGGACAATGGTAAACAGTGGGGGGGGGGGGGGGGGGGGAGTTTTTAGTATTGGCAAAGTCCCCAAGAAAGTGCTGTTTGCAAACCCTTTTTCAAAAAACGCTGATTTTTCGACATTTTTGGTCCATTGGGGCAATATTACCTTCCAACTTAAGCTTTTGTGACTCATCAACAGTCCACAGCTGTGAACAAAATCTAGTAAGAATCTATCCATAAAGAGCTGAGAAAATCTTGTTCACAGTGTCACAGACAGACAGTCAGACACAGACAACAGACACACAGAGACACACACAGAGACACACACACAAACACAAACACACACACACACACACACCACACACACACACACACACACACACACACACACACACACACACACACACACACACACACACACACACACACACACACATACACACACTTTGAAATGACCTGCAACGATTCAATTCATTCCCTACCAATTTTAACGCCCTTCAATAGTTAAGGGGCGTAACCCTGTCTTGCTATCTGTAGTTAAAATTTCTACAGTTCTTTCCCTTATTTTTGACGGCAGTGGAATGAGCTATTTCGGCTTGCTCAAGACTGTCGTACTGGAGGCGTGCAAGGAACGAAATTGAGTAAGTGAGCAATGCCCGTTCTGATCCAGCTTATCAAGGCATCACCAACTCAGCTTTCTGATGATGATAAAAATAATTGTCTTCTTTCGGATCTATATTGATTGCCCTGACTCACCTCATAGCTCCTATCCCCCCGACTCCCTTACCAGCCTTTCCCCGGGTGTAGGGATCCAGTAACCAGCATCACTACATCCACACGACAGACCCTATGATCCACCTGCATTAAAGTCTCTGACTTGATGGTATTCAAACAAATAAGCGTTCAACGACATACAAATTCACTCTGTCACAAGTGCCTTATGAGTCACAGAATCTGAGACATGTCCACAAAATGATGAGGATTAAGGTAGTGATGACAATGATTACTAGGTAGAAAGAAACTCTAGGGAGAGCTAGACAACAGAAGGTCTTCAGAGAAGTAACCCCCTTTAGACAAGTGTTTCGGCCCTGAATTCCTTACACTCTCGGGGGGCCGGGCCACATCCAGGTCATGACTCCTGGATGCCCTTCTGCTGTTGTCTATTTTTTTTTTTTTTCCCCACGCCGGGGATCGAACCTGGGCGATTCTGCGCTTCAGAACTGCGGTACGCGGTTTTACCAATGTGCTAACGGGGCACACATCATCTGTAGGGAATTTAATCCTTATGAAGTTCACTTTTTTGGTTCCTCCTTGCCCAGATCCAGCTTGAGCTCCTTTCTGCTGCCTCTGCCATCGCTTTAAGGGCTCTAGTCCTCTTCTTCCCAGAAATGGCGAGTTGTTTCATGAGATCATAAGCGGAGGTGCCCACAAACCCTCTTGCCCCGACCTCTATGGCGAAGATTTTGACCCGCAGACCTGCTTTCTTCAGGGTGCTGGCAAGACAGGCGTATTTTTCGGTCTTGTAGATATGTGCTTCTTCCATTCTGCTTTCGTATGGCACAGTGAGTTCTATCAGAATCACTTGTTTCGAGGAGTCAGAGTGGAGAGCGATGTCTGGTCTCATGCCTGTCTTGCTGATGACATCTGGGTAATTTCTCCACTCTGGGAGGTCTGCTGTACACTCCCAGTCGACTGCTCCATCCAGAAGACCCTTTGGCAATGTGCTGGTTGTCATAGCCCTTTCGGGCCAGACCTGTTTCCCTCCTGCTTTGTAGAACGTTGTCATAGCAATTGGTGCGTTTGGGGTCATGGTTTTTTCGCTAACCACATCTGTGATCACTTTCAGAACTTGGTTGTGCCTCCATGTATACCTTCCTTGGGCTAGCGCTACTTTGCAAGAGCTTAGGACATGTTCCACTGTTTGTTTCTTCTGACAGAGCGGACATGCTGGGTCGTCTGCTTTCCCCCATTTCACTAAGTTTGCATTCGAGGGGAGCAGGTCATATACAGATCTGAGGAGGAAGCTTATCCTTAGAGGAGCCATGTGCCACATATCGTTCCAGCTGAGACTTCTTTGGAGTGCACTGTCCCATGTTGTCCATTGCCCCTGTTGACCTTGCTGGACTGCCTTCTGCACTCTTTTGACATCTTCTTTTTCCTTCAACTCCTGTATGATCATGTCTCTTTTTTCCTTCCCTTTGGCTTTGGACCACCACTGCATTTTTGTTGCTCCCAGTCCCTGTCTGTTGGTTTGCGTGTGTCCAATTATTTCTTTGATGCTGAGGTTTCTCTTGGCATTGTTTACAGCCTCTTGGACTTTCCACTTTCTGCCAGTTCTCAGCTTTGGATGAACTGCTCTCACGATATTGTCCTCCGATTCCTCCAGCATGCTCAACAGTCTTGCTTTTCCAACTTTGTATTCCTCCACTATGGATTTGAGAGGTAGCTTCAGCATTGCTTGACGACAGTAGAATGCAACATCAGTGAGACCAGGTGGGACACCGAGCCATTTTCTTGTGTATTTGTTGATTTTGGCTTCCATTGCTTCGACTGTGCTGGTGCAAATGTCATAGATTAGCAGTGGCCACAGCAGCTTTGGTATCAGCATGAACTGTAGACACCAGACTTTGTATTTGCCTGGCAGTCCGCAGTTATCTATTTTCTTCAGGCCTTCTTCTGCTGTTTGCTTGGTTTCACATCCCCTTTGTGTGTCTTTCAGGGAGTCATCATACCATCTTCCGAGACTTTTTACTGGCTCTTCTGTGACAGTGGGGATGGCTTGGTTGGCTACCATGAATTTGACTGAATCTGCCACTTTTCCTTTTCGCAGTGAGAGACTTCGGGATTTCTTAGGTTTGAACCTCATTCTTGAAGAGGCCACCAGCTCATCCAGCTTCTTTAAGATTTGGTGTGTCTCTTCCTCATCCGTGGACAAGACTGTTGTGTCATCCATGAAAGCTTTCAGAGGAGGCATCTGGTATCCATCTCCCAGATTCACTGGACCTGAACTCTTCATTGCAGCTTCCAAGATGACTTCCATTGCCAACACGAACAGTATGGGAGAGATTGCACAGCCCATTGCAATGCCCACCTCTAGGTCTATCCAGTCCGTGGTGTATTCTTTGGTAGAGAACCGCATTGAGAACCCTTGGAAATACTTCCTCAGCATTGTTCGGATGTTTTCTGGGATGTGATACATTTCAAGAGCCAGCTGGATCATATCGTGTGGAACTGATCCATATGCATTCGCCAGATCAAGCCAAACTACGTCAATGTCTCTCTTCTCTGTTCTTGCTTTTTGGATGGCATCCCAAATCAACGTGGCATGTTCCAAGCATCCAGGCATTCCTGGTATGCCTCCCTTTTGGACTGACATATCCAGATACTTGTTTTCAGTCAGGTATTTTGTCAATCTTGCTGCCATAACAGAGAAGAAGATTTTCCCCTCGACGTTCAGAAGTGATATTGGCCTGAACTGATTGATGCTGCTGGAGTTCTGCTCCTTCGGAATGTACACTCCTTCAGCTCTCATCCATTGGTCGCTGATCTTCTGGTTCCTCCATGCTGATCGAATCATCTTGTGGAGCCACTCGAGCACTTTTGGGCATTTCTTGTAGAGCAGGTATGGTATTCCGTTTGGTCCAGGTGCTGACTTGGCTCTGGCTTTCTTTACTACGTTCTTCACTTCATCCAGTGTTGGTGGTTTGTTATTGAATTTTCCTTCTGGCGCTGCAGGCCAAACCAGATTTTGGATTTCAAGTGGTGCCTCGCGCTGAGAATCGGAATATGTTTCCCTGAGATGCTGCTCTAGGGTTTCCTTGCCCACTGTGAGAGTCCCTGATTTGGGTTGTTCAAACAGCTTTCTTGCAAAGTCAAAGGGATCTTTGAAGAAACGATCTTGAGTCTTCTTCTTTTTGCTCTTTCTTCGCCTTGCTGATTCCACTTTGCTGAGAGCATTGTGTTTGGCCTTCAGATCTTTCCAGAGTTCCAGGAGCCCTTGCTTCTCGAATTCTGAGGCAGTTTTCATTCGCTTTTTAAGCTTCCTTTTCTCCCTCCGGATGCTCTCCATCTGCTGCTGTCTTCTGGATTTCTGGGGAGGCGTTTTTGTCTTTGGCTGCTTCACTCCATAAGTGTCCCTGCAGATAGAGTATATGATGTCTCCGTATGTGTCAAGTTTGTGTTCCAGCGTACTGTTCCCTATTAGCGCATTCAGCTTAAGGACAAGTTCCTCATCTAATTTCTCCCATTGTTCTTTTGCACCGGCAGGCGGCAAATTGAGTTTTCCACGTTTGGCGTTAAGAGCTTGTGCAAAATCCGCATCAGAACCGTCAGCGTGGATGTCCTTGGCACTATGGTTTAATTCCTGGCCTTGGTCATCCAACGTCTCACCTGCTATCGCAGTGCGCTGCTGCTGGTTCGTATGTGTCTTCAAACAGCCCATTTTTGTCCTGTGGATCTTCATGCCGCGTTTGGTGGTGAATCTCCTTCCACACGCACACGGAAATTCCAACTGGTCATTGATCATGGTCCGTTGTGCGTTTCCAGTCGTGATGGAGTCAGTGCCGATGGATTCATCATTCTCTCCCCCTTTCGGTGAATCCTGGGAGCATCTTTCATTTGGAAAACTCGTGGCATGTTATCAAAGGCGAGGTGGGAAGCCAACCCACAAAGCCCGCAGATCTAGTCTTTCCCAGTGTCCTTCGGTCTTTCCCGAATGTCCTCCGAACTATTCCCGGAAGTCAATGGACTGACCATGTGCAGGTAGAAAGAAACTCTAGGGAGAGCTAGACAACAGAAGGTCTTCAGAGAAGTAACCCCCTTTAGACAAGTGTTTCGGCCCTGAATTCCTTACACTCTCGGGGGGCCGGGCCACATCCAGGTCATGACTCCTGGATGCCCTTCTGCTGTTGTCTATTTTTTTTTTTTCCCCACGCCGGGGATCGAACCTGGGCGATTCTGCGCTTCAGAACTGCGGTACGCGGTTTTACCAATGTGCTAACGGGGCACACATCATCTGTAGGGAATTTAATCCTTATGAAGTTCACTTTTTTGGTTCCTCCTTGCCCAGATCCAGCTTGAGCTCCTTTCTGCTGCCTCTGCCATCGCTTTAAGGGCTCTAGTCCTCTTCTTCCCAGAAATGGCGAGTTGTTTCATGAGATCATAAGCGGAGGTGCCCACAAACCCTCTTGCCCCGACCTCTATGGCGAAGATTTTGACCCGCAGACCTGCTTTCTTCAGGGTGCTGGCAAGACAGGCGTATTTTTCGGTCTTGTAGATATGTGCTTCTTCCATTCTGCTTTCGTATGGCACAGTGAGTTCTATCAGAATCACTTGTTTCGAGGAGTCAGAGTGGAGAGCGATGTCTGGTCTCATGCCTGTCTTGCTGATGACATCTGGGTAATTTCTCCACTCTGGGAGGTCTGCTGTACACTCCCAGTCGACTGCTCCATCCAGAAGACCCTTTGGCAATGTGCTGGTTGTCATAGCCCTTTCGGGCCAGACCTGTTTCCCTCCTGCTTTGTAGAACGTTGTCATAGCAATTGGTGCGTTTGGGGTCATGGTTTTTTCGCTAACCACATCTGTGATCACTTTCAGAACTTGGTTGTGCCTCCATGTATACCTTCCTTGGGCTAGCGCTACTTTGCAAGAGCTTAGGACATGTTCCACTGTTTGTTTCTTCTGACAGAGCGGACATGCTGGGTCGTCTGCTTTCCCCCATTTCACTAAGTTTGCATTCGAGGGGAGCAGGTCATATACAGATCTGAGGAGGAAGCTTATCCTTAGAGGAGCCATGTGCCACATATCGTTCCAGCTGAGACTTCTTTGGAGTGCACTGTCCCATGTTGTCCATTGCCCCTGTTGACCTTGCTGGACTGCCTTCTGCACTCTTTTGACATCTTCTTTTTCCTTCAACTCCTGTATGATCATGTCTCTTTTTTCCTATAATATAGAGTTCCATTTTGATAAGAATGAAAGTAGTTGTGTGTTCTGTTTAAACTTCATAGTTTATTTTTTAAAATTCTACTTTTAAAATATGTGAGCTTTTAACCCAAACTGTTGATTCGAACAAATAAATAAAAAGATGAGATACAAAAAAAAAATATATATATATATATATATATATAAATAAACAAAAATTTTTAAAAATAAGCAACACAAACATACCAGACATAACGCATACACTTCAGAAAATGGCAATGCAGAAGGGAAATAATCCGATTTTCCCTCACCGAGTATCGATAGAAATTCTAGAGTTCCTTCCCGTAGATTGCAACGCTTTCTTAGAACTAGGCAGGCGTTTTATGATTTTTTGTTTGTTTGTTTCACTGTTTGTGTTTGTTTGCTTGTTCTTTTAAATATTGGCCGTGCCAGTAATCACACAGTGTCGACGCTGGTTTGATTAAACATGGCTAATGTTGTACCAGATAACATCTTTTATAATGATTGACCCCACATGAGATCACAAAGCAAAGTTTGTGTGGGTATTAGGATTCATAGTTGGCCAAACTTCCGTACATTTACTTAACACAGTTCAATACTAGCATTCCGATTTGCTCGGGTATTTTATGATATGTGTGTGTGTGTGTGTGTGCGTGCGGTGTGTGTGTGTGCGTGCGCGGTGTGTGTGTGTGTGTGTGTGTGTGTGTGTGTGTGTGTGTGTGGCGCGCGCGCGCGTGTTCAAAATTTCACCCCCCCCCCCCCCCCAAAAAAATCATTTTAGACACAAAATAATGATGAATACAAAACAAAAACAGCAAAAGCGTAATTGCAATCACACAATTCCAAAATCATGCATGTGCACTGACGCATTTTGTATGTGTCTGT
>JAPXFY010000018.1:39514315-39524315 GCA_030674185.1 Monoplex corrugatus | reverse complement strand
AATACACATTTAAACATAGTATGGACACTTACACATATGTAAAGGCGGGTCTAAATTACCTACAATTGTTTCTGCACATTACATTTCCCTGGAGCCAAAAAGGCACTTAATACACGTATCCAATTATCAATCCTACGAGAAAGTATGCAAGGCTTTATCGAACACATACAGGGCATTTTATGAGGAAAGAGGAATTAGAGCACCTGGTCACAACAGGAAAGCTGGAGGGAAAGATAGCACCAGGTAAACCCAGGGAGAACATATTAGACGGGCTTGCAGAGTGGCTGAGGACAGAGAGGGTGGGAGATTTACTTGCAGCGACAAGGGATAGGTTCGTATGAAGAGACATGATCGCCAGCGCCATGGGGCAAGACACATGATGATGATGATGATGATGATGATGATGATGATGATGATGATGATGACGACGACGACGACGATACAGGTGAATGGACCAGCAAGGCAGAAAATGATAGGAAAGAAATGACAAAAACCAAAGGAAAAAGGCAGAAAACAAAGAGAGTGACAGAAAGAGGAAATTCCTTGCACAGAATTTCCAAGTGAGGATACTATTTATACCACAGAGCTCTATGATTTACACTGAAGCATCCCCTGGCATCTCCACGGGGGAGGGAATTTGATTCATAGCAGACCTACCTGTTCTGATCCAATTAAGGAGGGTCAGCGATACGTTTCTTAAGCCAATCTCGTGGCGTTTGCTGTAAGAAACCGGTACCTCTAGCGGGGTGAATGAAACGCCGCAGAACACGCAGTACAGATTGCAACAAGTGTTACAAAACAGTGACAATTGTGATTCGTTCTTTTCTTTGTGGAATCAAAACATGACATTGGCCTAACCAGCGTGTGCACCTCTGCTTTTCTGTCTGCCGCCAAATTTGAAGCGTTCGCCGAAAAAAATGTTCCACTGATTCTACAAATCTCCTACATAAGACAGTAAGATTAGCAGAGAAAATCCAGATTTTCTACTTTTCAAAGTCACCGTGACCTTGAAGAAGCATGGGATGAAATATTAATCAGTAGTATAAACAGAAAATCCAAATTCTGTACTTCCCAAGGTCATTGTAACCTTGAAGAAGCATGATATGATGACATAAAAGTTGTGATAAAACATGAACTGATGACAACGGTAGGCTATCACAATAATGAAAACAAAATGTAAACAACGTTAGAATTACCAGAGAAAGTGCTAACACACCTTCCCGGAAAAAAAAATGCTTGTTATGGGGAATTTTGTTTCTGGTCCCACATCTTGGCGCCCTGACTTCCAACTTATGCATTCGCGACTCCTCCATGATCTACATCTTGGAATCAATAATTTGGTAAAGATCCATGCAGAAACAGCCAAGAGAAAATCTTGCAAACCGTGACATACTTATTTCACAGTGAGACACACTGACAATCAGACACATACATGCAAACACAGAGACACAGCTTCTCTACTATCGATATGAAACAATCTCCCTGTTAAAAAAAAAATCAACAAATAAACAGATTCGACATGAAATAATCTCCCTGTAAAAAAAAATTAACATAATAAACAAAAAAATAAAACAAAGACTTCGTTTCTTACTTACAAAAATGTCACCAACAGAACCGCCACGCTTGTATATTTAATTAAAGAAACACACAGCAGGACAGGAGACAGGGAGTGGGAGAACTATGACAAGTTTTCATATCACAAAATCCTTCACCAGTTGTCCAACAACATTCTGACATGGAAGAATTTGAAACCTTCCTAGCGTGCTCTATCGGAACCTTGGGTGTAGTGGGGCGACAGGGGCAGACCCTTTGGTTAGTGGGAGAGAGATAAGCGGTGTGAACAAGGCGATATATCACCCCGACGTCTGCGATACTCCGTTCTCGTTGTCAACGTCCCACTGCTGGCTTATCTGTTAATACCTATGTCCTTTCTTAGATAAAGGAGTCGGTGTGGTGCGCTGGTGGATGGCAAAGCTTTTTTTCATTATTCGTTTTGTTTTGTTGTATTTAATGTTTTCCTCTCTCTCTCTCTCTCTCTCTCTCTCTCTCTCTCTCTCTCTGTCTGTCTGTCTGTCTGTCTGTCTGTCTCTCTCTCTGAAAAATGGCTTCTAGCCAATAGCTTTTACCGTTGAAAAATAAAGCATCATTGTCATTGTCATTGTCATTGTCATTGTCTCTCTCTCTCTCTCTCTCTCTCTCTCTCTCTCTCTCTCTCTCTCTCTCTCTCTCTCTCTCTCTCTCTGAGGTTGAAGAACTGAAGTTGGCATACGACTGAACAGTTGCTCTCTCTCTCTCTCTCTCTCTCTCTCTCTCTCTCTCTCTCTCTCTCTCTCTGAGGCTGAAAAACTGAAGTTGGCATACGACTGAATGGTCAAATGTCACAGACCTACATTTATTATAAATATGACATACCTGTGCCTACAATGGGGGAGGGGGGGGCAGAGAGAGAGAGAGACAGACAGAGAAACAGAGAGTGACAGACATAAGACAGACAGATACACAGAGACAGACACAGACAGAAAGTAGAAAGAAGGCATGTGTGTATAGTCATCAATTTTCATAATATCAAACAAGCAAACAAACAAGCAAACTGCACAAATAAAATTTAAAAAAAGTAACAAAGAGTTGGGATATAGATCTACCATGTATACCATGTTGTTCGAATTACGCCAGTAAGAATTGTTCTCAAAAAGGAGGTGTGTGTTTTCAAGTCTTAATGACAGATAAACTTCCAGACGCACGGTTTCGGAGACATCTGTCAAAACGTGTGCAGAAAAAAACATTTTGAACCAACATATGGCCTCTACGCACGCGTACACGAACACATGCATGTCGTGAGTGCGTGGTGTGCACGCATACACGCTCTGCAACAATGCTTAACACGCGTAGGTAGCGTTTGGCGTCTGTTCAAGAGGCGTACAAAGAATGTGCGAGAGTTGCCCGTGGGTGGTGGGTGGTTCGACTCCACTAAAACACAAGTCACAAGAACTAGAAGCTACGTGGAGTCTCTGGAGGCGAAACAGGAGAAGGCGTTGTTTTCTGTGCAAATGAAGGGAAGAGGTATTTTCTGTGCAAATAACTTATCTCCTGCAGGCAGCTCTGTTTGGACAGGGTTGGCACACTCCACAGTTGTTATTGTGGCCTGGCTCCGGGGCTAAAATCAGCAACTTTTTTCTTCTTTCAAGTCATGTGCCGTTTAACGGGGTGCGGCAGTCAAGATGGGTAAGACGCGGGGGGTACGGAGTTCCAATCGATGGTCTGGAGTTCGATTTTTTGGTCTTTCGAGTCATGCGTTTGACGGGCGCGGTGGTCAAATGGCTAAGACGTTAGACTTCCAACAGGAAAGTCTGGGGTTCGATCCTTGCCTTGGGTACCTCCCGCCTGGTGGGTAAAGGGTTGAGAGATCTCCCAGGTCAACGTGTGTGTAGGCCTGTGAGTACCATAACCCCCCTTTGTGTGTGTACGCATGCAGATATGCACGAACCAGAAAAAACACGAAAAAAAGTATAAGAACGCGTATTTAATACAACAAGACAAGACAGGCGCAAATTTTCGGTCCAACTGGCCTTTGTCAAGCGTAAGATTACAGACAAACATACACCAGATACAAAAATTAGGAGAAAAAGACTGAAACTTCCCTGCTGCTGTGGTCCTTTTCTCGCATCGGATACAGCACAGGGAAGTTTGTCTTTTTCTCCAAAAATATGTTTGTATCTGGTGTTTGGTTGTTTGTAATCTTACGCTTGACAAAGGCCATTTGGCCGAAATTTTGCGCCTGTCTTGTCTTGTTGTATTAAATACGCGTTCGTATTCTTCTTTCGTGTTTTTTTCTGGTTCCTGTTTGCTTGAACGCGGGCAGTCACACTTGTTTTGGATATCGAATATGCACGTCAAAGATTCTAAATCATGCACGTATCCGGATGGTGGCTTACGGAAACAGGAAAATACCCCGCACGCAGGCCCACTGAAGACAGGAATATGCAGACTGTGCAGAAGCACACTACCTGCATAGTGTAGACAAAACAACGTACGGACACGATTCCGGGAAAAAAAACAAACAAACAAACAAACAAACAAACCGGAACGCTGAAGAAAGATCACGTGTTCCAAAATTATGTGAATGCATCATACTTTCTTTTTAACTCTCTCTCTCTCTGAACGTACCATACAACTCTCTTCTCTCTCCTCTCTGTCTCGTCTCACTCTCTCTCTGTCTCTCTCTGTCTCCTCTCTCTCCTCTCTCTCTCTCTCTGCACGCAAACAACTCTCTCTCTCTCTCCCTCTCTCTCTCTGAACGCACCATACACTCACTCTCTGTGCCTCTCTCTCTCTCTCTGACGTACCATACAACTCTCTCTCTCTCTCTCTCTCTGAACGTACCATCAACTCTCTTTCTCTCTCCCTCTCTGTCTCTGTTCTCTCTCTCTCTTGTCTCTGTCTCTCTCTCCTCTCTCTTCTCTCTGCCGCAAAACAATCTCTGTCTCTCCCTCTCTCTTCTGAACGCACCATACAATCTCTCTCTGTGCCTACTCTCTCTTCATTCTTCTGAACCACCATACAACTCTCTTCGTCCTCTCTCTCTTGATAGCACCATACAACTCTCTCTCTGTGCCTTCTCTCTCTTCTCTCTCTGGAACGCACCATACAACTCTCTCTCTCTCTCTGAACGCACATACAAACTCTCTCTCTCTGTCTCCCTCTCTGTCTCTCGCTCTCCGTCCTCTCTCTCTCTCAAATGCATCATACAACTCTCTCCCCCCTCTCTCTCTCTGAATCCATCAACAATCTCTCTCACTCTCTCCTCCTCACTCCGTCTCTCTCCCTTCTCTTCGACGACTGCTTGGTATATCTTGTCCTTTGTGTATTGTGTTCTGTTTGTGTAATGTACACCTTGTTTGGAAGATGACTGACTTAACAAAGATTGTAAGAAATATTACACGTTAAGTGTATCTGTCTGAAATGTATAATAATGTCTTTGTTTTTCATTTCAGTAGTTTGGCGTTAGAGAAAAGTGTTACTGATATTTCAGTTTGCATTTTTCTGCTGCTTTACTTTTCTTTTGTTGTTATGATTCATTTTTTAACCTAAATGGGCAAGGCCTAGGTGTGTGTGTGTGTGTGTGTGTGTGTGTGTGTGTGTGGTGTGTGTGTGTGTGTGTGTGTGTGTGTGTGTATGAGTGTGTGTGTGTGTGTGTGTGTGTGTGAGTGTGTGTGTGTGTATGTTTGTTTGTTTTCTTTTTTTTTTGGGGGGGGGGGGGGTTTGGCTAACTAAAACATTGTTCCTGTGCTCTCTCTCTCTCTCTCTCTCTCTCTCTCTCTCTCTCTCTCTCAGTGCCAATTTGGAGCGCATGCACACACAGACACACACAAACACACACGCACGCACACACACACGCACACACACACACATACACACACACGCACTAACGCAAACACGCCGTGCAGAGACTCGACAGGACCTCTCAGAGGTCCCAGCTATAGACTATACTATATATATACTACAGATATAAGCATGGAATTCCTTCTTTATTCTTAAGTTTGTGTAGCACCGAGATAAGCGTAAGACTTCGGCTAATCGAGATGTGCATAAATGCCTAATGATGAAGTTTCATAATGAATCTGATAAGAATCAGAAAAATAAGAAAACAGAATCAGAACGCCTCCCGTATTTACTACAACCAGACAACAGACACAAATTGTCGGCCAACTGGACTTTGTCAAGCGTTGAATGTCAGAGCACAAACACCAAATACAAAAATTAGGAAAAAAATTACTGGTACGTCCCTGCTGCTTCGTCCAGTGAGCGAAGAATTTGCGCCTGTCTTGTCTGGTTGTACTGAAATATGCGTTCTGACTTATTTTCTTGTTTTCCTGGTTCCTGTTTGTTTGAACGCGGGTAGTCACACTTGTTTTTAAATCATGAATCTAATGTTCATTTATTCTGCTTGTTTGAAAATTCAATATCTAAATAAAAAGAGTATTACGTTTACCTTTCAAATAACTGTGGGTCTGTTTCCAGAGAGACCATGTCTAACCGAATGCATTCTTTACACAGTTATGTATTTTAACTCGTCTCACTTTCTCTCTTTCCTTCCTGAATATAATCAAAATGTTGTAACAGTAGAATACATTCCCCAAATTCTACAAGACCATGTAAATACAAGAAACCAATTCTGCAAGAGTAGCGGATGAAGACACGTATACAAGCGGGTTCTGTATTAGTTATAAAGAATTTTTCTTTTTTTGTTGTTGTTTGTTGTTGTTGTTTTGTTTTGTTTTGTTTTTTTTTGTTCACAGTTTCTCAAGCTGACGTCTCCATACACGGAATGAATTTCATACGCACTGACGTCACTGTCGCCATGTAATGGAAAAGATCCTAAATAATCATGGCATAAGTCTTAAGCGTGGGCATACATAAAACCATCAGCTGGCCAGGTCCTGATGTCCTGCTTAGCGTTTTTTTTTTTAAATCGTATATTTGTATCCGTGTATCATTGGAATAATCTTGGCTACATTGTAATGACATCTGTGTATCTCATCTTAAAAAAAAAGAAAGAACAAGAATGAAAACACAGCCAGCCACAAAGTATAAACTTATATCACCAACATTTTACATAATCAAATAACAAAACAAAACAAAAAACCTGTCATCTCATTGTTATCATTATTACTAAACTGTCATCTCATTATTATCATTATTACTATTGTTATCATCAGCAGCAGCAGCAGCATTGTTAACGTTGTTGTTGTTGTTGTTTGTTGTTGTTGTGTTTTAAACGTCTATCTGTTAGGTCTGCATCCTCTTGAGCAATCATCCAGATCACTTCTACTACATTTAATTTGAGCGCATACGGAACTTTCCGGGCTCGCTGAATACCTCGAACCATCTCCACCATTCCATAATCGGATTATGCCCAGGTCCGTTAATGTCACAAAGGTCTGGCAATAAGGCAGGTGTTGTGGTCATCCTCCACGGATGTCCGAACTATGGTCAGGTGATAGTCATTGTCCTAACCATCCTGGTCTCTCTGAGAAGTCGTCTCCGCTCCCGTTGTGTGCCAACACAATGCAAGCATAGCGACTTCAATACTCTCGTGTCAATGTTTGTCAATGTGTGTGTGTGTGTGTGTGTGTGTGTGTGTGTGTGTGTGTGTGTGTGTGTGTGTATGTGTGTGTGTGTGTGTGTGTGTGTGTGTGTGTTGTGTGTGTGTGTGTTATGTGTGTGTGTGTGTGTGTGTGTGTGGGTACTGTGTTGTACTGTGGGGTGTATGGGGGGAGGGGGTGCGTGTGTGCGCGCACGTGCCTGTGCGTTTGCGCGCTCCTCTCTCTCTCTCTCTCTCTCCCCCCCCCCTCCCCTTTCTCTCGAGGAGGGTAGAAAACATTTGGTAGAAGTGGATGACTCCTTTGGTGCGTTACTTTCACATCCTCTTTAACGAAAAAAAAACCCAAAATCCCAAGCCAGATTCTACACCGGACAGTTTTAATGCGTTGTCGGAAAAATTTGCTGGATGGACGTGATTACACGCTATTGTGCATCTATTCTCATATGCTAAATTTCCTCACTTAGAAGAGAGAGAGAGAGAGAGAGGAGAGAGAGAGAGAGAGAGAGAGAGAGAGAGAGAGAGAGAGAGAGAGAGAGAGGGAGAGAGGAGAGAGAGAGAGAGAGAGAAAGTAGAAAGAAAAATGGAGAAAAAAAAAGAAAGAAAAAGAAAAAAGAAAAAAAAAGTGTGTCAGACCCACGTGAATTGGAAAGCAGTATTTGTTTAAAAGGGTTTCTCGGAGCCTACTTGGGCATTTCCATGTGTGCTCAACTCGGTACTCCCAGCAAATGCTTAAAAGATGTCTGAGCTCCCACACAAACCCCCAAACGATATGAACGATGGCACACAAGCGGTCTGTGGAACATCCAGAAGAGTTATGGGTATCCTCTGAGTACTGATGTGTCCCCAGTCTCAGGATCTCAGCGTCAAGAAAGCTTGTTGGATGGTGAATGCTGTGTCACGGAATTACAGTATCTCAGTTATCCAGAAACTAGAAAACGACTGTTGCTTGTCAAACTTTATGCATCTCTCTCTCTCTTCTCTCTCTCTCTCTCTCTCTCTCCTCTCTCTTTTCTTCTATTTGTATATTATCATTATTTTTTTTTATATTCTTTAATAGCATTTTAGGTTAACAGTGAGCATGGATTTTAACTGTTATCTTTTATCTTAAACCTGGATGTCGTTTTTGACGTGGTGTCAGCCCTGATAAAGGCTCTAGTAGTCGGCTGGGCTATAAGCAATATGAACCTATATCCCCGACTCCAACAACTGGCAACAGTACATTTGTGTGACGGTCACGGCACGAAGATTGTTTTCGGTTTCATCAGTCCTGTTAATTTAAGAATTATCCCCAGTTTCAACCGGCGTAGTGTTTCGTAGATTCCACCCCCACCCCCACCCCCTTCCCATTCTCCATGTCAAGACCATGGCAGCGCATATGGGTTTGCGCCTCGGCTCAGAAAGTCTGCATGTGGCAAGTTTGGGTGGGGCGATATGGAATTATCAGAGTGTGATGAATCCTTCCTGGACAAACGCTAAAACTCCAAAGAGCCTTTAGTAATAAGTCATTTATGTCTACTCAATGGAATAATTACAAGCAACTGTTTTTCGCAATAGAGAACAAATTCATCTTTTGATATGGTTGTTTTTTTTAATCTTGATGTTTACTTTGAAACCTCCAGTGTATGAAATATTTTTTACATGTTTTCTGTGTGCTGTATGTTGTCAGATGTCCAAAGTGCTTCTCCTATGTGTATGAATTGATATCATTTTTCGTTACTACATTGTATGTTGATGTCTGTTAACTCTTTGCCTCCCACACCCTATCCACCAACTGCAAAAACTTAATCCTTTGACTCCCTCAGCCTATCCACCAGCTTCCTATTGTTGTTCTCTTCCTCACACACACTTTCACACACACACACACACACACACACACACACACACACACACACACACACACACACACACACACACGCACACATACACACATACACACACACTTACACACACACACACAACAATAGCAAAAACTAAACAAACACACAAATAAATAATTTAATTAATCAATTAATACATAAACACATACATCAATTTTTTTAATGTTTACTAAAAAAAAAAAAAAAAAAAAAAAGGGGTCACTGAAATTCATTTCGTTCAGCGTCGCTTCAAAGTTGTGTTTCAGACTTACACTCCCCGATCGATCGGGCCTACCATCCGCCTTCGGCTGGAAAACACCCAGGACACCTCTGACAGGAGGACAGTTTCGCACATTCACCGTCACCACCATGCGCCTCATGCTCAGCCACCTCCTTCTACCCCCCTCCTCGCCTTGTATCTTCTGACACTATCAATTAGATGGTTTCTTTCTCTGCTTGATGCGAGCTTCTCCCAGACACGGATTAGATTCTGGACCCTGAGATTTACGGGTGGCACAGACATGGATCTGTTCTTTTGATGTTTCGCTGGGTGCTGGGCCATGGGGTGTTTGGGATGTGTGTGTATGTACGGTTGTGTGTATGTACGGGTGTGTGGTGTGTGTGTGTGTGTGTGTGTGTGTGTGTGTGTGTGTGTGTGTGTAAGTGTGCATGAGAGTGTGTGTGTGTCACTGTGTGTATGTATGTGTATGTGTGTGTATGTGTGTGTGTGTGCGTGTGTAAGTGTGTGATGTGGAGTGAGTGTGTGTGTGTGTGTGTAAGTGTGTGTTAAGTGTGTAAGAGTAGTGTGTGTGTGTAAGTGTGTGTTAGTGTGTGTGTAAGTGTGTGTGTGTGTGTGTATGTGTGCGTGTGTGTGTGTGTGTGTGTGTGTGTGTGTGTGTGTGTGTGTGTGTGGTGTGTGTGTGTGTGTGTGTGTGTGTGTGTGTGTGAAAGTGTGTGTGAGGAAGAGAAAAAGATAGGGGAATGGGAATTCATTATGTGTGTGTGCAGGCGTATGTGTGTGTGTGTGTGTGTGTGTGTGTGT
>JAPXFY010000018.1:39496815-39506815 GCA_030674185.1 Monoplex corrugatus | reverse complement strand
TAATTATAATCTAAGGATATGTCCCTGGCGAAAACTGCGTATCTTCCTGGATGTTTATAACATTAACACACACATTATAGACAGACAGACAGACAAATAGATAGATAGATATAGATAGACAGACAGATGGATGCACGTGTTGTATGTGTAGTGTAGGTGTGTGTACCCGTATGTGTGTGCGAGAGATGTGTGCGGTACCAATGTCTTAAAGAAATAAGAGGGAAAGCAGGGAGAATTTTTATAACATAATCAAAGGAATAACTTTTGAGAATTATCTCCATGTTGTATAGAACTCAAATCTAACACAGTTTGCGCTACCCATTCAGCTAGCATACAAGCAGATACAAAGTACAAAAACAGTAAGCTCAGAACACTCCTCATAATGTCTCATTGCCTTGCATAATTTGAGTCCAAAACTGTTACTGGGGGGGGGGGGGGGGGGGGGAGCGTGTGTGCTTCTATCCAATATCTCATTAGCCTTACACAAATTTGAGGTTTAAATTATTATTTCGTGTGTCGTTTGCTGGTGTGTGCTTTGTTGTTGTGTGTGTGTGTGTGTTTGTGTGTGTGTGGTGTGTGCTGCTGTGTGTGTGTGTGTGTGTGTGTGTGTGTGTGTGTGTGTGTGTGCGTGAGCACGCGCGCTTCTACCAATTTCTCATTAGCCTTACACAGTTTGAGGTTTAATTATTGTTTCCGTTTCATGTGTGTCTTGTTGTGTGTGTGTGTGTGATGCTGTGTGTGTGTGGTGTGTGTGTGGTGTGTGTGTGGGCGTCGGCGCCGTTTCTACCAATGTCTCATTAGGCTTGCACAGTTTGATCCTAGAATTATCAATCCATGCGTGTGTGTATGTGTGTGTGTGCCCGCGCGTGCGTGTGTGTATATGTACCTGTGTGTATATGTGTGTCTGTGTGTCAGTGTCCGTGCCTGTGTGTTTGCGTGGGTGTGTGCGTGCGTGCATGGGTGTGTATGTGTGTTTCAGTTGTCTGCGTGCATGTGGGTGTGGGTGTGCTTCTTCCAATGTCTCCCTAGCCTTGAACATCGTGAAACTAAAATTTTCTGGGTGTGTGTGTGTGTGTGTGTGTGTGTGTGTGTGTGTGTGTTGTGTGTGTGTGTGTGTGCGCTGCGTCGTGTGTGTGTGTGTGGCGCGCGTGTTGTGTATGTGTGTGTGTGCTTGCGCACGCACGCGTGTGTGTGCTTCAACCAATGTCTCATCAGCCTTGCACAATTTCAGCCTAAAATTACTGATCCATGTATGAGTGGATGAGTGTCTGTCTGTCTGTCTGTCTGTCTATCTGTCTGTCTGTCTGTGCGTGTGTCTATGTGTGTGTGTGTGTCTCTGATTGTACCTGTTTGTGTTATGTATGTGTGTTTGTACGCACACGCACGATCGTGTGACTGTGTGTGAGTGACTGATGAGAGAGTGAGTGAGAGAGGAGAGAGAGAGAGAGAGAGAGAGAGAGGTGTGTGTGTGTGTTGTTGTGTGTGTGTGTGTGTGTGTGTTTGCACACGCAGGTGCATGCAAGATGTGCACCAACGTGCCAGTAAACTCAAACCCTTCTCCCAAAAGCCCCATCAACCTTGCACACAACCAGGGCCTCAAAATTCCGCCGAAGTATACTTCATTAAAAACTATCATTCCTATCACGGCACTCATTCCTGTACCTGGGGAGCCCAACTTTGACAAAAACAATGATAACATATCGAGCCTTCCATTGAAAAACACCTCAATGACTGTTTGTTCCTGTTCATGAGCACCGCCACACCTGTAATAAATATGGGCGTTCCCCTCCCTCCCAAACGGCGCGGCAGCCCAAGTGTAGTGGGACCAATCAACGCTTTGGCGAATAGACGGCAATCGTCTGCTGGGAATGTGGACGCAGATGTTTGCAGGTGTGCACCAGATGCATAAAATCTAATGGCACCCTCTCTAACGAGCTGTACAATTAAAGTATATTGACGTCTGGGTTACGATAACCGTGTAACGGCCTGATTGATTGATTTGGTTCAAGTTTTACGTCGGCACCCACCTCAGGTGATATGGCAGAAGGGGATAACCATCCCAAGGAAGTGGGGAAAGAGGGACCAATCTAACCCTATACTGACACCACCAGAACAACAATGATGTTAAGATAGGGACAGTGAGATGGCCAGTTTTAATATAGCACACCCCGGAATTCGAACCCACAGCCATTAGCATGTGAATCCGACGCTCAACCACTGAGCTACTCGTTTGGTCCTTTTGCTCAACCCTTTGACTCCAGCATTCTATCGACCAACAGCGAAAATTTAACCCTTTGATTCCCTCATATCCTATCCACCAGCTTCCTGCAGCCTTTGATTCCCTCATCCTATCGACCAGCTTCCTGCAGCCTTTGATTCCCTCATCCTATCCACCAGCTTCCTGCAGCCTTTGATTCCCTCATCCTATCGACCAGCTTCTTGCAGCTTTGATTCCCTCATCCTATCGACCAGCTTCCTGCAGCCTTTGATTCCCTCATCCTATCGACCAGCTTCTTGCAGCTTTTGATTCCCTCATCCTATCGACCAGCTTCCTGCAGCCTTTGATTCCCTCATCCTATCGACCAGCTTCCTGCAGTCTTTGATTCCCTCATCCTATCGACCAGCTTCTTGCAGTTTTTGATTCCCTCATCCTATCCACCAGCTTCTTGCAGCCCTTTGATTCCCTCATCCTATCGACCAGCTTCCTGCAGTCTTTGATTCCCTCATCCTATCGACCAGCTTCCTGCAGTCTTTGATTCCCTCATCCTATCGACCAGCTTCTTGCAGTTTTTGATTCCCTCATCCTATCCACCAGCTTCTTGCAGCCTTTGATTCCCTCATCCTATCGACCAGCTTCCTGCAGTCTTTGATTCCCTCATCCTATCCACCAGCTTCTTGCAGCCCTTTGATTCCCTCATCCTATCCACCGGCTTCCTGCAGGAAGTTTGTGGACAGAGTGAAGGAATCAAAGCGTTAAGTTTTTGCTTTGCTAGCATGGTTGACAATGCAGGATGCTGGTGGACAGGGTGCGGGAGTCAAAGGGTTGGTAAACTACTGTTGGTTGGTCGGTAGTCATGACCTATTGTGAAATGTTTTTAGAAAAAAAATGTTAACCTTTGACTCTCGCACCCTGTCCGCTAGCATCCTGCACTGTCAACCATGCTAGCAAAGCAAAAAGTTAACCCTTTGATTCCCTCACTATCCACAGTTCTGCAGGAAGCTGGTGGATAGGGTGAGGGAATCAAAGGGTTAAGTTTTTGTTGTTGGTGGATAAAGGCACGGGAGTCAAAGGGTTACAGCGTATGTCTGCTCTTTGTTCGTACAGGTTGGTTGACTGGTTGGTTGGTTACTCTGCTGGTTATTTTGGTTGGGGGGGGGGGGTTGGTTAGTTTGGCTGGTCAGTCGGTTGGTTTGTTGTTTGGTTGGTTAGTTCATCACTTCCATAAACACACATCTTATGTCGACAAAAAAACAAAAACAAAAACAAAAAAACCCGGGTGCCCCAATGCAACAGTATATAGCAGGTGTACTTAAAGAATAAACTGATACTGTCCATCAAATAAAAGCCACAAAAACCAGTCGCCATGCTGCAGTGATTAGTGCAACGGACTGGAAGGTTGTGGGTTCGAATCTCATCAATCCTGTTAAAATCTCCCCCCCCCACCCACCCACCCCCCCCTTTAACCGTCTCCTACCAAGAGCTGAGCGTCCCTGTGGGCTCGTTAGGAAGACTGGAACCACACAGTCGAGTCTCATCCACTTTACGGAGGTGTCAATGAGGGTATTGCTTGAACCTCCTGACCAACACATTTACTGCTGTTATGTTTGTTTAAAACCCAGCCGACTGTGTAGAACCATAACAGGGCTACAACCATTTCAAAACATGCACAATGCTTCAACACTAAAAAAAAAGGAAAAGAAAATTAAGTACACATATCAATGCATTCGCGTATTATATTCTAATAGGTAGACATATCAATGCATTCGCGTACATAATCTAAGGAGATGCCCCGCGCGTTGATCACTCCGTCCAATTTACCGCACAGGGGATTTTAAAAAATATACACGACTACAAATTTAAACATAACTAAGGACATTAAAACTTATATGAAAACTGCTTCCGCATATTTCATTTCCTTACAGTACCAAGAGCTGAGCGTCCTATGGGCTCGTTAGAAAGACTGGGACCACACAGTCGAGTCTCATCCACTTTACAGAAGCGTCATTGACTTACATCGCAGCTATCTTAAGATGACGCCATGATATGACAGTAAGCGTAGAGTACAGCCCTACATTTGTGTATCATGAGGTCTCAAACCTAGACAGAACTCCACAGCATTATGATCATCATTCCCATCATCATCAGCATCGTGGTACTGAAAAAAGTATCCCAGCTTCTTTGGCCTTTAAAAGTGACGTAGAAAATAGGACACAAAACAAAAAATGTTTTTTGAAAATATAAAAGAGCAAAAATGATGTACGATGATCATACAAAAATACTGTTAGTTACAACATTTATCAAGTGGATAACGAACTTTAATTTTTTGCAAAAAAAAAGGAAAGACTGAAAAAAGAGACCAAAGAAAATGTCTCAACCCAGAAAAGAGAGAGAGAGAGAGAAGAGAGAGAGAGGAGACAGACAGACCAGACAGACAGGCAGGCAGGCAGACAGGCAGCAGGCAGACAGGCAGGCAGGCAGACAGGCAGACAGAGAGAAATAAAAACAAGAAGAAATAAAGAAAAGTGATTTAAAAAGATCAAACGGGCCAACAAAGAAAAGCGTGTAGCATTAACAAAACAAAACGAAAATAACAACTACAACACCAAATACGCCGTGTTTTATATACCTGTATGCAATCCAAGTCCATGGATGATTGGTTATTTGGTTGATTGGTTATTTGGTTGGTTGCTTGCTTGCTTGGTTTTGTTTAGTTGGGGATTGATTTGTTGCTTCTGGTTGGTGGTTGTTTGTTTTCTTGTTGTTTTTGTCTGGTTGGTCCTTTTTATCATATCTGTGAGATCGAATAACCTTTGATGATAGGAAGAGGAGAGAGAGGGAGAAAGAGACAAACAGACAGACAGTCAGACAGAGAGACAGATATGCAGGCAGACAGACAGACAGACAGACAAAGAGAGACAGAGACACAGACAGGCAAGCGAACGAGCAAGAGAGAGACAGACAGAGACAGAGAGACAGACAGAGACAGAGAGACAGACAGAGACAGAGAGACAGAGACAGACAGAGAAAGAGAGATAGACAGAGAGAGAAACAGACAGACAGACAGACAGATAGACAGAGAAAGAGAGTGACGCAGAGAGGGGCAATTGCAGTAGTCAGTTTCTGCACTATTGGCAGGCAAAATGTTGACAAGATTCAGTTCCAAAACTTCCCACCTAGCAAGTCATCCAAAACTATTATGTCTGGGTCGCTGTAACCAGAGACTATATCTTTTAGTTGCTTGTTAACTTGCTCGACTGGTTATTTCATCGGTCCGAAGACTTTTGGGTTAGCTGGCTGCCTGACTACTTTGATCTGTTGGTTGGTTGGTTGGTTGGTGTTGGATGGCTGGTGAACTTGTTTAGTCGCCTGACCGATGGTGTTTCTATGTTATTAGTGGGAATAAAACTCGTGTCCAACAGTGCTGTTGTTGCTATTATTGTTGCTTAAAGCCCAGCCAACTGCGTAAAGCCATATCAGGGCTATAACCGCTTCAAAATATACACAATACTTCAAGAGGAAAAAAAAAAAAAGAAAGAAAATTAAGTACACATATCAATGCATTCGCGCACATAATCTAAGGACATGCCACCGGTGTTGACCACTCTGTCCAATTTATCGATCAGGGGATTTCAAAAACACACCGGAATACAAATTTAAGCATACCTAAGGACTACAAAATATATAAAAACGGGTATAAATTACCTAAAATTGCTTTCGCATAACTCACTTCCCAAGAGCCAAAAATGCACTTAATACATGTACCCAATTATCAATCCTAAGAAAAAACTACGTAAGACTTTATCGAACACGTACAGGTGAATGGACAGCAAGGCAGAAAATGATAGGAAGAAATGACAAAAAGCAAAGGAGGAAGAAAGAAAGAAAGAGAGTGAAAGAAAAGAGGAAATTTCTAGCACAGAGCTTCCAGAAGGTGGGGATACGCCCCCGGCATCCCTACGGGGGTGTCCAATAGCGGAATGAATGAATAGACAGATACTTCACAACCGCGCGCACGAACAGAACCACGGATATACACGTCTTTGTGTGTGTGTGTGTGTGTGTGTGTGTGTGTGTGTGTGTGTGTGTGTGTGTTGTGTGTGTGTGTGTGTGTGTGCGTGTGTGTGTGTGTGTGTGTGTGTGTGTGTGTGTTGTGTGTGTGTGTGTGTGTGTGTGTGTGTGTGTGTGTGTGTGTGTGTGTGTGTGTGTGTGTGTGTGTGTGTGTGTGTGTGTGTGCTGTGTGTGTGTGTTTTAAGAAAAAAAAAGAAGATATTCTTTCGTTCATACGAAACATTATCTTTACGGCAGAACGAGTTTAAAATTTGTTCAAGAAGGATCCATCTCGCTCGGATAATTCCATATGAGCTCCATCCAAAATCCGCCAGCAATTATCCAGCAGACGATTCCAGCCTGCACAAAACTCTATGCGCTGGCACGGTCTTAAAATGGGGGTGGGAGGTGGGAGGTGGGCGGCAGGACCTAGTACTTAACTGACACCACCAGAATGACTTAAGAATTAAGAGGGACAGGGGGCACAATTCTAGCTGGCAAGCGGATCTGTTGATAGTCGTGGACTCAAAATTGGATGTCTTGAGTTCAGTCTCAGCCTGCAACATCCCCCCCTTCTCCCCCCTCAAAAAAAAAAAGAAAAGAGAAAAGAAAAGAAAACATCTGGCCGTGTGGCTGGTAAGGCTGATGTGTAAAGGCACTCTCTATGACATTAGATGCATGTATGGATGCTGGCCATGGGATTGCCTTCACAAGAGCTTGCTTTCCGCTTGACTCTCTTCTCCTCAGCTAAGGTCTGGATCCTCTTTTCCCCCGACCTGAATTCTTTCTGAGGCACACCGAGCACCTGTAGCGGTCGGCTGCTGTGTCTTCCCATGACATCTCTGGCAGGGCTTCCATTGATTATCCTGGCATCTGAACTTCGACTGAATTAACTTGAGTTTGGTGCTGTCTTGAAAAGCCAGAATGAGCGGTGTGGAATTAACGCCAATGAAGCCGCCCAGAGGATACACAACAAAACAAAAAACAAACAAACAACAACAGAAAACAAACCAACAAACACCTACATCGGAATTTTTTTTCCGCCAAACCCCAACCCAAGAAACCGCAAACAACCTTCCAAAACAGCGGAAAGAATGATTACAAACCACGCCCCAAGAATCCACACCCTTCGAAAACAGCGGAAAAAATGATCACAAGCCACATCCACAGAAACCACAACCATTTCTGAAAACAGCGGAAAGAATGATTACAGACCACACCCCAAGAAACCACACCCTTCGAAAACAGCGGAAAGAATGATCACAGACCACGCCCCAAGAAACCACACCCTTCGAAAACAGCGGAAAGAATGATCACATACCACGCCCCAAGAAACCACACCCTTCGAAAACAGCGGAAAGAATGATCACATACCACGCCCAAGAAATCACAAACAACTTTGGAAAACAGCGGAAAGAATGATCACATACCACGCCCCAAGAAACCACAAACAACCTTCGAAAACAGCGGAAAGAATGATCACATACCACGCCCCAAGAAACCACAAACAACTTTGGAAAACAGCGGAAAGAATGATCACATACCACACCCAAGGAACCACAAACAACCTTCGAAAACAGCGGAAAGAACGATCACATACCACGCCCAAGAAACCACAAACAACTTTGGAAAACAGCGGAAAGAACGATCACATACCACACCCCAAGAAACCACAAACAACCTTCGAAAACAGCGGAAAGAACGATTACATACCACGCCCCAAGAAACCACAAACAACCTTCGAAAACAGCGGAAAGAATGATCACATACTACACCCAAGAAACCACAAACAACCTTGGAAAACAGCGGAAAGAACGATCACATACCACACCCAAGGAACCACAAACAACTTTGGAAAACAGCGGAAAGAACGATCACATACCACGCCCAAGAAACCACAAACAACCTTCGAAAACAGCGGAAAGAACGATCACATACCACGCCCCAAGAAACCACAAACAACTTTGGAAAACAGCGGAAAGAACGATCACATACCACGCCCAAGAAACCACAAACAACTTTGGAAAACAGCGGAAAGAACGATCACATACCACGCCCCAAGAAACCACAAACAACTTTGGAAAACAGCGGAAAGAACGATCACATACCACGCCCCAAGAAACCACAAACAACTTTGGAAAACAGCGGAAAGAACGATCACATACCACGCCCCAATAAACCACAAACAACTTTGGAAAACAGCGGAAAGAAACGATCACATACCACACCCAAGGAACCACAAACAACTTTGGAAAACAGCGGAAAGAACGATCACATACCACCCCCCAAGAAACCACAAACAACTTTGGAAAACAGCGGAAAGAACGATCACATACCACACCCAAGGAACCACAAACAACCTTCGAAAACAGCGGAAAGAACGATCACATACCACGCCCAAGAAACCACAAACACCTTCGAAAACAGCGGAAAGAACGATCACATACCACGCCCCAAGAAACCACAAACAACTTTGGAAAACAGCGGAAAGAACGATCACATACCACGCCCCAAGAAACCACAAACAACCTTCGAAAACAGCGGAAAGAACGATCACATACCACGCCCCAAGAAACCACAAACAACCTTCGAAAACAGCGGAGAGAACGATCACATACCACGCCCAAGGAACCACAAACAACTTTGGAAAACAGCGGAAAGAACGATCACATACCACACCCAAGGAACCACAAACAACTTTGGAAAACAGCGGAAAGAACGATCACATACCACACCCAAGGAACCACAAACAACTTTGGAAAACAGCGGAAAGAACGATCACATACCACACCCAAGGAACCACAAACAACTTTGGAAAACAGCGGAAAGAACGATCACATACTACACCCAAGGAACCACAAACAACTTTGGAAAACAGCGGAAAGAACGATCACATACCACACCCAAGGAACCACAAACAACTTTGGAAAACAGCGGAAAGAACGATCACGCCGTCCAATTTTAAAACCAGCATGGTGGTATCCCGAGCTCACACTAATAGGAAGAAAACGGAGACGAGAGAAAACAACATCGTTAAAGCGATATCTCATCAGGGGTGTGATTCTGCCTGTCTGTGACCCCATGTTCCCTTCCAGTCCTACAAGGGTCCGCTGCAAGTCGTCTGGGTCGTTTTGTCCATAAAGATAACGACCTGCACCCACCACAGCTACTACGTTTTCACAATGCACGGGCTATGCACCTGTTTTAACCCTTTGACTCACGCACCCTGTCCACCAGCATCAGGCATTGTCAACCATGCTAGTAAAGCAAAAAATTAACTCTTTGACTCCCTCACCCTATCCACCAGCTTCCCACTTAGCCCTTTGATTCCCTCGCCCTATCCACAAGCTTCCTGCAGGATGCTGGCAGATAGGGTGAGGGAGTCGAAGGGTTAAGGTTTTGCAGTCGGTGGACAGGCTGAGGGAATCAAAGGGTTAAAGAAACAGGGCAGATATAGGGCCTGCTGCACAGTTTAAATCTATGAATGACTCGTTGGAAGGTCAATGACACCGGCAGAACAGAGAATCTCCCCTCCAGCTGAGGGTCTGGAACTGACACTGGAATTTGTTCGGAAATATCAATCCCGCATGCGGTCACAGTTTCATATGTCCTTCGTCAAACTCTGTCAGCAATTACATGTCCGGTAGATTCCGTGAGTATGCGCAAAAGCCAATGCGCTAATGACAGGGTGAGAGGGGAAAGAAAAGAGTGCATGGGACCAAATCCGATGCT
>JAPXFY010000018.1:39486815-39494315 GCA_030674185.1 Monoplex corrugatus | reverse complement strand
ACAGCAGGATAAGGACTTAGCGGGCTCTAAAACAGTACCAACACAAGAGGATGCATGGAGTCATCCCGATGCTCTCCTCGGGCCATATGATCCCCCACGCTTCTTTCACGGTAAAGTCTTCAGCTTCAGCTGCAACTGATGCATGCCGAGGAGGAAACAGCGTGGCTCACGCGCTGAGTGCGTCCCTGCTGTCCAAATAATCATTAGGGCCGAGAGGAGGAGGTGTGTTTTTCTTGCATCCGACTCGGCTACTTGTGTCGCTCACGCCTCCAACCCGCCAGCAGGGGTTGCTAAGGGAAACTTCAGGCGTTGATAGGCCAAATTAGTCTATCTTCTGCATCCCTTGCTCCGGTCTTGGAGATCTTCTTTTTTCTCCGCCCGCCCCCCCCCCCCCCCCCTCTCTCTCTCTCTCTCTTTCCCGATCTGTTTTCAAGACAATGTGTACGTCACTGGTTCATATCAAAAGGAGTCTGTCTCGATCCGTTCTTGTGTCTGTGTTTCTTTCTTGCAACCGATGAAAGGCAAATGGAAACCACCATAGTAGTATCATCCCTAAAAAAACAAAGCGTGGCCAGACAAATTCAGAGATACTTCAACGACGTAAATAGGGGTAGGGGATGACGCGCTGCGCAGTCAAATGGCACAACGTCGAGACAAACTGATAAGTTTTAATATCTGGGAACGGTAATCTCACCAGACGGCAGATACACATCAGAAATAGCCAGCAGAATCTGCCAAGCTAAAACAGCATTCAAGAAAATGAAAAGCATTCTTACCAACAAATGCCTATCGATTAACATCAGGAAGAGAGTTCTTCAGAGTTATACAGAACCGATACAGTTGTGCGGATGTGAAACATGGACAGTCAACACGCAAAGTCAGAACAAGATTGAGGCAGCTGAAATGTGGTTTCTAAGAATGATAAGAGTTCTATGGACAGCAAAACAAACAAACAACAAACAAACGAGATAGTCTTGAAAGCGGCAGACACAAGAAGACATATGACAAACAAATGTCAAGGCCACAGTACTATATATCGGCACCATAGAGGAAAACAATACATTGTCAAGATGGCTTGATTATTGTGTTTCCTTGTCTGTCTGTGGAAAATTGATTCCCCAGCTGATTCTGCTTGCTGTGCTGCGATTTCAGTTGGAAAAGATATCTCATTTCATTCAACGATTTTACCTTCTCTCTCTCTCTCTCTCTCTCTCTCTCTCTCTCTCTCTCTCTCTCTCTCTCTCTCTCTCTCTCTCTCTCTCTCTCTCTCTCTCTCTCTCTATATATATAAAACCAGGTATAATTATTTCAAACTAACACCTACAGAAGCGCTCTCTCTCCCTCCCCCCTCTCTCTCTCTTGAGATGTGTGTGTGTGTGTGTGTGTGTGCGTGTGTGTGTGTGTGTGTGTGTGTGTGTATGTGTGTGTGTGTGTGAAAGAGAGAGAGAGAGAGAGAGAGAGAGAGAGAGAGAGAGAGAGAGAAAGCGCTTCTGTAGATATTAGTTTAAAATAATTTTACCCCGTTTTTTATGAGAGAGCGAGAGCGAGCGAGCGAGCGAATGAGAGAGAGAGAAGGAGAGAGAGAGAGAGGGATACAGAAAGACATAGAAAGAGAGAAACAGACAGACAGAGACAGACACAGACAGAGACAGAGACAAACACAGAGAGAGAAAGATGTGATTTCTAAGCGTGTCTGTAAATGCGCTCGCAGCACGAAACTCAATGCAAAACACGTTCCAGTGAAAAGAAATCAACGCAATATAGCTCCGAGACCTGAGTTCATTCAAGAAGGGTTCCACACCGCACTGGGGCAGTTCCATATTCGCTCCACCCAAATATGCCAGTAATTACCTGACAAGACTTTTTCGGCCTGCACAAAACTCACTGCGTTGGCAAGTTCTTCAAATACGACAGAGGTGGGGAGATGATGGAAGGGGGATGGGGGTGGAGGTGATGATGGAGAAAGAATGAGACCTATGAAATACTGATTTCTAAACGGACACCACCAGAATGATTGGAGTACAATGACCAGCGAACACGCTAATTTTCACGTTGCGTGTTAGAATTGAACTCGAGACATCATACCTTGAGTCCATGGTTCTATTAACGGACGAAACCAGCCTGCAGTGTTTTAACCCGTTGACTCCCGCACCTATCCACCACCATCAACAATTTAACCCTTTGACTCTCTTACCGTATCCATCAGCTTCCTGCAGAAAACTGGTGGATAGGGTAAGCTGGAAGCTGGGGTAAGGTAAGGGGGTCAAAGGGTTAAATTTCTCCTTTGCTGTCATGATTCACAAAGCAGGATGCTTGTGGATAGACTGATGGAGTCGAAGGGTTAAAGGTGGCCTGCTTGCAGGTCGAACACACGACCTCTGTGTCATCAGCAAGACGCTCTGTCCAAATGAGCTTACGAAGGCACAATGCCAATTGTCACATGCTCCTAAACATGGCTTAGTATTCTATTTGTATACAGACCTTTAGTCTTACTGAAAAAAAAATATATTGGCTTAGTATCCTCTGTTAGTACGTAGGCCTTATGCCTTCTTCTTCCTCTTCCTCCTCCTGTTCTTGTTCCTCTTCTTCTTCTTCCTCTTCTTCCCTTCTTCTTCTTCCTCTTCTTTTTCTTCTTTTCTTCTTCCTTCTTCTTCTTCTTCTCCTCTCTCCTCTCTCTCTTCCTCCTTCTTTCCTCCTCCTCTTTTCCTTCTTCTTCTTATCCTTCTTCTCCTTTAACTCCGTGACGAGTCCTTGGGACGCTGTACTAAAGAACTGTTCACAAGAGTTCTCCAGCTCTGTCCGTTGTGTGCCAGAGCCTGGGTCTCTGCAAATGGTTTCTCTGTCCATTCGGCAATGCTGTCAGTCCATCGGTTGTTTTTTTTCTATGTTACCTTCCATCCCCCTCCCTACTTCAGCAAGGCCACTGGATCTTGTTACAAGGCCATACCAGCGTAGTTTTCTATTCTTTAATTGATGTCAGCAGATCTTCATGTGGTCCAGCGTGCTGCTTGACGATTTGGCGCACCTGTTCATTGGCGATATTGTATCAGTGGTAATGGTGATGGTGGTGGTGAGGCCAGCCATCCGTTTGGTCTTCTCGGAGCTACAAGCACGTGATATGGCTTAGTGTCCTATATCAGTGTACAGGCCTTATGTCTTAATACAAACACATTCGCTCTTTATGTACACAATCAAGGTTTTGCTATGTATGACTCAGTCACATGTTTCAGTTGCTGCGCTGTGACTCAAGTCACATGTTCTCATTGCTGCACTGTGACTCAGTCACGTGTTCCAATTGCTGCGCTGTGACTCGGTCACGTGTTCAAATTGCTGCGTTGTGACTCAGTCACGTGTTCCAATTGCTGCGCTGAGACTCAGTCACGTGTTCCAGCTGCTGCGCTGAGACTCAAACACGTCTTCTAATCTCTGCGCAGTGACTCAGTCACGTGTTCCAGTTGCTGCGCTGAGACTCAGTCACGTGTTCCAATCTCTGCGCTGTGACTCAGTCACGTGTTCCAGTTGCTGCGCTGTGACTCAGTCACGTGTTCCAGTTGCTGCGCTGTGACTCAGTCATGTGTTCTAATCTCTGCGCTGTGACTCAGTCACGTGTTCTACTAATTGCCGCACTATGATTAAAGTCACGTGTTCCAGTCGCTGTGCTGTGACTCAGTCACGTGTTCTAATTGCTGCCCTGTGACTCAGTCACGTGTTCCAATCGCTTCGCTACAAAAGAAAATCGACAGTGCCAGTTTAAAAGACGAGTGATTAAAAGAGAAGTTTTATTTTGTCATCAGATTTGGTTTAGATATGTCGATTGTTGAACCCAAAAATTGCTACCAATACATAATTGACCTGTTTTACGTGTATATAAACCAAAATATGCACACGTCGTCAGTGGGCGAACACAAACGGAACAATAGATGGTGCAGTTTATCATGAGCTGTCATTTTAGATGTTTTACCGCAGTACATTTATTCATTCATTCACTGGTTTGTCTACCTATCTATGTGTCTGTCTGTCTGTCTGTCTATCTATCTATCTTTCTATCTATCTGTCTATCTGTCAATCTGTCTGTTTACTTTCTGTCCGTCTGTCTGTCTATCTATCCAACTTTCTATCTGTCTATCTGTCTGTTTATTTTCTGTCCGTCTGTCTGTCTATCTATCTATCTATTTATTTAATTTATTCATTTTCGCAAACAGCAAAGAATTTTTGTTCGCAGCGTTTAAAAAATCAATAGATTTTTACCACCAAGGACAACACTATGGAACTAATGCATTTCCGCAATTCATGAAGTCACGAAAATTAAGTCTTCAAGTCTTGGAAAGGTCTGTTGCACCTGTGCCCCTCAGTACCAAGGGGAAGAAAAAGGACAGCGGTAGGGACGACAGCTGAACAAGCTAAGTACTCGATATAGGAATAGGGGAAGGGGCAAACGGTGCTAATTACACGTGCGTGCGTTGTACAGAATACTGCAGGAGCAGGGGAGCGGTATTGGCACCAGCAGTATCATGATACATGTCTCTGACTTTTCTTCAGTTATCTTTAGCTTGGAATTAACACCAACCAACTGACGATGTCATGTTTGATGCAACATTGAAAGTTGGTGATCTCAACCTGACAAACTCGAGAACAAAATTGTTGTGCTTGCGGCCTTCAGCTCTGAATGGATGCTTGACTTTCTTCAGAGTTATGGAAGATAAAGCTGCGAGTGAGAGGAGTTGGGAACTGACAAAAGCTGAGGTCTCTGTCATCCTACTCCCCAACGATCTCAGGGCCGATGAGAATTTTTTTTTTTTTTATTGAGTGTTATGAGACCACAGCATACAGGTCACAGGACTACCAAAACAAACGGATGTAGATGAAGGCATACGATTCACATCAGTGTTATCTTGTTTCATGTGGCTTTACACCGCTGTATAGTTTAACACTAAACCAATTCTGCCAAAAATCTTCAATCAGTATTTGGATGTCTGAAAATGCAGACGAGAAGTCGGGTTGCCAAAGTCATCATTGAGTTTAGATTGTTATTGTTATTTAATTTCTGTTTAAAGCCCAGCCGACTGCGTAGAGACATATACTACACGTCATTATTGAAGGGCCAGGAACGTTTTTGAGTCAATTTTTGAAAGGAGAAATAACCTCTTTTCTCTTACTCTTTTCTCCAATTCGTTGCCGTAACTGAATGGATAAGAGCTCAGACAACATTGCAGTTTCCTTTTGGCACGTGTTTGGGGATTTGCCGATTTGCAATGGGCGGCCCAAGGAAGACAATTTCCACACGAAATTGTCGAATCTTCAGCAGGGTCTCTCTGACGACGCAGGCAAGGTAGCGACAAAATTCGCTTTGCACGTGCAAGGCAAGCCCTTTTTGAACACTACTCCAGCCAAAGTTGCCCGCAGACGAGGATAAAAAGGACCCGTTCTTGGTTCGTTTTAACCATGCTTGCAAGACGACGGATGACGGATGAGCAGCGGGGGAGAGCCCTCGCTCTGCTTGATGAAGGCCTAGCGCAGCGGGAAGTTGCTAGACGACTTGAAGTGTCGCATTCCACAATCCAGAGACTGCTGGAGCGCTTCAATGAGACTGGAGCAGTCCAGGAAAGGCGTCACACGGGTCGACCCAGACTAACGACAAGACAGCAAGACCGCTACCTTGCCCTCTCCGTCCTGAGGGAAAGGGCATCCACTGCGGTGACCTTGAGGGGTCAGCTGAGGGATGCAACAGGTGCTAACATCAGCTGCAGCACGGTGAGAAGACGGCTACATGAGGCAAACTTGAGGTCACGGAGACCGGCCGTCCGACCCGTGCTGTCACCGGTCAACAGAGTGCGCCTCATGACCTGGGCCAGGGAGCACGTGACCTGGACAAGGCAACAGTGGGCCCGGGTCTTGTTTTCGGATGAGTCCAGGTTCACCCTGACCTTTAACGATGGCCGGGCTCGGGTGTGGCGACGTCAAGGGGAGAGGTTCGCTGACGCCACTGTCCAAGAGCATAACCGGTACGGCGGCGGGTCGGTGATGGTGTGGGGTGGCATGAGCCGTGGTACCCGGACCCCCCTGCTCCCCATTGACGGCATCCTGAACGGGGTCCGGTACCGGGACGAGGTTCTGGCGGCCGTGGCACTGCCTGCGCTTGTGGACCTTGGTCAAGGCGCCATCTTCCAGGACGACAATGCATCGAGCATGCCTTGTGACCGACTTCCTGGAGCAGCATGAAGTCGTCCGTATGGCCTGGCCAGCGTGCTCACCTGACCTGAACCCATTTGAACACCTCTGGGATGTGCTCGGGAGGCGCATCAGGGACAACCACCCCCCACCGGGCACCCTGGCCAGGCTGGTCGACATCCTGCAGATCGAGTGGGCGGCCATCCCTCAGGACACACTCCGTACCCTTGTGGGATCGATGCATCGGCGCTGTGAAGCATGCATCAAGGCTCGGGGCGGACACACGCGATATTGAAAACAGATTGGCCAAATCTGACACTTTCTGTTTTTTGAAAAGGGGGGGATGTTCCTTTAAATGCATGTGCTGTTCACTAATGGGTCATTGTGCTAATTTCTTTTTCCAAAACAGGTGTGGAAATGATGAAATAAAACATAGAATCAATTCTAAACATTGTCAATTATTTCAACTTAAAATTAGAGAGGAAGGAAGAAGTGGCCCTTAAATTATGATTAGGAGTATATCAGAGCTGTAACCATTTCAATAAGCGCACAATACTTCAACAGGAAAAAGAAGGAAAAGAGAATTAAGTACACATATCAATGCATTCACGCACATAATCTAATGACATGCTCCTGGCGTTGACCACTCCGTCCAATTTATCACACATGGAATTTAAAAACCATACCTGAATACAAATCTAAACATAACTAAGGAAACTAAAACATACATAAAAACAAGCCTAAATTACCAGAAATTGCTTCTGCATATTTCATTTCCCTAGAGCCAAAAATGCACTTCATACATGTACCCAATCATCAACCATAAGAGAAAATACGTAAGACTTTATCGAACACATACAGGTAAATGGACCAGCCAGGCAAAAAATAATAGGAAGAAATGACAGAAAGCAAAGGAATAAGGCAGAAAGAAGGAGAATGACAGAAAAGAGGAAATTTCTAGCACAGAATTTCCAGAAGGTGGGAGTACTATTTATACTGAAAGAGCCCCTGGCATTCCCACGGGGAAACAGCATGACACAAAGACTCATAGCTCACATTACAAAACAAAACATGTCTTAGAACCGAAAATAAACTATCATGATGCAAACAAAAGTTTAACTTGGAATTAACATAAAATGTCATAATACAAATACATTTTTTTCCCTTCCGCTTGTACCGGTGGGCGTCGCGGGGAGATACAGTCGTCTGTCAGCAGCAAGGCGAGTGGCCTGGAGAAGGGACATCTCGTGAGCTCTGAGGGTGTCTGCCACGGAGTTGCTCCATCGTCGTCTTGGTCTTCCTCTGGCTCTCCAGCCAGAGTATCTGGTGTTG
>JAPXFY010000018.1:39471815-39481815 GCA_030674185.1 Monoplex corrugatus | reverse complement strand
ACGCACACGCACACGCACTCACACCACACACTGACACACACACGCGCGCATGCACACACAAATACACACACACACTCTAAATTTCCTTGATAAGAAGACAAAGTCGTTCTTATCTTATCACCACACAACCACGCACGCACATGCACGTACACACGCACACACACGCACACACACACACACACACACATCCCGTCTAATATCACTCATAGTGAACAGACGTTAAATCAAAGAACGAACGAACAAACACACACACACACACACACACACGCACACACACACACACACACACACATGCACAATTTCCCTTAATCAGATGATAAATTCGTTCTTACTTTATCTTTTCTTATCTTTGATACACGCATATCATTCTAACCCTTCAAAAGCTGGCCTTGTTCGCAGTGTTGCTGTGCTTGAGATTAAAAACGAAATTTGAAAACATAATGAGCTAAACAGCCTATCATTTAGACCTAGACAATGGCTTGTTTCACACATATCCTTGACTGCAGATGTTTTCAACTGCCAACTGAAGACATAGAGACATTTTCAAAAGTACAAACAACAAATAGCCGACAAGAGTAGCACGTCAGCAAAATATTGTATCACTCGATCACTCAACGAGGCTGCTGAAAACAGAGACAGACAGAGAGAGACAGAGAGAGAGAGGGGGGGGGGGGGGCAAGGAAGGGAGGGAGAGAGACAGAGGGAAAGGTAAGAAGGGAGAGAGACAGCAGACAGGACAGAGACAGAGAGAGAAAGGGGGCAGGGAAGGAGGCAGGCAGTGAGAAAGACGCAGAGACAGTGACAGAGACAGACTGATGGAGAGAGAGAGAGACAGAGAGACAGAGACAGACAGACATAAGCAGACAGAGAGAAAGACTGAAAGACAGAGGGAGACAGACAGATGAGAATTATAAGTATGATATAATGTATCATAGCCAAACCATAACACTTCTACTCGCTGGATACAGTATCATGCTTATCTAATTGTATGACTGTGTTCCAGTAAACCAGAAATGCACAGGAAATAGCTACCTGCCAATATCTCCATGAAGTGAAGTTTAAGACGACTAGGCTTTATCTGGGAGGTACGGCACTACACACATACACCTGGATGAGATGTAAAACTTTATTTAATTAAAGTTAGCTACCTACATACAGGTCGTGCAATAAGTAACGTGTGGGAGGTCTGTACACTAACTCCTCTCGTGTTGCCAGACTCGTTGCACGTGCACAGCACACTGATAGCGAGCCGCTCGTTTGGTCATGCCTCAGGCCTGTTACTGAAGCGTGAAGTCACTGGCAGATGGTACTGACGCCGACGGTAAAACTGACCATGTTGAAGATGTTGTACATACACAGGATTCGAGAAGATGTGGATGGAACTTTAACTTTTCTGGTTTAGAATGTCTTGCAGGTTAAAACTTTGTTGCCTCGAAGACCATGTTCTGTGAAGGAGGGGTACCCTTTGGCAGTATGGTTGTACCAAGGTTTTCATGCACCATACCCACTACAAAGGTGGTCAATGTAAGAGATGAACAGATTGTTACGGATATTTTTGTCTAAAGCCCGGCCGACTGCGTAGAGCCATATCAGGGCTATAACCATTTCAATACACACACAATATTTCAACAGGAAAAAGGGAAAAGAAAATTAAGCACACAATCAATGCATTTGTGCACATAATCTAAGGAGAAAGCCCCTCGGTTCCAATTTATCACACAGGGGATTTAAAAAAAAACATACCTCAATACAAATTTGAACATAACTAAGGACACTGAAGCATATCTAAAAACAGACCTAAATTACCTAAAATTGCTTCTGCATAAAGAGAGAAAAAGAGAAATTTGCTTGGAACAGAAAGGTGAATGGATCACAAAATTTTAAAAAGTCACAGAAAAGATGAGAAGCAAAGACAGACAAACAAAAAATAACAGTTATAAGCAAAAAGAACAGTCACATACGTAGCATTATGTATGTGTACGAGGATAAAGTTAAGCACCCGCATGTGGCTGCTCTTGTGTGTGTGTGTGTGTGCGCGCGCGGTGCGCCCGCGTTCGTGCGTGTATGCGTGCGTGCGTGCGTGCGTGCGTGCGTGCGTGTGTGTGTGTGTTTGGTGTTTCCATGTACATCTAGCCATTATTCATTAATACGGGAAACAGATAAGGGCTTGAATGTTCTGGTTTTATAACATCTATCCTCGACCAAGCTAGGGCACTAAGCTACACATTGTAATACATCATTCAAAAGACAAACCTAAACAACAAGCCAAGACTACACACTAAGTCATGTCGTGTGATTACTTCCTATATGCAGAGAGAGAGAGGAGAGAGAGAGAGAGAGAGAGAGAGAGAGAGAGAGATTTTTTAAAGCCATCAACGGATGTCTCAAATCTTCAAGGGCTGGACAAAAGAATAAATTGAATTCATTTTCAGTGAACGGTTTTACATAATGGACATTTTGCTGCCCCTTGACCACGTCTTTTATAAAAATCTTAATCTACGCATTGATAATTTAGACATACCAAATCTAAACCTTGTGAACACGCAACTGATCTTCTGTCAAAATCAAACAACAGGGATGGTTCAACCTCATGAGATTGTTTAAATTTTCCGTATTATGCAAAAACATCACCAGTGTTGATATGATGATCCCGATTTGCAATCTGCAATCAACTAATCTTTCTTTGAACGCTCTTATGAAAGACTGTACAACAACTCCCTGATTTTCCCAGACGTATGAAACCCCGAAAGTATGAAATATGTCATGTACTTTTTGTAGCTCAGTTTATTTTCCCTCTGCCTGCGAGATTTAACAGCATTTTTATATGCCTTACATTTTTTGTTGTTGTTGTTATAAGGCATTCTCTGTTCACTGTTTCGTTCGGTTCAGCCAGTATCGAATACAACTAACGCTTGAGTTCACAGTAAAGGGAAATCTTTCTAACTCACATCAGATTAAATCATTTGGTGTTCTGATAGTTAATTACATGAACAGGTGAACACTTTCAATCACTGAGAACGTTTTCTCACATCGGTACTACGAGCCATACAGCTAAATTGGTTGATGTGTGTATCAAACAAAACTTTAATGAATTACTACTGTTTAGTGTATCCAGTTTCGTTAGAATACCGAAAGCGGTTCATTTTGCTCTACTTGCTGGATCTTCAAATGGAAAATTCGAACTTGGTCTTGTTGGAAACATTATTCAAATATCGATACGAATTTACAACAGCTATCCTTGTGCCGTTGTAGAATCACTTCTCAGCATTTGCTAAAATCCACCTTTCCTATAGATCAGTACATTACTATTGTCCGTGTTTACTTTATGCTATAGTTGAAATGCTGCTCTACAGACTATTCAGATGTATCTGCAGACCAACTGCATTTTCTTACAATAAAACAATGTATCAGCAAACAATACAATAAGCATTACAAATGATTATTCAGATTTGCATCGTGTCTGTCATTATCAATCATTTCAAGATCAAGTTCATTTATAAACAAAGAGAAAAGAATGGGACTACACACATCACCTTGTTTCACGCCATTTGTACAAATAATGCAACAAGTAAATGTGTACCATACCGCACTCTTGCTTTCACATAAACATACATACTCTTAATATATCTACGTGTTTTACCTTTGATATAACTCTTTAACAAAATATATGCCATATACGTTTTCTTGAATTTGAATCAGATACAGAGAGACAGACAGGACAGACAGATAGACAGACGCAGATAGACATTCACATAAAGACAGAGACAGTGACACACAGACAGACCCAAAGACTATGCAGAGTCTAAACCATACAAATCTATTCAATTCTAGTATGTCAGAGATGTATCCTGAGAAAATTGTCTTCCATTAAACGGTAAACAGCTACCTGCCGATTCCCCCATGAAGAATGTAACATAACTAGTTTTTATCTGGGAGGTACGCACTACACTCACACCTGATGGGCTGTGAAACTGTAAGGCTAGCTACCTACACACTGGTTGTGCAATGGGGTTATGTGTGGGAGGCCTGCACATCACACTTGCGTTGCCAGACTTGCTGCACGTGCAAAGCACACAGATAGCGAGCTGCTGGATCGGTCACGCCTCATGACTTGCTTGCAGGAGCATGAAGCCAAGTAAAGCAGATGGTACGAAGGGCTGTAAGACCGATCATGTAGTATGCACATGTACGTACACAAAGTATTCGGGAAGAAATATGAAGTTAACGTGTCAGGCTCAGAATATTCACCACATGAAAATTTGTTGCATGAAAGACTATCACTTGCATTGGGATGATACCCACTGATTGTACGCTGCTGAAGTTTTTGAGGTTTTCAAGTTCTGTGCGCCCATTACCAAGGAGATCTCTAAGATGAGTGTACTAATTTGGAAACATGGAGTAGTAAGCAGAAAACAATCACACACAACACACACACACACACACACACACACACACACACACACACACAACACACACACACACACACACACACACACACACACACACACACACACACACACACACACACACACACACACGCAATGGCTAGATGTACATGAAACACACCACACACACACACACACACACACACACACACACACACACACGCACGCACGCACGCACGACGCACGCACGCACAGACTAAACCACGTTTTTTTTTTCAGGTTCATTCTTTGCTCTCCCACGCCACTCATTTGAGTTCTCCATCAGAGCTTTAAACTTTTAGTTCCTATGTGGACTGAGACTGAGCAACAGGCTTTTACTACATTAACATAATGTATCCTGGGATCAACTGGGTCCAACAGAGACAGAGACCTGTGGTGCTGATAAAAGAATCTGAACAACACCTTCAATGACACATCTATGAAGTGAGGCAGACTCTACTGTCAGGTCACGTCTTCCCCACAAGCATATTCCACATTCCACTTTGGGGAAAAGCGTGTTGAGACCGAAAAAATCCCAAAATGGTCTGAACAGAACTGGTAGGATTCGAACTTGCAACGCTCCAGTCATTGCCTGTTACCTCACCAGTTTGCCACGATAATAGCTACCATATTGCAACGCTCAAGTCATTAACTGTTATCCCACCAGTTTGCCATGGTAACAGGTACCATATTGCAACGCTCAAGTCATTAACTGTTATCCCACCAGTTTGCCATGGTAACAGGTACCATATTACAACGCTCAAGTCATTAACTGTTATCTTACCAGTTTGCCATGGTAACAGGTACCATATTACAACGCTCCAGTCATTAACTGTTATCCCACCTGTTTGCCATGGTAACAGGTACCATATTACAACGCTCCAGTCATTAACTGTTATCTTACCAGTTTGCCATGGTAACAGGCACCATATTACAACACTCCAGTCATTAACTGTTATCCCACTTGTTTGCCATGGTAACAGGTACCATATTGCAACGGTCCAGCCATTAACTGTTATCTTACCAGTTTGCCATGGTAACAGGTACCATATTACAACGCTCCAGTCATTAACTGTTGTCTCACCAGTTTGCCATGGTAACAGGCACCATATTGCAACGCTCAAGTCATTAACTGTTATCCCACCAGTTCGCCATGGTAATAGATACCATATTACAACGCTCAAGTCATTAACTGTTATCCCACCAGTTTGCCATGGTAATAGATACCATATTGCAACGCTCCAGTCATTAACTGGTATCTTACCAGTTTGCCATGGTAATAACTACCATATTGCAACGTTCAAGTCATTAACTGTTATCTCACCAGTTTGCCATGGTAATAACTACCATATTGCAACGCTCCAATCATTAACTGTTATCTTACCAGTTTGCCATGGTAACAGGTACCATATGGCAACGCTCCAGTCATTAACTATTGTCTCACCAGTTTGCCATGGTAACAGGTACCATATTGCAACGCTCAAGTCATTAACTGTTGTCTCACCAGTTTGCCATGGTAACAGGTACCATATGGCAACGCTCCAGTCATTAACTGTTGTCTCACCAGTTTGCCATGGTAATAGATACCATATTACACGCTCAAGTCATTAACTGTTATCTCACCAGTTTGCCATGGTAACAGGTACCATATTACAACACTCCAGTCATTAACTGTTATCTCACCAGTTTGCCATGGTACGAGTAATAGGTACCATATTGCAACGCTCCAGTCATTAACTGTTATCTCACCACTTTGCCAGGGAGATAGGTACCATATTGCAACCCTCCAGTCATTAACTGTTATCTCACCACTTTGCCAGGGAGATAGGTACCATCTCTATTCTAACCCTGTATCCTTGTGAGATTATCTCAATGTCTGCCAGCAAACTAAAACTTCACCATAACACTACCTGCCAACACCTCTATAGAAAAAAGTACCTGGTCCAGCTTTTATCAGAAAGGTGGGCACTGTATACACAGACATGGACAGAATGTTTTGTGTTCAAGCTTTCTAAACAAAATCTTTCAGTCAATGTAGATTCACATACCAAGGTCCAACAGTACAGAAATGAATTCTCCATTCATACAGACATTTAGTTCCAGTCACTTGCTTCAAACCTGTTCTGAAGATTCACCTTTTTCAACTGTAATCTGAGTCATATGTGTGGATTGAGTGAATGTCGAGATTTGCGCTATATAAATATTGTAATTATTATGTATGCATGTGCGTACGTATGTATGTATGTATGTATGTATGTATGTATACGCTTAGATTTATGTATGTATGTATGCATGTATACGCTCAGCTTAGATTTATGTATGTAAGTATGTAAGCATGTATGTATGCATGTATACGCTCATATGTATGTAGGTATGTATACATGTATACGCTCAGCGCTTAGATTTGATTTTGTCAAGATTTTGCGCTATATAAATAAAATATATTATTATTATTATTATGTATGAACTTTCAAGCTAGCTACATGCATACTGGTTGTGCAATGGGGCTGTGTCTGGGAGGTCTGTACGTCACCCTTGTGCTGCCAGACTTGTTGCATGTGTAAAACACACAGATAGCAAGCCGTTCGTTCGGTCATGCCTCATGGCTTATTCGTTGGAGTGTGAGGCCACTGGCAGATGGTATGGATGTTGGCTTAGCATGGGCCATTTTTTATATGAACATGTAAACAGAGGGTTCTAGGAAAAATATAAACACGTCGTTCAGAATGTATTGGACACTACAACTCTGTTGCATCAAAGACTACCCCCTATGCTAGAAGGATACTCTAGTTGTATGCAGATGAACCGTTGGAAAGTGTTCAAATTCTATGTCCGTTATAAAGGCAACCAATCTTAACGACAAACAGAATAGCTTTGGGGAACAAACATTGGAAAAATCTGTAGCAGTAAAATATGAGAGGAAAGACAAGAAAATAAAACAGTGAAATTAAGGACAGCCAACGGAAAAGGGCAGATACCCCCCTACCCCCCTATCCCCCCACCCACCCACACACACAGAAAGGCTATATGACGTATCATATCTGTAACTATAAACTTCCTTTTCAACTTTATATACTATGTAGACCCTCAGTATCTCTCTGATATTCGTAACATCTTTACCTCACGCAGAAAAACATCGCTCTTCTTCTGATTCCGACAGAATGTTTTGTGTTCAATTTTTCTAAACAAAATCTTTCAGTCAATGTAGATTCACATACCAAGGTCCAACAGTACAGACATGAATTCTCCATTCATACAGACATTTAGTTCCAGTCACCTGCTTCAAACCTGTTCTGAAGACTCACCTTTTTCAACTGTAATCTGAGTCATATGTGTGGATTGAGTGAATGTATGAGCAAGTGTGTGAATGAGTAAGTGTGTGTGTGTGTGTACGTGTGTATATGCATGTGTGTGCATGTGTTAGTATGTGCACGCATGTATGTGTATGTATGTGTGCATGTGTGGGTGTGCATGAAAGTATATGTGTATGTATGTCTGTGTGTTCATGTCTGTGTTATTGTGTACATATATCTTTAAATAAGTGCGTGAGTGTGCATGCATGTCTATGCTACTGCTATGTGCGTGTATGTGTAAGAGAGAAACAGTATTTCCCCCAAACTGACATATGAAGTGAATATGTTCTCATAATTCTTTTCACTGCATTTACACTGAATTATTTTAGTTCGTCTTTTTCATCACAGCGTTAGGGGTTGACATGTTTTCGCTTTATGTGTGTCTGCCTTTGTCTCTTATACTTTGCGAAGTGCTTTGGGCCTTTGTGAAATGTGGTACTGTACAAAGAGTCATCATCGTCGTCATCATCGTCATCGTCACCATCGTCATCGTCATCATCATCATCATCATCTCTCTCTCTCTCTCTCTCTCTCTCTCTCACACACACACACACACACACACACACACACACACACACACACACATACACACACACATACACTAACACACACACATACACACACACACACAAACACACACACACACAACACACACACACACAACACACACACACACACACACACACACACACACACACACACACACACACACACACACACACACACACACACACAACAACACACACCACAACATAAAACACACACACACACACACATACACACATACACACACACACACACACACACACACAAACACACACACACACATACACAAACACACACACACATACACACACACACATACACACTGATGATGATGATTTAGACCAAGATGGTACCATACATTTCTTTCTTCTTTTTTTTTCACTCAATGTCCCAAGCAGAAGGGCACACTTGTATGCTCATCTACCGGTAAACTAAAACCTCAACAGCAAATGGCTACCTGCCAATACCTCCATGAAAAATGTAACATGACTGGGAGGTACGCACTACACATACGCATGGATGGGCCGTAAAACTTTTGAGTCTGGCTACCTACATACCAGTTGTGCAATGTTCCTACCTGTGTGAGGTCTGTACGCCACTCATGTGTTGCCAGACTTGTTGCACGTGCACAGCACACAGACAAGCGAGCTGCTCGTTTGGTCACACCTCATGGCCTGTTCGCTGGAGCGTGAAGCCACTGGCAGATGGTATGAATGTCAGCTGGAAGACCCAAACCACACTGTATGCAAACGTACACGCACAGGTCGAGAGGAGAAAAATGTCTGGTTTAGAATGTTTTTCATTTTGTTACTTTGCTGAATAAAGACCATTATCTCCGTTTGGAATTATGATGCATTGAATTTTTGAGTTTTCAAGTTCCATGTTTACAACAATCTTTGAGATGAAGCGAAAAATCTTTTTGAACAAGAGAGAGAGAGAGAGAGAGAGAGAGAGTGTGTGTGTGTGTGTGTGTGTGTGTGTGTGTGTGTGTGTGTGTGTGTGTGTGTGTGTGTGTGTGTGTGTGTGTGTGTGTGTGTGTGTTATGTGTGTGTGTGTGTGTGTGTGTGTGTGTGTGTGTGTGTGTGTGTGTGTGAATGGACCATTACGCAGAAAATGAAATTTACATAAAAGATATCAGAATACGACAGGGAAAAAAAAGAAAGCAAAGAGGATGGAGGAGCAGAGAAATCGTCAAGAAAACAGACAACCAGAAAAGATACGAAAGAAGATGAAGAAAGAGAAGAAGGAGAAGGAGAGGATGATTATGATAGTGATGACGGTCATAATAAAAGGCACACAAAAAAGAAGATAGCTGTTGCAATCGAAGTACAAAAGAAGGTTTGAATTAATTTCCACACAACAATTGTATGCAAACCCTGGCAGCAAACATTAAATTTTGAATGTCAAATTGGCCCTCACCGTCCTGGTCCTGTTAAATCTTTGCTAGATTTGTTTTAATTTTTGTTTGTTTGTTGTTGATTTTTGTTTTGTTATGGGTTCGTTTGGGGGATTTTCTTCATCATCGTTGAGCTTCCAAAGTATTCTCTGAAAAATTCATAACTACAAGCTTTTAGCACAAAAGCCAGTAATTGCTGAAAAGGGTTTGTATTCTATACTCATTTTTTCCCCATTTGTATACTACCTCAGTTGGTTAGTTAACAAGAAACACCATGAAGG
>JAPXFY010000018.1:39456815-39466815 GCA_030674185.1 Monoplex corrugatus | reverse complement strand
TTATGGTCACTTTTAAAGAAAGGATTTTCAGATTATGGGTCACTTTTAAAGAAAGGATTTTCAGATTATGGGCACTTTTAAAGAAAGGATTTTCAGATTATGGGCACTTTTAAAGAAAGGATTTTCAGATTATGGGCACTTTTAAAGAAAGGATTTTCAGATTATGGTCACTTTTAAAGAAAGGATTTTCAGATTATGGTCACTTTTAAAGAAAGGATTTTCAGATTATGGTCACTTTTAAAGAAAGGTTTTCAGATTATGGTCACTTTTAAAGAAAGGGTTTTCAGATTATGGTCACTTTTAAAGAAAGGTTTTCAGATTATGGTCACTTTTAAAGAAAGGGATTTTCAGATTATGGATCACTTTTAAAAAAATTTTATTTTACTATATGTTTGTTTATTCGTGACTCACTGGCCTAAAATGTTAAACACAAACGTAAAGTCTGAGCCATGCCCGTTTAAATTTTTATGTATTCTCGTATGTCTTTATGGGACTGCCAGCTCCAGCTAATCTATGCCAGTAAACTGAGACATCAACATCCAAGGAATTTCTGGTGATCCGTTTTTGTTGTTGTTGTTGTTGTTGTTTGTTTTTTTGTTTTGTTGTTGTTGTTGTTTTTGTTTTGTTTTGTTTTTGTTTGTTTGTTGTTGTTTTCGAAATTATTAATACAGTAACCCGTCAGACTGGATCATCCATGTAACGACTGTCTTCATAATTATTATGCTGATCTTCACTACACAGTCTGGTTAAAATCCATGCAGAAACAACAAACCATAACTTTTTTTTAAATTATTATTTTATCGTTATTGATTTCTTATTGTCACATTGGATTTACCACAGGAAACTCGGGCTGCTCTCCCCTTTGAAGGCGCGTCGACACAGTGCAACGCCACCATTTTTAAAAAATTTTTTTTACCCAGACTTCAGAAAGGCAAGAAGACTAACTGGCCTTCAAGGGGAGGGACCTGGGAAATGAACCTCTGTCCAATGGTTTATACCTGGGCAGCCAGGAGAATGTCCTTCTCTTCAAGATTTTCAACTGCCCTGGGACCTTTACCGTGCGCAGGCCAGGAGGCACACGGGTCCGACTCGTTTTTCGTCCTCTTCCGAAGAACTGAACGTTTGGTTCAATTTTCCAGGCACACTGAGGAGAAAAGTCGAGGCCTCAACGGGAAACGAACTTTGGAGCTTCCAGTTCCGTTATTGGCAGACGAACGTCTGAACCATTCTGCCACGCTCCTCGTTTTAGGCCACACTGAGCTTACGACCTGGGCCAGTCCGTTGAAACTTACGTTTTTACAAGCACCTATTAAAACGAACATATTACCCAAATTTTGGTTAAAACAAGTTCATCAACAAACGGCCCAGCTGACACGCAATGGTTCACAGAAATTTCACACTAAAACATGTTACGAGGCCGTAATCCTAACTGAATTAACTGATATACGCATATACATAGACACACAGCATGTACACCACACGTCAATCTCAATAAATCTCCGTTTTGTTTTGTTTTTTTCTTCTTTTTTTGTTTTTTTCTAAAGAAGGACAATAAAAAGCGCACGCTGGTGACAGTTACATCGTCAGCGAAACAGCAGAAGTGCCCCCTCCCCGTTAGATATAACCCTGGCTGAAATTTTTATGCGTGTTTACCAGAAGACCTGAGAGTAACATAGCATCATCAGTAATGTAAAGAAAAGGCCGCACCAATGACTTTGAATCTGCAATTGTAGCAGAGAAAGTAGACCGTTTCTGAATTCTCTTCTCCGTAGTCCTCGTCTGCTGTCTTTGTGGACTTTTACACATAATTCTATTCGGTGCGTGGATTTGCACGACGAAACGTTACGGCCCCGAATGTTTCAGGCATAAATCCGAAATGATTGGGGTAGATAGAATAGAAAAGTATGCTAGCCATGGTACACCATATTTTGTACTATATCGTCAAATGATGCACTTCACTCTCACGAAAAAAGACTTGTCATTCCTCATAATGTCAATTTCTTAATCATACAACAAAACATCATAATCTTGAAGTCATATCTTAATCAACACAAACATCATCATCTTGAAGTATATCTTAATCATACAACAACGTCATAATCTGAAGTCATATCTTAATCAACAACAAAACTCATAATCTTGAAGTCATATCTTAATCATACAACAAACATCATCATCTTGAAGTCATATCTTAATCATACAACAAATCATAATCTTGAAGTAATCTTAATCATACAACAAAACATCATAATCTTGACGTCATTTCTTAATCATACACCATAATAACAGAACGATCTTAAAGTTTTTTTGTTTTTTTTTTCTTTCTGCTATAATACACACACATGTAGAATTCAGGGGACACATTTCATTTGTGAATATCATTTTCATGTCTAAAAGAACTGATGCATATCAAGCGTAGGTTGAAGTGTTCTACATTATGCTACAGAACAAATGTTTGTATGCGAGCTGTTCAGTCACAGTCGATATCTATGTAACTTTATTGCTCACCAGAGATAGTAACTCTACACTGGCAAAAAATCGTATTTTTCCAATCAACTGATAGAGCCAAGTGCAAGTCAAGCAACTTTGTTTTTTATCTACCAATGAGATATTACATAACGATCATTATTTACTCGCACCAAAAGACAAGGAAAAAAAATCGTCAATAGATAGTTAATGCAATAAAATTCAGTAGCATACAATCTGTGACATCAAAGCATCAAACATCTAAATGTTGCTCACTCACTACGCCACAATCATTTACAACCTTAGCTAAACACCATACATTTCATTCTCAACATTGAAGGGGGCACATAAAAGTGATTGGAGGACAACAAAGTGGCAGATAGCACGAAATGCTTTCAACTAGACTGGATCGTTAACCTGCTCAAGTTGTCCTTTTTCTCAAATGCTTTTCTGTTATCGTGAAAAAATATTGCTTATCGTGAGAATGAAAACCTCCGGCTCGCTATCCTACCCCTCTCCCTTTCCGTGTCCATGGAACTGCAGAAAGTATTTTCGGTGTTCCTGTCAGGTGTCTTTTTACTTATTTTGTCTTTTTCTCAGACTTTCTTTTGCTATTATCTGTCGACCTGTTTCCATAATTTCTCTGTCTGTCTCCAAGATCACACTAGACAGGATCATACGTTACTTCTTCAATGACCTGCTGATCTATCGGCATCCATTGAAGGAGACACTGTATCTGTATCGGTTTGTGCACCAACCTGGTGCTGTGTGTCTTACACTGCTCTGGTTTGTATTCCAAACTTCATACCAATCTCACAATCACTGCCTTTCAGTGTGGCCCTTCCATATAGAGAAGTTCAAATAATTATGTTCGGATGTTTCCTTTGTTTTTAATGTACCTGATGTAGTGTATTGTATTGAATTAAATTATATTGTAATTGTATTGTATTGTATTGTACTTATTGTATAAATGTGTAAAGTGTATGTTTCAAAAGTCACTTTGGACTGTCATCAAGACATACTAACATGTTATCTGATCAGTCTGTGGCCCGATAACAAATACACTGGACCTCTATAGTTTCAGTTTCAGTTTCAGTTTCTCAAGACGACGTCTCCGTGCTCGGAACGAATTCCATATGCATAACGTCACAGGTGCCACGTGTATGGTGACCGTGGCACAACCTTAAGCCTGCAATAAACCATTGAGCTGGCCAGGTCCTAAGGCTCTATCTAGACTATGTTTTACCTAGTCTGCATCTTATACTGGTATTTTATCAGCCTACCACTGGAATACTCTTGGTTACTTGTAATGACATGTGTATGTGTGTACTTATATCAAAAAAATAAATAAATAAATAATAAATTGAATCACAACACAACTAGCTATTCTGTGTAAACTCGTCTCATATACAGACCCCCCCCACCCGCCACAAGTCAATGCCAAATGCTCAGCTGTCTACCACTAGTGAAACATATTCCTTAATCATAAAGAAGTAAGCAAGTAAGTAAGTGAATATGTATGGACCTCCATACAACTCGCCAATCACGAATTACCAAATGAACTGTCACTCAAGATTCTTACATATGCTTACCTAACTTGATTCATGCCGACAACCAATAAACATCAAAATCAGCATAACGTGGACTTTCAAAATGTACATCTCAATGAATACACTTCGATCTGGTGTTAAAAAAAAAACAGACCGTGCACGAATAGCATAGAACAGATGGAGAAGAAAGAGAGAAAGAGACAAGCAAGAAGAGACAGAGAGAGACAGAGAGAGAGAGAGAGAGAGAGAGAGAGAGGAGAGAGAGAGAGAGAGAGAGAGAGAGAGAGAGAGAGAGAGAGAGAAACGCCTGGGGAAGATCAGACCTAGGGAACACTTCAGATAACGTGGCTTGCATTTGGTGGCATTTTAAGAAGCGAACTGGGATCACGTAACAGACGTCAACATTTTAAAGTGTTCTTTAAAAAAATAAAAAGCAAAAATATTTTTTTTAAAAAGAAAGAAAAAGCCCACTCGACCACCCTGGTGCGAAGTCGACACGGGTGCACAATAGGGGTGGATTAACCGTCAAGCAATCCCGGCCCTCCTCTTTTTCTATGTGGTCTCCATTACATGCCGACTGTCACGGAGGGGTTTAATGTGTTCTGTAGTAATAATATGTGGTGTCTCCAGTGTGTGTGTGTTGTGTGTGTGTGTGTGTGGTGTGTGTGTGTGGTGTGTGTATGTGGTGTGTGTGTGTGATGTGTGTTGTGTGTGTGTGTGTGTGTGTGTGTGTGTGTGTGTGTGTGTGAGTGTGTGTGTGTGTGTGTGTGTGTGTGTGTAGTGTGTGTGTGTGTGTGAGTGTTGTGTGTGTGGTGTGTTGTGTGTGTGTGTGTGTGTGTGTATGTGTGTTTGTGTGTGATGTGTGTGTGTGTATTGAGTGTGTGTGTATGTGTGTGTGTGTGTAGTGGTGTGTGGTATGTAGGTGTGTTGTGTATGTGTGTAGTGGTGATGTCTGTGTGTGTGTGTGGCGTGTGCGGTGTATGTGTGGGGTGTGTGAATTGGTTTGTGTGGAGTGTGTGTGTGTGTGTGTATGAAATTTGTAGGGTGTGTGTTTGTGTGTTGTAAGTGTTGTGGTAGGTGATGTAGGTGTGTCGTGTTGTATAGGTTACGTGCGTGAATTCACTGTGTGTGTGATGTGGGCAGTGCGTGCGCGTGTTGTGTGTATTGAAATTGCGTTCACGCGTGCGGTGTGTGTGTGTGTATGAATTGGTGTGTAGTGTGTGTGTGTAAGTGTTTGAATTCACGCGTGCGTGTATGCATGCGTTGGTGCGTATATGTATGTGTGTGATGTAGAGTACGGTGCGTGTGTGTGTGTAGACGTAGTAGTACCTCGTTGTGTGTGTATGTTGTGTGTGTGTGTGTGGTGCGTGCGTGCGTGGTGTGTGTGTGTGTGTGTAGACGATGTGTGTTTGGTGTGTGTGTAGACTGTGTTTTGTGTGTGGTGTGGTCTGCTTTAAAAGTTCAGTACAACATATAACGTGTACGTCAGTGCTCGCCCGCATGTGCGTACGCGTGCGAGAGCACGTCAGCGCACGCGCTCACACACGTGCACGCAACTGCACGCGCAGTGCATGCGTACTCCGACTCGCCCACGGGCCCCGGTTCGTGCGTGCACAGGTGCGTGCAGACACGCGTGCGTGCGTGCGTGCGACGATTCTAAAGAGTGTCGCCGCACATGATCAAGTTTCTAGATAGAAACTAAAACGACCAGGGGGGATTTCCAAAGTGTAAGTGGTGTCTAATAACAACAGGGGGCATAACATCTTAATATCAAAGTCTAGCTAAAGGTAAGAGAGGAACGGTTATTATAACAGTCCACGCCACGTCGGCGCCATGAGGTCAGAGCCAAGGGCATGTTTGGGCTGACTCTTTGCCATGAAGTTTACCATGCATTGTTGCCTCTGAAGACAATGGCACAGACAGTAAGTAGGCCTACAGCTGGTGGGTGACAAGAAATCCATAAATCGAAACAAGATAGTCGAGCAATTCTAACAATCTTCCTTTGGATACAAAAATTATCACACAAAATCTACATTCTCTGTTTGGCAAGAACACCGTGAACTTGAAGAAGCATCTGATGAAACGGAAAAAGCATCTGATGAAATGAAACCTCACGTGAAGTGAGGACAATCATACATTTGACACGATAGTGGAAGTACCTGAGAAAATGCTGTTTTTACACATTCCTTTAAACTGTTGATTTCGTAAGTAAGTTTTTTTTTTTTAAATAATTATAAATTCATGTCACCCTGACTTTAGCACCATGATTATAAAGTTACACATTGACGACTCCTCCAGTCTACAACTTTGACTCCAATTTTGGTTTGGAAGTTACATCTCATAAAAACCTGCTAAATTGTACATTGTTTTACAAACACCACACACACCATTCTCTCTCGCTCCCCCCACCCACCCCACACCCGGTCGATATGATTTGTTTTGTTGTTGTTTTTAAAAGCCCAGCCGACTGCGTGGAGCCATAACCACAGATATTAAGTCCAATGGAATGGTCACTAACAGTTTACTTTTCCCGTTTCCTTTTTCAACCTTCATGTACCTGCCAAAGGTCCTTTACCTTGACAACACATTCAAACTAACATTTCTCCCCTTTTCAATGTTCTTTTTCCACGTACATCTGCTGAGTGTCTTATCTTGACATGCATCTAGACTAACACCTTCCCCCTTTTCCATTGTCCTTTTTTTTTTTCACCTTTCATACATTTGCTGTGTGTCCTTAGCTTCACAACAGATCCAAAACTCACTTTTTTGTTTTCAATTTTTGCCATTTCATACTGCTATCTATATGCATCTGCTGAGAATCCGTATCTCTGACAACAAATCAAGGGCCCAAAAGCTTCACAGAACAATAAAACCAACAAGACAGGTAACACAACACATACTAACAAACCAACCTCACTCAAATTCTCAAAATCAGGAATACGGGTTTTTTCTTCTTTTTTCATTTCGTTACTGCTGAGGGGACGAGATCTGGCCTTCACCCCTGAGCCTGCGGGAGAAGCTTTAGGGGCCTGTGAATGCGCTGCAAAAAAAAAAAACACACACACAAAAAACACCATTCCATTTTATCCTTGAGAGTTAACTCCTGGTGTGACGGACAACGAGAAAAACAAGACCCAAGCATTAAGTTTGATGCAATGTAAATCAGCAATAATCAGATCGACAGGATATTGTAATAAGACTATACTGTTAGAGTTATGAATTACTCTGATCCCGTTTTGCATTAAGTGTACAGAAAGTGTTGCCCAAGTACGTCTGAATATAAACATGCGAAGGTGACGCATTAGCGGATAACTGTTTAATTTCTAAGGCCTGTTGGATACATCACAATGGAAAAATAGACATCAGTCAAAGATTTATGCATAAATGACGAAAGCCATGATTTTCAACTTGGTGAAATAATCACATGTTATGTCAAAGACTTAACACTCTGAGAAGATGGCCCAGCTGAATGAATGGTAAAGAAAGCTACATCTCACAATACTTTAAAGAACTTTCTATAGGACAATAAAAAAAAAATAATAATAAAATAAACGACATCTCACAATAGTTTGAAGACCCTTCTATAGATGTACATGTATGTTTCATCACAACGCTTAAATGTCAGTTTCGCAGTCAATATAACTGTAACATTTTTCAATGAAAAACTTGAAACGGTGCCACCCAGCCGACACCAAAGCTTTTATAACCGCCGTAAAGTAACACTATAACACAAAGACTCGATGAGGTTCGGGTTTCCATTTGAACTAAGGAACAGGGACAAATCTGATAGTGGTCCCCGCAGCTCATTAAAGCCTCGTAATCCTGACAGATTAAAGGTATTGCAAATAACGCCCCTGTCTTTTCTCTCAACAGGTGTTGATGCCAGTATTGCCTAGTACAAGCTCGTCCACGAGCGTAACACAATAAATTGTGATGCTGTCATTGGATATATCCGATAGCTGAAGGGTATTTGGCTTTCTTAATCCCAATGGCTCAAACAGTAATTTAGACACGGTTTATTCAGTGAAGACGGCTGAAGTCTGAAGCACTGAGTGGAAGTTCTTGCATCAATCAGAACCTTTCTTCTTTGTTTTGTTTTCTGTTTCGTTCGTTCGTTGTCATTTGTTTTTGGTTTGTTTGTGTTTGTTTGTTTGTTTTTTGTTTATGGTTTTTTTTTTCAATTTCTTCTTGTTCAGTTTAGCAAAGAAAAAAACAACAACCCACAGCTATTAACTGACCATTAGAACATCTCCATTAGTCACAGAAACTGGGAACCGATGTTCCATGGGCAAAAGTATTTATGAGCATTTTTAAAATACAACAAATTGAATACAAATACAAGTTGAATACAAATGGCCTTTAATAACGATTTTTGTCGTGACTTTTGTTTGGAAACGAAAGATAGCATCGATCATATATATACTCTGGAAGAGATGACATGCCAAACAATTCTGGAAAAGGGTCGAAGAATTGCTGAAATCAAAATATGTTATTTGTGCACATCTTAGACTGACTGAAAACACTGCAGTGTTTGGCGTCGATGAAAGTCTGCATAGAGATACAGTATTTGGAAATATGTACGTCTATAAATGCACATTTGAACAGAGGCTATCGACTCACTCTTACTTTTATTGTTGCTTAAACCCAGCTGACTGCGTAGAGCTATATCAGGGCTATAACCGTTTCAATTCACACACAGTATTTCAACAAAGAATTAAAGGAACAGAAAACAGTACACATATCAATGCATTCGCGCACATAGTCTAAGGAGATGCCCCTGGCGTTGACCACTCCGCCCAATTTATCACACAAGAGATTTAAAAAACATACATAAATACAAAATTAAACATAAATGAGGACACTAGAATATCCATAAAAATGGGCCTAATTACCTAAAATTGCTTCCACATATCTCATTTCCCCATAGCCAAAAATATACTGTTAATATACGTACCCAATTATCTATCGTAAGAGAAAGTTTTTAAGACTTTATTGAACACATACAGTGAAAGGACCAGCAAGTCAGACAATGATAGGAAGAAATGACAGAAAGCAAAGGAGCAAGGCAGAAACAAAGAGAGTGACAGTAAAGAGGAAATTTCTGGCCCAAAATTTTCAGAAGTGGGGATACTATTTATACTGAAACAGCCCCGGCATCCCCACGGGGATAATTATTCACTGTAATGAGAGAGAGAGAAAAAAAACAGTAAATCTGATTAAACGACCCATCCCGCGTATGTATCTGTTTACCTGTTATTCATGTTTGTATCTTTCTTTGCTTCGTTGATCATGATTGCCTGTTGTTCATTTTTGCTTATTTGTTTTGTTAATCGTGCTTCATTTTGCAAATGTGTAAATCTTCTGCCATAAACGTGTAAATAACTCTGCAAGTATATGATAAAAAGAAAGCCCTGCATTGTGTTGCAGCTACACTGCTAGGTTTGTTGAGGCTGTTGTTGTTGTTGTTCTTGTTTTTGTGTTAGTTTGTTGGCTCGTGTGTGTGTGTGTGTGTGTGTGTGTGGTAGTGTGTGTGTGTGTGTGTGTGTGTGTGTGTTGAGTGTGTGTGTGTGTGTGGTGTGTGTGTGTGTGTGTGTGTGTGTATGTGTGTGTGTAATGTGTTTGTCAGTGTACGTGTGTGTGTGTGTGCGTGTGTGCGTTATGTTTTGTTTGACCTTTGAAGCATATGATGAAAAAAAATGTCTTGCATTGTGTTGAAGCTTCGCTTTGACAGGTTTGTTGAGGTTGTTGTTGTTGCTTTTATTTTGGTTAGCTGCGTGTGTGTGTGTGTGTGTGTGTGTGTGTGTGGTGTGTGTGTGTGTGTGTGTGTGTGTGTGTGTGTGTGTGTGTGCGTGTGTGTGTGTGGTGCGTGTGTGTGTGCGTGTGTGTGTGTTGTGTATGCGTGTGTGTGTGTGTATGCATGTGTGTGTATGCGTGTGTGTGTGTGTACATATATGTGCTTATTTGATCTTTGTAGTGTAAGATGA
>JAPXFY010000018.1:39444315-39451815 GCA_030674185.1 Monoplex corrugatus | reverse complement strand
CATCTTTTGGGCGTTAGAAAAGATGTTCTCATCCTTTGGGCGTTAGAAAAGATTTTTTCATCCTTGGGGCGTTAGAAAACATCTTTTCATCCCTTGGGGCGTTAGAAAACATCTTATCATCCTTTGGGGTCTAAGAAAAAGGCCTTAACATCCTTTGGGGCGTTAGAAAAGTTCTTCCCATCCTTTGGGAATACTATTTACACTGAAAAGCCACCAGCATTTCTATGCTCCTGGCAACAATGAAGCAATGCAAGCTTGCTTGGTTTGGTCACGTCACCCGCCATGACACCATGTCCACAACCACCCTGGAAGGAGACTGTTGTCGAGGTCGACTGTGGTGAATAGCAATGACGTGGCCAACGTCAGTATTCCCGACCTGCTTGCGGGTGCACCCCTAGAGGCAACGCTCCAAGATCCTGTCTGCTGCTGCGTTCCATCAGTACAGTTAACCTCAACAACTACATTGGGTACGGAACTAGACGATCATGATGATGCTCTCTCTCTCTCTCTCTCTCTCTCTCTCTCTCTCTCATCTCTCTCTCTCTCTCTCTCTCTCTCTCTCTCTCACTCACACACACACACACACACACAAACACACACACGCACACATACTCACACGCACACTTACACACATTCTCCCCTCTCTCTTTCACACATACACACACACACACATATACACATACTTACATTCTCTCTCTCTCTCTCTCTCTCTCTCTCTCTCTCAAAATAAAGCAAATGAACACAAGTGACATATTGGTTTACAGAGGGAGACAGACAGAGATAGAGACAGGTAACAGACACACGCAGACAGACAACACACACACACACACACACACCACACACAGAGGCAGACAGACTAGACAGACACAGAGACAGACAGAGGTATAAAACGATAGTTTTATCGCAATGTTTGTGAGTCATGACGAAACAAGATCCGGGCAGTCGTGTGAAAGGAGACCCCTGCCAAGCGCCGGTTTCTATTAAGCACAGGCCCCATAAAGATGGCCCAAGTGTCTTGGGCGTGCGACAACCACCGTACACACCCCCCAACAATACAAGTGATTTAGCTGCAAATTGAAGACTCGGGATGGCCAGCTCCACTGACACTTCCCTCTTGTTCTCTCGCCTCCAATCTTCTCTTTTCACCTCGCTTGTAGTTTGTTACTGTGTTCATTTGCTTCAGACCTGTGACCTTGTTGTTTGTTACTTTCTTCATTTTACTTCAGCGCTGTTACCTTTGCTTCAGTGTTAACTATGACCTTGTTGTTTGTTACTGTGCTCATTTTACTTCAGCGCTGTTACCTTTGCTTCAGTGTTAACTATGACCTTGTTGTTTGTTACTGTGCTCATTTTACTTCAGCTGTTACCTTTTCTTCAGTGTAACTATGACCTTGTTGTTTGTTACTGTGCTCATTTACTTCAGTTGTTACCTTTTCTTCAGTGTAACTATGACCTTGTTGTTTGTTACTTGTTCATTTACTTCAGCGCTGTTACCTTTTCTTCAGTGTAACTATGACCTTGCTGTTTGTTACTGTGCTCATTTACGTCAGCTCTGTTACCTTTTGTTCAGTGTAACTATGACCTTGTTGTTTGTTACTGTGCTCATTTACGTCAGCGCTGTTACCTTTTGTTCAGTGTAACTATGACCTTGTTGTTTGTTACTTGTTCATTTACTTCAGTGCTGTTATCTTTTCTTCAGTGTTAACTATGACTTGTGTTTGTTACTTGCATTTACTTCAGTTGTACTTTTCAGTGTTAACTATGACCTTGCTGTTTGTTACTGTGCTCATTTACTTCAGCTGTTACTTTTTTCAGTGTAACTATGACCTTGTTGTTTGTTACTGTGCTCATTTACTCAGGGTTTTTACCTTTTGTTCAGTGTAACTATGACCTTGTTGTTTGTTACTGTGCTCATTTACTTCAGTGCTGTTACCTTTTCTTCAGTGTTAACTATGACCTTGTTGTTTGTTACTTTGCTCATTTACTTCAGTGCTGTTACCTTTGCTTCAGTGTAACTTGACCTTGTGTTTGTTACTGTGCTCATTTACGTCAGTTGTTGCCTTTTGTTCAGTGTTAACTATGACCTTGTTGTTTGTTACTGTGCTCATTTACTTCAGTGCTGTTACCTTTTCTTCAGTGTAACTTGACCTTGTTGTTTGTTACTGTGCTCATTTACGTCAGTTGTTACCTTTTCTTCAGTGTTAACTATGGCCTTGCTGTTTGTTACTGTGCTCATTTATTCAGTGCTGTTACCTTTTCTTCAGTTAACTATGCCTTGCTGTTTGTTACTTTGCTCATTTATTTCAGTGCTGTTACCTTTTCTTCAGTTAACTATGGCCTTGCTGCTTGTTACTGTGCTCATTTACAAAGGAACAAGGCAGAAACAGAGAGTGACAGAAAAGAGGAAATTTCTAGCAAAGAATTGTTTAGAAGGTGGGGATACTATTTATACTGATAGGGCCTCAAGGCATCCCCATGGGGGATCCTAGGCAGCTACAAAGGACAGTGGAAGGTGTTGGTTAATCGTCACGAAATCATTTGTGGTACCCAACGACCTACCACTTGGTCAAGGCACAGGCAAAGGTGAAAGTAACAGGTCAAACCACAGTACTTATCTTCTTCAAAAACTTGCTCTCTCTCTCTTCTCTCTCTCTCTCTCTCTCTCTCTCTCTTCTTTCTTTCTTCTCTTTGCAAAGAATCATGTGTTCTCTCTCTCTTTCTTTTGCAAAGAATCATGTTTTCTCTCTCTCTCTCTCTCTCTCTCTCTCTCTCTCTCTTCTCTTCTTTCTTCTTTTGCAAAGAATCATGTTTTTCTCTCTCTCTCTCTCTCTCTCCTCCTCTCTCTCTCCTCTCCTCTCTCTTGCAGAGAATCATGTGCTCTCTCTCTCTCTCTCTTTCTCTCTCTCTCTTGCAGAGAATCATGTGCTTCTCTCTCTCTCTCTCTCTCTCTCTCTCTCTCTCTCTCTCTCTTGCAGAGAATCATGTGCTCTCTCTCTCTCTCTCTCTCTCTCTCTCTCTCTCTCTCAGAGAATCATGTGCTCTCTCTCTCTCTCTCTCTCTCTCTCTCTCTCAGAGAATCATGTGTTCTCTCTCTCTCTCTTGCAAAGATCATGTGCTCTCTCTCTCTCTCTCTCTCTCTTCAGAGAATCTGTTCTCTCTCTCTCTCTCTCTCCTCTCTTCTCTCTCTCAGAGAATCATGTTCTCTCTCTCTCTCTCTCTCTCTCTCTCTCTCTCTCTCTCTCTCTTGCAGAGAATCATGTGCTCTCTCTCTCTCTCTCTCTCTCTCTCTCTCTCTCTCTCTCTCTTTCCCTCCCTGTCTCTTGCAAAGAATCATGTGTTCTCTCTCTCTCTCTCTCTCTCTCTCTCCTTCTCTCTCTTCTCTTGCAGAGAATCATGTGTCTCTCTCTCTCTCTCTCTCTCTCTCTCTCTCTCTCTCTCTCAGAGAATCATGTGTTCTCTCTCTCTCTCTCTCTCTCTCTCTCTCAGAGAATCATGTGTTCTCTCTCTCTCTCTCTCTCTCTCTCTCTCTCTCTCTCTCTCAGAGAATCATGTGTTCTCTCTCTCTCTCTCTCTCTCTCTCTTCTCTCTCAAGAATCAGTGTCTCTCTCTCTCTCTCTCTCTCTCTAAATCTTTACCAAAATGCAAAACAATCATAACACATAGGTAAAGCGGGGGAAGTGACGGTGGAAAGTTACAAAGGGACTGAAATAGTGACTCCGATTTGGTCAGTGAAAAGGTGAACCCGGGATGTCATAGACGCCTGCTGGTTTTCTAAGTCTCTGTAGTATTCTTTTCCAATGAAAAGAAAAGAGGGATATTGAAGGCATAAAAGCTGGTTCCCGATACTGCTGTTCAAATACACGTAGAAGAAATAATATAAACATTTACTTGCACTTGCCGTTTCCTTAACAGATTTCTTTTGATGTCATAAGCTTCCAATTTTCCTCTCAGTTCACACACACACACACACACACACACACACACCACACACACACACACACACACACACACACACACACACACACACACACACACACACACACACACACACACACACACACACACACACACAACTGCCATACTGTTCAAAATGAGTTTCTGAACTAACGGATACAGGAGATTAAACAACTTAGGCACAAAAATCCTTGATAAAGTTTGTGTCATGTGAGAGAAATGAAAGAGGGACAGAGAGAGAGGGGAGAGAGAGAGAGAGAGGAGAGAGAGAGAGAGAGAGAGAGAGAGAGAAAGAGGAGAGAGAGAGAGAGGAGAGAGAGAAAGAGAGAGAGAGATTAACACGTCACACGAGATTATGGCAAAACAGTGTTTAAAATATGAACATTTCAACGGCTACGAAACAGTCTTCATCGGGGGGAAACGTCTCTGAAACGTCCTTTCTGCATCTTGAAACGTCATTTCAAGAAAATCAGACTCCTGCTCATTTTTGCGTCTGAATCACTGGGTAAGTGACTGACCTGTCTGCTTGCATGCCTTCTGTTTTATTGCTTGTCTGTCTGTCAGTCAGTCGCTTACAGAAAAGCGGGAATTAATAGAGATGTCATTATTTTAATAGAGATGTCATTATTTTACAAATTGTTTACTGTCTTGGTAGACAAATGTTGCACATGTTCGCTGCCCATCACACTGCACCAATCATTCTGGTGGTGTCAGCCTAGCGGTTTTTATAATTCATACCTCCCCACCCACCCCTACCCGCACCTCCCTTCCATTTCAAGATCTTGCTAGCGCATAAGGATTTGCGTAGGCTCCAGCAATCTGCCAAATAAGACGGATGCAGACACGATGGAGAGTAATAAGGGAATTGTCCAAATGCAATGAATTTCTCTGAGGCGTACTCTACACGTCAAACTTCAATCCTGAACATGACGCAAACAAAAATCCTTGGTGACGCTTTGCTCGCGTTGTTGCTGTTGAAGTTTCCAGATGCTACTGTTACGATTATGAGCGGGTGGGAGACGTACTTGCTGCGACAAAAGATAGATTCGTATAGACGGCCACGATTGCCAACGCCATGCGGCAGGGCACATGATGATGGTGATGACTGTTACGAGACAACTAGTCCCAAATAGACATACAGACTGGATTAAAATCTGTGCAATTTGGCGCATTTTCAGTCATCATGACGTCCTTTCGGGTAGCCATTTTTGCTGCTAATGCTGTCCCACAATGCCATTGCGAGGCAAAGGTCATCCAGAATGTGTCAAATGAGAACCGGCTGGGCACAGTTTGGGAACGGAGTTTGCAAATCCGAAACAAGTGCGACCGCCAGCGCAAACAGGAACCAGAAAAACAAGAAAACAGAATCAGATTGCGTTGTGTTAAATACGCGGTGTGTTAAATACGCGTTGTGTTAAATACGCGGTGTGTTAAATACGCGTTGTGTTAAATACGCGGTGTGATTCTATTTTCTTCTTTTTTCTAGTTCCGGAGTTTGTAAAGGTGGTAATTTGAGAACTGACCTCCATGGATTCTATTTTTCCGAGGATAGGGCTTATGAAATCCAAGGAAACTTATCATCTCTGCCGTTTAAGGAAACTTGTTATGTCTGCCTTGGAAATCCCCTAGTTCTGAGCATCACAGCCATCCCTAGTTGCCCAGCACTGTGCGTAAAGGCAAATAGATAGACAAGCAAGCATTATTTCACAGGCGGGAGTCACACCCGCATGCACGTATGCATGCATACTGACATGGATGTGCTCTCTCTCTCTCTCTCTCTCTCTCTCTCTCTCTCGCACACACACACACACACACACACACACACACACACACACACACCACACACACACACACACACACACACACACACACACACACACACAAAATTTGAGTGGTACTGATTTTGACGAGGTTCCGTTTTTAAGGATCGTTAAAAAAGTACTCCATTATCATTGCCACGACTTCAAGAGTACGAAATTAGCTCAATAAGGATTCTTCACATTCTAACAATTCCAAATACGTTCCACAACAAGGAAAGGTTCGGGAAACCCAGTGACTTAAGGAATATTGGGGGGGGGGGGGGGGGGGGGTCTTGAAGTTCAGGAACAAAGTCAAAGTCTTCTCCTGATCCCACGACCAAAGTGGTCACTTTGGGTACTCATGGGAACGTGACAGTAGACAGGAGTCTCTGTTGCTGGGTCTGAGGTGCAGCAACAAGTGGTTCAGGCATAAGCAGATTGGTGCCGTCTTCAGGTTTGATATTTGTCACCCAGCTCTTCGTCCTCTGACGGCTGACTTCTGCGACGGCCTCCACTCAGGATGCCCCGAAGGATGGGCTAACCCTCAGCGTGTCATGGCTGGTCATGTGAACGAACAACGCCAGCGTGCGTCGTTCCACAGTTGCCAGAAGCGGCTTCTGTGGGCCCACGAACGTGTTATCTTAGTCCGTTTGGGAAAGCGGGTTTATCTAATCCTATATGACACCACCAGAACAACAATGATGTTAAGATGGGACAGTGAGATGGCCAGTTTTAATGTAGCGCACCCCGGTACTCGAACCCACAACGATTAGCATGTGAATCCGACACTCAAACCAACTGAGCTATCGGGGCCAGCTGCTAGTCCGTATATACGTACTGGTCTTATATTCGAGTTAGGATATGTGAAGTAGCTTCCACATACGCTTGGTCTCATTCTCTTTTCTGAGTAACCAAGCACCGTCCAACTTTCACTCCCTGCAGAGGAGGATGGAGACTACAAGCTGACTTTGTGCACACAAGGGTAGGTAACTTTTTATGAACAGCAAGAATCAAAGACTTAAAAGCACATGAGGCACTGAAATGAAAGGAGACGGGACTTCATGACTGTCATCATCATTATCATGTGTCCTGCCCTATGGCGATGGCGATCATGGCCCTCCATACGAATCGTATCCCTTGTCGCTGCAAGTACATCTCCCACCCTCTCTGTCCTCAGCCGCCCTGCAAGTCCGTCCAATATTTTCTCCCTGGGTCTACCTGGTGTTCTTTTTCCCTCCAGCTTTCCTGTTGTGACCAGGGGCTCTAATTTCTCTTGCCTTATAAAACTCCATGACTGTGGGCACTAATAAACTCAATGGCACATAGCAATCGGCAATGGGCAGGTATATTCCAGCAAATCAAACTGTAGCATCTGTTTGTCTGTTCTAAACGCGTGTTCTTTCGTTATTTCTTTTAACGTCTGTTCATACGCGTGCTTTTATACGAAATTTTTTTTACAGTCTTTCTTTTAACGTATATTCAATCCAAGCAATATCAACAACAGTGTGTGTGTGTGTGTGTGTGTGTGTGTGTGTGTGTGTGTGTGTGTGTGTGTGTGTGTGTGTGTGTTGTGTGTGTGTGGTGTGTGTTCGTTCTTTGATTTAACGTCTGTTCACTATGAGTGATATTAGACGGTGTGTGTGTGTGTGTGTGTGTGTGTGTGTGTGTGTGTGTGTGTGTGTGTGTAAGTGCGTGCGTGCGTGTGTGTGTGACTCTGTGTGTTTGTGATTGTGTGTATGTGTATGTG
>JAPXFY010000018.1:39421815-39439315 GCA_030674185.1 Monoplex corrugatus | reverse complement strand
CAAAACCAACTGGGCCATTCACTCCAATGTGTAAAATTTACAACAATCTCGGATACTCTGGCTCACAATAACCCAAAGCCCCTTCCTAAAAGAAAACAGCAACAAACCCATACGCCCCTTCCTAAAAGAAAACAACAACAAACCCAAACCCCTTCCAAAAAGAAAACAACAACAAACCCAAAGCCCCTTCCTAAAAGGAAAAAAACAAACCAAATCATTTCTAAAAGACAAAACAACCAAGTTGAACAACAACAAACCCAAAGCCCCTTCTAAAAAATTATAAAAAACAACCAACAACAAAAACCAAAAGCCCTTCCAAAAAAAACAACAAACCCAAACCCCTCCAAAAAGAAAACAACAAACCCAAAGCCCCTCCAAAAAAAACAACAACAAACCCAAAGCCCCTTCCAAAAGAAAACAACAACAAACCCAAAGCCCCTCCAAAAGAAAACAACAACAACTCCAAACCTTCCAAAAGAAAACAACAACAACCCAAATCCCCTCCAAGAAGAAAACAACAACAAACCCAAATCCCCTCCAAAAGAAAACAACAACAAACCCAAAGCCCCTTCCAAAAAGAAAACAACAACAAACCCAAAGCCCCTTCCTAAAAGAAAACAACAACAAAACCCAAAGCCCCTCCCAAAAGAAAACAACAACAAACCCAACAGCCCCTCAAAAAGAAAACAACAACAACCACAACATCCCCTCAAAAAGGAAAAACAAAACAACCCAAAAAACACCAAGTTAACAACAAACCCAAAGCACCTAAAAAATAAAAGACACAACAACAAACCAAACATCCCTCCAAACAAAACGTAAAACATCCCAACATCCCCTCCAAAAAGAAAACAACAAACCCAACATCCCTCAAAAAACAACAACAACATCAACCCAACATCCCCTCGAAAAGAAAAACAACAACAACCCCAACATCCCTCAAAGAAGAAAACAACAACAACCCCAACATCCCCTCTAAAAGAAAACAACAACAACCCCAACATCCCCCTAAAAGAAAACAACAACAACCCCAACATCCTCTCAAAAAGAAAACAACAACAACCCCAACATCCCCTCTAAAAAGAAAACAACAACAACCCCAACATCCCCTCTAAAGAAGAAAACAACAACAACCCCAACATCCCTCCAAAAAGAAAACAACAACAACCCCAACATCCCCTCAAAAAAGAAAAACAACAACAAACCCAACATCCCCTCTAAAAAGAAAACAACAACAACCCCAACATCCCCTCTAAAAAGAAAACAACAACAACCTCAACATCCCCTCTAAAAAGAAAACAACAACAACCCCAACATCCCTCTAAAAAGAAAACAACAACAACCTCAACATCCCCTCTAAAAAGAAAACAACAACAACCCCAACGTCCACTCCAAGAAGAAAACAACAACAACCCCAACATCCCTCTTAAAAGAAAACAACAACAACCCCAACATCCCCTCTAAAAAGAAAACAACAACAACCCCAACAACCCCTCCAAAAAGAAAACAACAACAACCCCAACATCCCTCCAAGAAGAAAACAACAACAACCCCAACATCCCCTCTAAAAAGAAAACAACAACAACCTCAACATCCCCTCTAAAAAGAAAACAACAACAACCCCAACATCCCTCTAAAAAGAAACACAACAACAACCCCAACAACCCCTCCAAAAAGAAAACAACAACAACCCCAACATCCCTCCAAGAAGAAAACAATAACAACCCCAACATCCCCACCAAGAGAAAACAATAACAACCCAACATCCCTCCAAAAAGAAAACAACAACAAACCCAACATCCCCTCCAAGAAGAAAACAACAACAAACCCAACATCCCCTCAAAAAGAAAACAACAACAGCCCCAACGCCCCTCAAAAACAAAAACAAAAACAAAACAAAAACACACATCAACAACAACAAACCAAAGCCCGTCCGAAAAACAACAACAAAAACCCAACATCCCCTCCAAGAAGAAAACAACAACAAACCCAACATCCCCTCAGAGAAAACAACAACAAACCCAACATCCCTCCAAGAAGAAAACAACAACAAACCCAACATCCCCTCCAAGAAGAAAACAACAACAAACCAGCATCCCTCCAAGAAGAAAACAACAACAAACCCAACATCCCCTCCAAGAAGAAAACAACAACAAACCCAACATCCCTCCCAAGAAGAAAACAACAACAAACCCAACATCCCCTCCAAGAAGAAAACAACAACAAACCCAACATCCCCTCCAAGAAGAAAACAACAACAAACCCAACATCCCTCCAAGAAGAAAACAACAACAAACCCAACATCCCCTCCAAGAAGAAAACAACAACAAACCCAACATCCCCTCCAAGAAGAAAACAACAACAAACCCAACATCCCCTCCAAGAAGAAAACAACAACAAACCCAACATCCCTCCAAGAAGAAAACAACAACAAACCCAACATCCCCTCCAAGAAGAAAACAACAACAAACCCAACATCCCCTCCAAGAAGAAAACAACAACAAACCCAACATCCCCTCCAAGAAGAAAACAACAACAAACCCAACATCCCCTCCAAGAAGAAAACAACAACAAACCCAACATCCCCTCCAAGAAGAAAACAACAACAAACCCAACGCCCCTGCAAAAAAAAAAAGCAACAAAAAATACAAACCCAAAGCCCCGTCCAAAAGAAAACAACAACAAACCTAAAGCCCCTTCCAAAAACAAAACAATAAACAAACCCAGCGTCCCCTCCCACAAGAAAACAACAACAAACCCAAAGCCCCATCCAAAACGAAAGTAACAACAAACTCAAAGCCCCATCTAAAAAGCCAGTAACAACAAACACAATCCAACGCCCCCTCCAAAAAGAAAACAACAAATACACACAGAAAGAAAGAAACAAACAACATCACAGATGTCCCAGCTTCTGAATCATATATGATTGTCTATCTGGTTGTGTGCGAAGAAGCGCCCCATCTCATCTTGATTTATAAGTAACATAATCTACTATTCGAACCCGTCGCTGTGGTGTAGTGGTTAGCGAAACGGACTACCGACTGGAAGGTTGTGGGTTCGAATCCCCATCAGCCCCCTTCAAAAATCACTGTGGGATTTTTCGGCTCTAACCGGCTCCTATCCAGAGTCGGGCGTGCTATGGGCTCAATGAGAAGACTGGGACCACACGGTCGAGTCTCATCCACTTCAATGATGCGTCACTGAGGGTGTTGCTCAAATCTTCTGACCAGCACCGTAGGTGTCTGTATCTCTCGGGCCTTACTGTTACTGTTACTCTTTTCTTTAAAGCCCAGCCGACTGCGTAGAGTCATATCAGGGCTATAACCGTTTCAAACCATATACAATACTTCAACAGGAAGAAAAATGAAAAGAAAATCCAGTAACACATATCACTGCATCTGTGCACATGATCAAAGGAGATGCTCCTGGCGTTGACCACTCCGTCCAATTTATCGCAAAGGGGATCTAAAAAAAACATACTTGAATACAACTTTAAACATAACTGAGGACACTAAAAGTAAAACATATAAAAACAGGCCGAAATTACCTAATATTGCTTCCGCATATCTCATTTCCCTAGAGCCAAAAATGCGCTTAATGCATGTACGTAATTACCAATCCTAAGACGAAAATATTAAGACTTTATCGAACACATACAGGTGAATGGACCAGCAAGGCAGAAAACAATAGGAAGAAACGATAGAAAGCAAGGAAAATTCTAGCACAGAATTTCCAGAAGGTGCGGATACTATTTATACTGAAAGAGCCCCCGGCATCCCCACGGGGGGCTCTCGGGCCTGGTAAATAACGCCAGGATACAACATGACAGTAAGTGTAGAGGACAGCCCTGTCACGCAGTCTCAATCACAGAGGGAACTCCATAGCATCATGATTATCATTCTCATCGACATCATCATTATCGCATTATGAAACTGTGCCAGCTTCTGTTGTTATTAAAGATAGCGTAGAAAATCAGATGAAAAAAGAAAAAAAAAAAGACTGAGCTCAGAGGTAAACTCCTGGAGTGTGATGACCCTTTAAAAAAAAATCTTCGACTCAAAATGTTATCACACAGGCTAAACGCAAAGAAAACCGGCTGCTTATGGACGAATCTGTTTGCAATATGATACAACGGTGTGACAAAACGGAGATTTTACCGCGTGTCACCTATGTCCACAACTCCATCTTGACAAAAACAAACAAATAAACAACACAAACATACTCTTTGAGTGTGTGTGACTTCCAGTCCTTGAAGCTATGAATGGATAACTGACCTTGTTCACGGTTAGGGAAGGTAAAGCAGCGAGGAAGAGAAGATGGGCGATGGCTCAGAGACATGCTGAGGTCTCTCTCTCACTTCCCTACGACCCATGGGTGGGTTGTAGGACAACTTACTTCCCGTGCCGGTTTTACATTCATGTCTCAATGAAAATGTTCGAATTTTTAAACAGTTGATTCCTGTGACACAGTAAACAAATAATAACCGATTTTTCATCAGAAAAAAAACAAACGAGGTTGTTATACATTATCAGTATGACGTAACCATCTCTCTCTCTCGTCATAGCCTGATATAGCTCTAGTGTTCGGATGGGCTATAAGCATCTCTCTCTCCCTCCCTCCCTCCCTCCCTCCCTCCCTCCCTCCCTCCCTCTCTCTCTCTCTCTCTCAAGAACGCGAAATGACAAGACATATGGCGATACTGGAAGATATTCTCTGTTTAGAACCGCTGTTATCACATCTTTGATTGAATCACAGGATTGAGTTAACAAGAATGGAAACGTGTTCACTGCCGTTTGATTAAGGCATATACAATGTGACTGCGTTTAGATAAACAGGGTAAGAAAAATTGGGTCACTCAGATTTGATCAACATTATACAGATGCGACTTGGATTTATCTAGGAAACTGGCATGATTCAGTCATAACCTTTGCTCCTGTTTTGTCTGAAACAATGTCTTATAGATTGTAGACAGCAGTCATGGCACGACAAAATGCACTCCAATAACAGATTCTACTTATAATGTTATATCCACAATCCAATAACAGATTCTACTTATAATGTTATATCCACAATCCAATGACAGATTCTACTTATAATGTTATATCCACAATCCAATGACAGATTCTACTTATAATGTTATATCCACAATCCAATAACAGATTCTACTTATAATGTTATATCCACAATCCAATAACAGATTCTACTTATAATGTTATATCCACAATCCAATGACAGATTCTACTTATAATGTTATATCCACAATCCAATGACAGATTCTACTTATAATGTTATATCCACAATCCAATGACAGATTCTACTTATAATGTTATATCCACAATCCAATAACAGATTCTACTTATAATGTTATATCCACAATCCAATAACAGATTCTACTTATAATGTTATATCCACAATCCAATGACAGATTCTACTTATAATGTTATATCCACAATCCAATAACAGATTCTACTTATAATGTTATATCCACAATCCAATGACAGATTCTACTTATAATGTTATATCCACAATCCAATAACAGATTCTACTTATAATGTTATATCTACAATCCAATAACATATTCCACTTGTAATGTTATATCCACAATCCAATAACAGATTCTACTTATAATGTTATATCCACAATCCAATAACAGATTCTACTTATAATGTTATATCCACACTTCAATGACAGATTCCACTTGTAATGTTATATCCACAATCCAATAACAGATTCTACTTATAATGTTATATCTACAATCCAATAACAGATTCTACTTATAATGTTATATCCACAATCCAATGACAGATTCCACTTGTAATATTATATCCACAATCCAATAACAGATTCTACTCATAATGTTATATCCACAATCCATTGACAGATTCCACTTATAATGTTATATCCACAATCCAATAACAGATTCTACTTATAATGTTATATCCACACTTCAATGACAATTCCCCACTTATAATGTTATATCCACACTTCAATGACAGATTCTACTTATAATGTTATATCCACACTTCAATGACAGATTCTACTTATAATATCATATCCACACTTCAATGACAGATTCTACTTATAATATTATATCCACACTTCAATGACAGATTCTACTTATAATATTATATCCACACTTCAATGACAGATTCTACTTATAATATCATATCCACAATTCAATGACAGATTCTACATATAATGTTATATCCACACTTCAATGACAGATTCTACTTATAATGTTATATCCACACTCCAATAACATATTCCATTTATAATGTTATATCCACACTTCAATGACAGATTCTACTTATAATATCATATCCACACTTCAATGACAGATTCTACTTATAATATTATATCCACACTTCAATGACAGATTCTACTTATAATATTATATCCACACTTCAATGACAGATTCTACTTATAATATCATATCCACAATTCAATGACAGATTCTACATATAATGTTATATCCACACTTCAATGACAGATTCTACTTATAATGTTATATCCACACTCCAATAACATATTCCATTTATAATGTTATATCCACACTTCAATGACAGATTCTACTTATAATGTTATATCCACAATCCAATGACAGATTCCCCACTTATAATGTTATATCCACACTTCAATGACAGATTCTACTTATAATGTTATATCCACACTTCAATGACAGATTCTACTTATAATATCATATCCACACTTCAATGACAGATTCTACTTATAATATTATATCCACACTTCAATGACAGATTCTACTTATAATGTTATATCTACAATCCAATGACAGATTCCCCACTTATAATGTTATATCCACACTTCAATGACAGATTCTACTTATAATGTTATATCCACACTTCAATGACAGATTCTACTTATAATATCATATCCACACTTCAATGACAGATTCTACTTATAATATTATATCCACACTTCAATGACAGATTCTACTTATAATATCATATCCACACTTCAATGACAGATTCTACTTATAATGTTATATCCACACTTCAATGACAGATTCTACATATAATGTTATATCCACACTTCAATGACAGATTCTACTTATAATATTATATCCACACTTCAATGACAGATTCTACTTATAATGTTATATCCACACTTCAATGACAAATTCTACTTATAATGTTATATCTACAATTCAATGACAGATTCTACATATAATATCATATCCACACTTCAATGACAGATTCTACTTATAATATTATATCCACACTTCAATGACAGATTCTACTTATAATATTATATCCACACTTCAATGACAGATTCTACTTATAATATCATATCCACACTTCAATGACAGATTCTACTTATAATATCATATCCACAATTCAATGACAGATTCTACATATAATATCATATCCACACTTCAATGACAGATTCTACTTATAATATCATATCCACAATTCAATGACAGATTCTACATATAATGTTATATCCACAATTCAATAACAGATTCTACTTATAATGTTATATCCACACTTCAATGACAGATTCTACTTATAATATTATATCCACACTTCAATGACAGATTCTACTTATAATGTTATATCCACACTCCAATAACATATTCCATTTATAATGTTATATCCACACTCCAATGACAGATTCTACTTATAATATTATATCCACAATCCAATGACAGATTCCACTTATAAAGTTATATCCACAATCCAATGACAGATTCCACTTATAATGTTATATCCACAATCCAATGACAGATTCCACTTATAATGTTATATCCACAATCCAATGACAGATTCTACGTATAGTGTTATATCCACACTTCAATGACAGATTCCACTTATAAAGTTATATCCACACTTCAATGACAGATTCTACTTATAATGTTATATCCACACTTCAATGACAGATTCCACTTATAAAGTTATATCCACACTTCAATGACAGATTCTACTTATAATATCATATCCACACTTCAATGACAGATTCTACTTATAATGTTATATCCACACTTCAATGACAGATTCTACTTATAATATTATATCCACACTTCAATGACAGATTCTACTTATAATGTTATATCCACACTTCAATGACAGATTCTACTTATAATATTATATCCACACTTCAATGACAGATTCCACTTATAATGTTATATCCACACTTCAATGACAGATTCTACTTATAATATTATATCCACACTTCAATGACAGATTCCACTTATAATGTTATATCCACACTCCAATGACATATTCTACTTTTAATATCATATCCACACTTCAATGACAGATTCCACTTATAATGTTATATCCACACTCCAATGACATATTCTACTTATAATATCATATCCACACTTCAATGACAGATTCTACTTATAATGTTATATCCACACTTCAATGACAGATTCCACTTATAATGTTATATCCACACTCCAATGACAGATTCTACTTATAATATCATATCCACACTTCAATGACAGATTCTACTTATAATTTTATATCTACAATCCAATGATAGATTCCACTTATAATGTTATATCCACACTCCAATGACAGATTCTACTTATAATATCATATCCACACTTCAATGACAGATTCTACTTATAATGTTATATCCACACTTCAATGACAAATTCTACTTATAATGTTATATCTACAATCCAATGACAAATTCTACTTATAATGTTATATCTACAATCCAATGACAGCTTCTACTTGTTATATCCACAATGCAATGAGAGATTCTACTTACAGTGTTTACACACACACACACACACACACACACACACACACACACACACACACACACACACACACACACACACACACACACACACACACACACACACACACACAAAATCCAATGACAGATTCTACTTATAATGTATAGCGACAATCCAATGACAGAAACAATCCAATGATAGATTCTACTTATAATGTTATAAGCACACTCCAATGACAGATTCCATTATGATGTTATGTCGACAATCCAATGGCAGAAACAATCTGTGTGTGTGTGTATGTGTGTGTGTGTGTGTGTGTGTGTGTGTGTGTGTGTGTGTTTGTGTGTGTGTGTGTGTGTGTGTGTGTGTGTGTGTGTGTGTGTGTGTGTGTGTGTGTGTGTGTGTGCGCGCGCGCGTTTTAAGTTGAACCTTTCTTTTTAATCTATCCGATACATATTTTGAGGTCCACTTTTATATTTTCATGCACACAGGAAATCCTTGATAGACGACATTGTAACGCGGACATGCAATTTTACAGGCAGACTGCTTTCTCCATTAACACATTTGACTCTCGCAACTATCCATCAACTGCAAAAACTTAACTCTTTGATTCCCTCGCCCTATCCACCAGCTTCCTGGGGAATCAAAGGGTTGTTTTTGCTTTGCTAGCATGGTTGACAATGCAGGATGCTGGTGAACAGGGTGCGGGAGTCAAAGGCTTAACACAATGCTTAAATTCCGACTTGAAAAACAAACGCCTGAGTTTTTAGCCAACTGAAATTGCATATCCGTTGTCAAAGGAACCGCCTGATAAGTTAAACGGGTACTGATCCATGTTTTAAATAGGTACTGATTCATGTTTTAAATAGGTACTGATCCATGTTTTAAATAGGTACTGATTCATGTTTTAAATAGGTATTAATCCATGTTTTAAACAGGTACTGATCCATGTTATAAACAGGTACTGATCCATGTTTTAAATAGGTACTGATCCATGTTTTAAAAGGGTACTGATACATGTTTAACTAGGCACTGATCCATGTTTTATATGGTACTGATCCATGTTTTAAATAGGTACTGATCCATGTTATAAACAGGTATTGATCCATGTTTTAAATGGGTACTGATCCATGTTTTAAATAGGTACTGATCCATGTTTAAATGGGTACTGATCCATGTTTAAATAGGCACTGATCCATGTTTTAAATGGGTACTGATCCATGTTTAAATTGGTACTGATCCATGTTTAAATGGGTACTGATCCATGTTTAAATAGGTACTGATCCATGTTTTAAATGGGTACTGATCCATGTTTAAATAGGTACTGATCCATGTTTTAAATGGGTACTGATCCATGTTTTAAATGGGTACTGATCCATGTTTTGAATGGGTACTGATCCATGTTTGAATAGGTACTGATCCATGTTTTAATGGGTACTGATCCATGTTTTGAATAGGTACTGATCCATGTTTTGAATGGGTACTGATCCATGTTTTGAATAGGTACTGATCCATGTTTTGAGTCAAAACGGTGTAAAAGCTGGCGTCGTCCTGAAACTACCTCACAACGGGCGTGACAGTCGAGCGATTAGGGCACTTGCAGATCTGAATTCAAAACCAGTTTGGGTACGGGCTGGTGGGTGGATAAACGGCAGAGACTGTCCCGATCTCCCTGGTCAACGAAACTGCAGATCTGCTGGTGTCTGAATCCCCTTTGTGTCTATACGCACGCAGAATATCGAATATGTACGTTAACCCTTTGACTCTCCCACCTTATCCACCAACTGCAAAAACTCAATCCTTTGACTCCCTCATCCTATCCACCAGCTTCCTGCAGAAAGCTGATGGATAGGGTGTGAGAGTCAAAGGGTTGAGTTTTTGCTTTGTTAGCATGGTTGACAATGCAGGATGCTGGTGGACAGGGTGCGGGAGTCAAGGGGTTAAAGATCCCGTGAACTATCTCAGTATTCAGTGGCTTATGGGGTTTGGAGTTTGTTCAAGAAGGATTTAGTGCACTCACACGATTCCTCATGCGCTCCGCCCGAACCTGCCAGCGATTATCTGGCAGTCTACCTGAGCCTGCACAAAACCCTGAGCGCTGTCAAGGTCTTGAACTGTTATTGTTATTGTTGCTTAAAGCCCAGACGACTGTGTACAGCCATATCTGGGCTATAACCGTTTCAAAATACACACAACACTTCAACATGGAATAAAAAGGGACAGAAAGTAAAGTAAACACATCAATGCATTTGCGCAAATAATCTAAGGAGATGCCCCTGGCACTGACAACTCCGTCCAATTTATGTATCACACAGGGGTATTAAATACATACCTGAATACAAATTAAACATACCTAAGGACATTTAAACATGCTTAAAAACGGGCCTAAATTACCTGAAATTGTTTCCGGATATCACACTTCCCTAGAGCCAAAACTGCACTTAACACCCAATTATCAATCCTAAGAGAAAGTATGTAAGACCTTACTGAACACATACAGGTGAATGGACCAGCAAACAGAAACTGACAGGAAGAAATGACAGAAAGCACAGGAGCAAGGCAGAAACAAAGAGAGTGACAGACACGAGGAAATTTCTAGCACAAAATTTCCAAAAGGAGAGGATACTATTTATACTGAAACAGCCCCCAGCATTCCCACGGGGAGGGGGGGGGGGAGTCTTGAACTAAAGAGCGGAAAGTGTGAGAGGACGGGGGGTAGAAGACCTTTGAAACATTAAAACTGACACCACCAAAATGATGGAAACATTTGAGACTTCAGAAAAGCAAGAAGGCTAATTGGTCTTCAAGGGGTGGAAACAGGGAAATCAACCTATTCTCCAATGTTTTTTAACACGGCAGCCGGGCAATGCCCCTGAATCACACATGAATATGAATTTGAATCGACGGAGAGGGATGGGCGCAGCCCTCATGGTGCTGGCCCCGGGAAAAGTTGAGGTCTCTGCCACCTCACTCCCTATGGAACTATCTAGATAGGGCCTCAGAACCAGGCCAGGTCGTGGGTTTATGTGCAGGTTTAAGGCTTGGGCAGTGATCATTCTGGATCTTCTCCATCACATGGCACTTGTGACGTTAGTGCATATGGAATTCATTTCGAGCGCGGAGACGTCATCTTGAGAAATTGAAATTGAAATTGAAATTGATGGAAACATTTAGATCGGCAGCAAATAAGCCAAATTTTCATGTTGCCGGCTAGGACCGGACTCAAGATAACAGATCCTGAGTCCGTGGCTTCTATCAAAAGAACTAACCAGCCCGCATAAAAAACGTGCCAACCCAAGGGTCGAACCCACGATCATTGAGTTATCAGCCTGGTGACCAAGTGAGCTAACCAGGCCACTATCACCAGAGGCTTATGGAAACGCGAAAAACACCCAGCATGCACACTCCCGAAAACGGGTATGGCTGCCTGTGAGATTTAAAAAAAACCAACAAATTCCAACGACCATACCTGTAAAAGCTCGCCTGAATATTCAAATGTAATGGGGAAGATGCAGCCCACCAAACAAAAAAAGCTCTTCTCCTTTGCTGCTTTACCTTTCCCAACCTGAAAAGAATGAAATACCTATTCACAACATTCAAAAAGATGAAAAGCATTCTTACCAACAAATGCCTATCAATTAACACCTGGAAGAGAGTTCTTGTATATTATATAAAACCGATACTGTTATACGGTTGTTAGGCGTGGACAATCAACACACAAAACAGAACAAGATTGAGGCAGCCGAAATGTGGTTTCCAAGAAGAATGTTGAGAGTTCCATGGACAGCAAAGAAAACAAACAGGACAGTCTTGATGGAGGCAGACACAAGAAAATCTTTGATAAAGAAGATTAAGAAAAGACAGGCAACATTTATAGGCCATTTTTATGAGGAAAGGGGAATTAGAATTCCTGGTCACAACAGGAAAGCTGGAGGGAAAGAGAGCACCAGGTAGACCCAGGAAGAAAATACTGGACGGACTTGCAGGGTGGCTGAGGACAGAGAGGGTGGAAGATGTCCCAGCGGCAACAAGGGATAGATACATATGGAGGACCATGATCGCCAACGCCATGCGGCAGGGCAATTGATGATGATGATGATAATTCACAACTGGGGTAGACAGAAGACCTCCCGCACAATACCTGCTCCTTGAGCCAGACTCGAGCTCGACATGAAATTCTTAAGTAACAGTGTAATGGATACACATCTTTGTTTGTGTACAGCTTCTCTAGTCAAGATGATACTGAACCTCGAAATCATGTGCTTTAGGTTTATCAATGTGAAAGCTGATCATGATTTAGCGACTACTACAACAACAACAACAACAACAAAAAACAACAACAACAACAAAACCACAACAACAACAAAAAACCGAAAGTCTTCGATACAACTTTCATACCACATTTAAGACTACCACCTTTTGCAGATTTTCAATTAAAATTTGCCTTTTTTTTTTCGTAGAGATATCGGTCACACGGGAACGAAACTAATTTTTCATTACAACGTTTTTCGTTCAACAAAAACTCTTTGCGTGAGGTCAATCACCCCAATTAGTTTTGGATATAATCCGTCGCGTCATTGCGTCTCTTATTCCCCATCCTACCTCACCCCAGCCTTTGTTTGCTTTGTCTCGTGGCTAATTACTTCCATTATGTGACACGCTGAAGGGTCTAGAAGTGGGGGGAAAAGACGTCTAACGAGGGTTAAGAAACCGCTTCTCGTTCACACCGTTTACCAAAACTCTGGCCACGGCCAACGCCAGAAAGCATAATATTGGCACGAGAACACGACAGTTACAAAGAATTACACTCGACACAAAGGCACTGTTACGCGTCAAAGCGGATTCCAGCAAAGCCCTCGTACCAACTTCTCTCGGCACACCTTGGTCAACAGCGACTGGATATTGTGGCCTGCCAAAACGGTGTTTTTTTTTCTTTTTCTTTTTCCACCCCACCTTTGCAAAGAAGGTGGTGCTTCTTTTTTTTTTCTTTCCAGACAAACCTTATGTTTTATTATAAGGTCTTCCTGGGCTGTGAAAGGTTAATACTTTCCTGCAGAGCGTGAAACAGAAATTTCATATATGCTCCGCGCTGACTGCATTGGAGGTTTCTACGATATTTTGTTTTATAAGAACTCTTTTTTTTTTTTTTTTTTTTTCAATTTGACATCCTGCATTCTGGGACGATGTTTGGCCACGCTGTGGTCAAACAGAGCGAGGTGTTAATGGTCAGTGACCGGTCGCTGTCTTGAATGTGAAGGTTGACCAATGTTTCTTCTTTTTTTTTTTTCTTTTTTTTTTTCCCCCTCTTCAATCAGTTCTGTTTTTGGTGCAATGAACAATAGAAATGTTTGACAAAGAAAAGTCGTTGAACTGCTCTCTCTCTCTCTCTCTCTCTCTCTCTCTCTCTCTCTCTCTCTCCTCTCTCTCTCTCTCTCTCTCTCTCTCCTCTCTCTCTCTCTCTCTCTCTCCCCTCCCTCCTTCCTTCCCACCTCCTCTCTCTCCCCATCACCTTTCACTCCTCTAAGGTCATTAGTTTTATCTTAATACAAAAGAGAGGAGAAAATGTAAGGAATATCACCGCTCAAACCTTTTACTGCTTCTCTGAATTTTTCTTGGATCACAAAACTCAAGCTCAGTAATTAAATGTAAATCTATCGTAGAAGGTATATATGCCTTTCTATCAGGAACTTGGAAAATATGGGGCTAAATTTACTGGTAAATAAAACGAATTTGAATATTTTCTGGGGGGAAAAAAACAACACTTTTTTAAGCAAGCGTACATCGTTCAGGTGATAGTGACTTGAAAAAATAGATCAATAAAAATGTCAAAATCAGTTACATCCATTACTGGCGTTGAAAAAAAAAGGACCACGGGTTTACCGAATCCCGATAGCCAATAATGACCAGCCAATCTGCTGTCTGAAATGGAGCAAATAAGAGTTCATTTAACACCAAGTGGAACACTACATTCTACTAAAATACAAACAGTTAAAGAAATACAGTTACAGCAGTTTCAGGTAACAATCATTCTTAATGTTGTTGTTTTTAAGGTCCAGCCAGCTGCGTACAGCCATATTAGGGCTATGACCGTTTCAAAAATAAACAACAGGGGGAAAAAAAAAAAAAAAAAAAGGAAAGAAAATTAAGAACACATATCAATGCATCTACGCACATAATCTAAAGAGATGCCCTTGACGTTGACCACTCCGTCCAATTTATCACACAGGGGATTTAAAAAAACATACCTGAATACAAATTCAAACATAACTAATGGACACTAAGACATGTATAAAAACGGTCTAAAATTGCTTCCGCATACTTCATTTCCCCAGAGCCGAAAATTCACTTACTATATGTACCCAATTATCAATTCTAAGACAAAGTACGTAAGACTTTATCGAACACATACAGAAGAATGGACCAGCAAGGCAGAAAATGATAGGAAGAAATGCGACAAAGCAAAGAAACAAGGCAGAAACAAAGAGAGTGACAGAAAAGAGGAAATTTCTAGCACAGAATTTTCAGAAAGTGGGGATACTATGTATACTGAAAGTTCTCCCGGCATTCCCACGGAGGGAACATTCATTCATCGGTAATTGCAATAAATATTTTTTCAGAAAAATGTACATTACTATACACCAACAAATGTACTGTTTCTAATACAGAAAGACAAACAACTGTGCATATGTTCTGGACGTGCAGGAAGCTTTTGGAACGTATTAAAACACTTTTTTTAAAATGACAACTGCGACAATGTATTTTATATAAACTGGAAAAAAAAATCTGATCATAACTGCTACACTAAATCATTTGTGAATGATGATGATTTTAATAATTTATCATCATCATCATCATCATCAGTGCCCTGCCGCATGGCGTTGGCGACCATGAACTTCCAACCATCTCTATCTCTCGTTGCCCCCAGCATCTCCCCCACCCTCCTCATCCCCAGCCACTCTGCAAGTCCGTCCAGCATTCTCTCCCTGGGTCTACCTGGTGCTCTCTGGATTACATTATAGTTTGTGCAAAATTCTCTGTGTGTGAATGCAAATTTGAAAATGCAGAACAGACTACTGCACAGTTTAGAAGACATCTAAACACCAAATATAATATCACCAAAGAGCACATCGCCAAAAAGAATATGCAGTACTTCAATTTTACATGCAAATGGCGTTTCTACAAGGTTTTGATTGAATGCGTTTGACAGATATATCTTACAAAACTGTGTGCAGATGAGGGTTGAATGCATACAAAATTTATATCGACTGGTCAAAATAGGGAGTAGGATTCCTTTTGTTATCATTATTATCATGGTTATAATTATCGTCATTATTATCATCAGTATCAGTATTCGTATTATCATTATCATTGATATTCTTATCTTCGTGGAATGCATACTGCATTAAATGACATCATGCTCATGTGCATAATATTATCGAATACTGATGGTTTCACCTGTCATTTGTCGTGTTTGTCCTGTACCTTTAATATTTTCTACTAGTGTTATTATTATTATATCATCATTATCATCATCATCATCATCATATCATCATTATCATTATTACTACTAACATTAACGCCTGATAAAAATAGCCCTAGGCGTGTACAAAACTGTTTTTAAAAGACGGTTGCCAAATGCAATCAAGTAGAAATCACAGCACTAAAATTGAACAAAATCAAACAGCAGGCCATACTCTCAATTACATGGCATCCACCTTCACAAAACGCGCATATATATGCAACACTCAAACGTACTTAACTCGAACACACAATAATAAACGACAAATTCAAAACGCACTGAATCCAGCACTTCACTCATGAGCATATAAAATGGGCAAATTCAAGTGCATGAACAGCTCTATATCACGTTGTTGTGATTTATGTTTAAAGCCCAGCCGACTACGTAGAGCCATATCAGGGCTATCACCATTTCAAAACGTACAATACTTCAACAGTTCAAAAAGGTACAGAAAATTAAGTACACATATCAATGCATTCGCGCACATAATCTAAGGGAGATGCCCGTGGCGTTGACAACTCCGTCCAATTTATCACACAGAGGTATTACATACATATCTGAATACAAATTTAAACATAACTAAGGACATTAAAACATACATAAAAACGGGCCTAAATTACCTAAAAATTACTTCTGCATATATCATTTCCCTAGAGCCAAAAATGCTTAATACATGTACTGAATTGTCAATCCTAAGAGAAAGTACGCAAGACTTTGATGGACACAACATTATCTATTACAGGTGAATGGACCAGCAAAGCAGAAACTGATAGGAAGAAATGACAGAAAGCAAAGGAGCAAGGCAGAAACAATGAGGAAAAGAAAAGAGGAAATTTCTAGCACAGAATTTCCAGAAGGTGGGGATACTATTTATACTGAAGTGAAAGAGCCCCCCGGCATCACCGCGTGAGATCCTATCACGTGAATGCAGCAGACAGTAGCACAGGCCGTATACGGATAGAATGTGAGAGAACCCAGAATGAACTTTAACAAGATATAATTGTACTGGGAATATATAGATCCTCAATTTGCTTTTCAAAGGACTGTGAATGTCTAGTAGAGAACAGGAGCTGGTTCCAAATGGCAGGGCCTTGACAGGAAATAGTGCGCAGATCACACACTTTTGTTCTTAAATTAGGAAGACAGAAAATTAGGTCATCAGATCAAAACTAAACTGATAGGAATGAGTGTACAGGTGAAGGAAGTTTGAGAGGTAACAATGAACAATGGGTTTTATTGCTTTGAAAAACAGCGAATAAATCTTGTAA
>JAPXFY010000018.1:39411815-39416815 GCA_030674185.1 Monoplex corrugatus | reverse complement strand
CTTTGCACTCGATACATAATGAACATAAAGTACTAAATCTAAGTTTTGGCAATCAGCACACATCCGGAAAGTTTTCTGTTGACTAAAAACTATTCAGATTCGTAAAACTGATGATCCTCTACACGAGTATTGGTTCATTTCTCGTTTCTTCATATCACCAGATTTCAAGGTTTCGAGTTTCAAGATTTCGATTTTCAACGTACCAAGCAAATGGTCCCCAATTATTTGTATAGTTACGTGTTCGCGATGACTTTTGAGGTTTAACCCTTTGTCTCCCGCAAACTGTCTTACAGCATCCTGCATTGCCAACTGGTTGATGCTAGCATTCAGTTAAGCAAAAACTTAATCATTTGACTCCCTCATCCTGTCCACCGGCTTCCTGCAGGAAGCTGGTGGATAGGGTGAGACAGTCAAATGTTCATGTTTTTGCAGTTGGTGGATAGGGTGCGGGAGTCAACGGGTTAATGTCTTGTCTAACTCGGTAAGGATCAAACAAAGAAAAAGGTCGCATGATGAAATCATCAACTAGGCACCTAGGCAACAAGACCTTGCTGGTATCTGGCCGTCTGACACGCAGACGTCACTCGACGACTTTAATTAAAACACTTGATAGTACAAGGTCTTCACCCCCCTCCCCTTTCTCCCTTCACATTCTTAACACTGTTGGGGAAAAACTAAAGTATACAAGCCAGTCTATGATAGACCACGAAAGTTACACCATTTGAGATAGATTAAAATGATGTCGATGATCAGAAAGAATGACGGACAGATATAAAATGATGTCGATGACCTGGAAGTACTGACGAATAGATGTATCAAACGTCAGATTAAAATGATGTCGATGATTTGGAAGTACTGACGAATAGATGTATCAAACGTCAGATTAAAATGATGTCGATGACCTGAAAGTAATGACGGATAGATGTATCAAACGTCAGATTAAAATGATGTCGATGACCTGAAAGTAATGACGGATAGATGTATCAAACGTCAGATTAAAATGATGTCGATGACCTGAAAGTAATGACGGATAGATGTATCAAACGTCAGATTAAAATGATGTCGATGATTTGGAAGTACTGACGAATAGCTGTATCAAACGTCAGATTAAAATGATGTCGATGACCTGGAAGTAATGACGAATAGATGTATCAAACGTCAGATTAAAATGATGTCGATGAGCTGGAAGTAATGACGAATAGATGTATCAAACGTCAGATTAAAATGATGTCGATGAGCTGGAAGTAATGATGGATAAATGTATCAAATAATGAAGAACACTGTTTCACCTGTGTCTGTCCTTATGCACCCTAAACGCTTAAATATAGCGCTACAAGTTTTATGTTAAATTTAGTTTACCTAATCTGTAAATAAACGCAAAAACTACCCACCTTCTTCCCTACTCACCTTTATCGGACCCCGTCCTTCCAAACACACACACACACGCATTTTTACCAAAAACGTTTACACAAGAAAACTATTCTGAAACTCATTTTAAAGAAGTCACTTCAGATCAATCTTTGTCAGTTAAAATTTCAGAATCTCTGGTTTACAGTCCTGTTAACGCATTACTTCAAGTTTATGAAGTTTATACTTTAGCGTTAAATTTTCCCTTTACATTGTTGTTGTTAATGTTTAGTGTTAAGTTCTTGTTCCATTTTTCTATTTTCCCATCTACTTATGTCTCTTATTCTGTCTCCCCTCTGCCCCCAATCCAACCAGCCCAACTCTCATCCTCCATTTTTTCCCTCGTCTAATATCACTCATAGTGAAAGGACGTTAAATCAAAGAACGAACGAACATACTGTATGGGTGTGTGCATACGCTTTGACATTTTAAATCTACACGATGCATACTATCGCAATACACATGCACCATACACGCACTTCTTGGACTATACAATAGATCTAATATAATTATTTCTGAACACCACACAAACATAGTTACATACACAGACAGAGACACTGTATTAGATCTGGTACTGGATTGTGGAAATCGGTAGTAGCAGAACAACAGTGTGACTGTAAGTTATTAAATTAGTGGAAGCCAAATTGGCCTTTCTCGTGGGTAATCGCAAACGGTAATGACCGCGGTTAATACATATTATGTCATTGGAGAAATGCAAAGCCGGCAGCCAATCACAGGTGTCGTCACACCTGTTTCTTTCTCATTGAAAACACGAAATGGGAAGAGGTAGGTGTGTGTGTGTGTTGTGTGTGTGTGTGTGGTGTGTGTGTGTGTGTGTTAAGAAAATGAGGTTTTCGATTAGCGAACAGTTCGTCCACCCCCCACCCCCACCCCCACCCCCGCCGAAAAAAAGTTCCAGTTTCTGTACCAATTCTTGCATTTATTAATTTGCACAAACTATCCTCGTATTACATATGAATAAAATCCACTAGCTATTCCTGAACGGTCATTTAGATTTAGAAGTTGTGACAGTGGGATAAGTCACGTTTGGACATAAGAAAACCAACCACCGAATTATTGACCATCCAGACAAGTTACCACTTAAGAGAGAGAGGGGATAGGGAGGGACAGAGAGAGAGGAGAGAGAGAGAAGTTCTGAACAATTGACCACAGACAATTATGACTACCAATAAGTTAACACTGCCCAAGGCAATTGTCGTCATCGTTACTTAAAACGAATATGAGAACAGATGCCAAGATGTGAACTGAGTGAATGGTTATGTACGTGCCTGAGAGGACACTTTTTTCATGGAAGTATGTGTGTATACGCACGTGCGCAAGCATTCGTGCCGTCAGTCCATGCACGCACACACGTGTACATGCGTGTGTCTGGCCACAAACGCATCGAATTCCGTTACGTTCTCCTCAAACTTACTGAAATGAGAAATTTATTCAAGACAGAATCATCACAATCAGACAGTTCCATTTACAGTCTACCTAATCTGTTATCTGTTAACTGTCGGACTCCTTGAGTCTGCGCAAAACACTATGCGCTAGTGAAAAGATAATAAAGCCCCTGGTGAAGATCGAACTCCGAACTCCTGGATTACATGTCTGTGCTGTAACCACTGAGCTATGTATCAAATTAACCTGGTTACCCAGTAACCAGAGAAATTAGAGCATCTGGTTACAACAGGAAAGCCAAATGGGAAAAAGAGCACCAGGTAGACCCAGGGAGAAAATATTGGATGGACTTTCAGAGTGGCCGAGGACACAGAGGGTGGGAGAAGTACTTAAAGCTACAAGGATAGATTCGTATGGAGGGCCATGATCGCCGACGCCATGCGGCAGGGCACGTGATGATGATGACCCAGCAAACTTCTAAACTATGACAATCTCTCAGCCTCGATTCGTACTTGTTTTGTCGGATTAATGCGTTTGTACTTCAAAAGAAATAACGTTGAGACAAACAAAAAAATTATTGCTTGATAAATTATATTCATTTGCATGGCAATAGCTTGCTTCCTTTTGTATATCGTTGACCAAACTATGAGCTTTTTGTCCAGTCTCTTCGGTTTTCTACTTGCATTTTTATCATTAATTTCTCCGTTTAGAATTGCAAGTTGACTGCTTATGTAGTTCTGTTTTTTTTTGTGACAACAAGAACTGGCCACAGGATTGAACTAAAACTTTCTGAATAATACAGCAATGTTGTTTAACTCTGCATACTTTCGAGGCAAAGCGATCATACCACAGAGTGCGACAGAGTTAGTTTCTGATCTATACATGCCTACAGTCTGTGTCTATCAGCCTGTGTCAGAGTGGCGTGCGCTACTTTTGAAAACCGGTTGTGCTACGTTTGGTGCTCACCTGACCTACATTCGGTGGTCAGAAGTCCGTTGGTCAAGTTTGGTGGTCTGAAGTCCAGCAGTTAACTACCTAAGACAGTTCCAAATGTGTCAATAACAATGTGAATTATGTTTCCAGTTTACTCTAAACTTTGCGCACTTGAAAAGGTGTCGAGCTGGAGGATCTGAGAAGGGAAACGAGACCTAGAAACTAATTAAACATTCACATAAACGTGGTTATGAAAGACATTTCCAGTACACACGAAGAAAAGTCAATGACTCAGAACATTGTAGTTGTTTTTATCAGCTTTCTTCACTGGTACCTTCCCTTACATCGAATCTTTTTTTTTTTTTTTTGTCATAAAGTGAAATGGTCACCACTTCTTAAATAAGTCAGTGTTAAGTTGATATCACCAGCATGACCAGCACATTAAGATGACTGGTGCATAGACCAGATTTTATCCTATGTGCTGGAACTAAACTCAAGATTGATTCAACAATTGCTTCAACTGCACTATGTTTTAGGGTTTTAATCAGTATTAGATCAATTATCAATCTTTCGCCTGAAGACTGGACACCGCTGCCTGCTCCAGCATATACGCCGAATGGGGCTGTCCCACACAGATGAATATCCATGCCAGACAGGACCAAAATTTCCAGGGCACATTCTGCAGTTTTGGTACTGTCCAGAAAGAGAAGAAATCAACAGTGGTCAAATGGAGCAACTCTAGAACAGCAGCTCTGGGAAGAAAACGAGGACGTTACTAAAACCATGTCCTTCATCCAGATCACTGGACTGACAATTTGAGGTTTGACCATACCCAAATGAAAAGTAAAACAAAAACAAAAAATATCAAGTATATGCTTTATTTGGAAATGCTGTGAGGAATGAAAATTCTGAAAGATTGTATTGAGAATATTTTGACTGTCTTCTTTGTTTTCAAGCACGTCTCTTGTTTTCAAACAGGTTCTTGGTTCAGCACTGACGGAATTTCCTATGGAAACTACAACGGTTGTTTCAATTGTATTGACAATGTATTCATGTGAAAAACTATACTTTTATTCTGAAAATAACTTTACGGAAATAGGCACAAAAGTAAACGTTATTATCAAAATTGTCGTTATTATTTTGGTGTTATATTGTTTTTTGATACTACTACGATTGTTTAATCCTGTCTTTTGTGTACTATTTTGTTACTCGTCTGAAACTGTTATGGTTATGATCTAAAGTTAACTTTTTTTTTT
>JAPXFY010000018.1:39401815-39404315 GCA_030674185.1 Monoplex corrugatus | reverse complement strand
GGAACTGATCCGTTGTTTTAATTAAACTGAGAAGGTTCATTATCATTTAAGTCAAGTGATTTGAAGTGCTTAACATTTTTTCGCTGTCTATTGTTTCATCTGAAACTTCGTGATCTTGCTGCTTTGATGTCTTTTTTTTTTTAATGCTTGATAAAGGTCTGTTGACTCGAAATTTGAGGTTGTTTTTTTTATATTATTGTATTCTGTTCTTCTGTTTGTATGTCTTTCTTTTTCACGGTACAGTCTTGTTATTACAATAGATCTAATTGTCATGTGAGTGTGAGTGTGTGTGTGTGTGGTGTGTGTGTGTGTGTGTGTGTGTGTGTGGTGTGTGTGTGTGTGTGTGTGTGTGTGTGTGAGTGTGTGTGTGTGTGTGAGTGTGTTGTGTGTGTGTGTGTGTGTGTGTAAGTACGTGTATGTGTGTGTGTATGTGTGTGTGTGTGTGTGTGTGTGTGTGTGTGTAGATGAAACAGACAGGATGACAACTAGGTTCAAGAATACATGCCTAACATTAGACTGTTCTCCAGTTAAGCTCCCTGTCTGTCTGTTTGTCTGTCTCTCCCTTTCTCTGTCTGTCTGTCTCTGTCTGTTTGTCTGTCTGTCTGTCTGTCTGTCTCTCTCTCTCTCGCTCTCTCTCTCTCCCCTCTCTCTCTCTGTAGGTGAGACAAAGAGAGGACGATAACTTCAGCCAAAGTCTCACATCTAACTTGCTGAATATATATATATATATATAGTTCAGCGTCCTATATACGTTGTGTGTGGTGTGTGTGTGTGTGTGTGTGTGTGTGTGTGTGTGTGTGTGTGTGTGTGTGTGTGTGTGTGTGTGTGTGTAGGTAAGACAGGTAGTGTACCCTAGCTAGCTTAGCATCAAGAATGGTCGCGCGCGCGTGTGTGTGTGCATGTGTGTGTGTGTTGTGTGTGTGTGTGTTATGTGTTCAATTGTGCATACGTGGTGTTTGTGTGTCTGTGAAAATTTTTATTCGTGTGTGATATTTTGCTCTTCTTTTGTATTTCGTTACTATGGTCCCTAAGATTTCAGTTAGATTATTGTTACTATGATTTTCCAATATTCGTTGTCATTTCATGTTTTGTCAGTGTCTGTTGTCACTTGGTTTAAAGTTTAGTAATGTTCTATGATGATGATGATCATTATTATTGTTGTTACTGTTGTTGTTGTTATCATCATCATTATTACAATATCACTGTTGTTGTAATTGTCCTGTTCTTGCTGCTGATGCTGTTCTTGTTGCTAATGTCATTATCATCATTATATTTTCCTTTGAGGTGACTGCCTTCCTTCAGTAGATTCATTTTTCATCACTTCATCGTATCCTTATCTGATTGAATTTCATTATTGTTTTGTAATGCTACGTTGTTACATTTGCCAAGATACAGTATACTACAACATCCTGAAATGCTCCTTTGCAACCTGCGCGCATGGCGTGTGTTTATATTTCAGCAGAATGACATCGGAAACACAAGCATGTAGGCTATCTTTGATTCTCCATATAATGATGAAACAAAACAACAGCACCACTGTGGAAAATTTGATAATAATCAAAACCAGTACACGTAAGGAAGACAGATTACCATAATGGAAAAGAAAGAAAGAAAGGAAAGAAAGAAACGAACAAACCAAAAAACAAAAATATTACTCGTGCAATAACAGGACAGGATAATGTTGGTATTATGGAAATGATGCACGTGCGAAACGTTTCAGCCCAAGTAGGCCTACAGCAGATCGGTGACCTTACGAAACACACAGTTAACACGACCACACTTCGCCAGATGAGTCTTTGATGTCAACGCCAGTCGCAATTTTCATTCACATGTTGTCCCAACACACGCATACACATACATACACGCATACACACACACACACACACACACACACACACACACACAGGGGGGAGGGAGAGAGACAGACAGACAGACTGATAGACAGACAGACAGACTGACCAACAGACAGACAGATAGTCAGAAACACACACTCAGAGAGAGAGAGAGAGACAGACAGACAGACTGGCCGACCGACAGGCAGACAGGCATACAGACAGGCAGACAGACGCACGCACACACGAAACACAGACAGACACACAGACAGGCACACACACACATGTTATCCACACACACACACACACACACACACACACACACACACACACACACACACACACACACACACACACACACACACACACAAAACATGTTATCCACACACACTCAAACACACACACATCACACACACACAACACATGTTATATCCACACACACACAACACACACACACACACACACACACACACACACAACAACACACACACACACACACACACACACACACACACACACACACACACAGAATAATAATAATAATATTAAAAAAAAAAAGCAAATCGAGCCTATCGCAGTGATCTAAGGATACGACTCTAGTGGTATAAATCATCCGGTCCTTGGCAAACAGCAATGGAACGTGAAGACTGCGAAGTCAAATGAGCGTC
>JAPXFY010000018.1:39391815-39399315 GCA_030674185.1 Monoplex corrugatus | reverse complement strand
GGAACAGTATTTTTCTCTGTCGTCAGTGATAGTCTAAAGGAAGTATTTTCCAAGGGGTCAATAAACCGAAGACCCGTGCTTATTATGCACTTAGGCCTTGCGGAAGTAATATGATCACAGGCCCTCCGGAAGTAAAATGACCACAGGCCCTGCGTACGTGTAAAAGGACTACAGGCCCTGCGTATGTAAAAAGGACCACAGGCCTGCGTACGTAAAAGGACCACAGGCCCTACATACGTCAAAGGACCACAGGCCCTACGTAAAGGACCACAGGCCCTGGACGTAAAAGGACCACAGGCCCCTGGGCACGTAAAAGGACCACCGGGTCTCCTGCGCACGTAAAAGGACTACAGACCGTGCGCACGTAAAAGGACCACAGGCCCTGCGCACGTAAAAAGGACCACAGCCCTGTGCACGTGAAAGGACCACAAACAACAACAAAGGAGTTCTTTCTTCTTCTTAATTCCTCTCTAGCCTCTTCTACCAGGAAAGTGTTGCAAAGAGATGAAACTGGGATTTGCGTGTGTGTGAGTGTGTGTGTGTGTGTGTGTGTGTGTGTGTGTGTGCGTGCGTGTGTGTTCGTGCGTGCGTGCGTGCGTGCTTGCGTGTGTGTCTGCTTCAGCGCTTAGATTTGATTTTATCAAGATTTTGCGCTATATAAATATTGTAATTATTATTATTATTATTATTTTCTGCCGCTGGACGAGAGGTCTGGAGTAGCGTCATGCTGTAGACGTAGACCGTGTCTGAGACTGGTCAATCCACCGTCGTCATGGTTTTTCTCAGGCTCTGAAGCCTGAGCACTTGTAGTGATGTAAGCTTGCAGGCTGCTGGCTGGTTGGCTGGTGGCTGGTATTCTTGTCAAATGACCAAACCACTTTATGGGCTGTGCGCTGTGTTCTGGATGACAGATGTAGCACCAACCAGTGGGCGCGTAGGGAGTGGGACGAATGAGTGGGCGCGTAGGGAGTGGGACGAATAGGTTCGCACGTAGGGAGTGGGAGTAATGGGTGGACGCGTAGGGCGTGGGACAAATGGGTGGGCGCGTAGGGAGGGGGAAGAACAGGTCCGCGCGAAGGGAGTGGGAAGGACGAAAAGGTGGGTCGTAGGGAGTAGGAGGAATGGGTGGGCGCGTAGGGAGTGGCACGAATGGGTGGGCGCGTAGGGAGTAGGAGGGACGAAAAGGGTTGCGCGTAGGGAGTTGGAGGAATGGGTGGAGGCGTAGGGAGTGGGACGACTAGGTTCGCGTGTAAGGAGTGGGAGCAATGGGTGGGCGCGTAGGGAGTGGGACAAATGGGTGGGCGTATAGGGAGTGGGAGGAACAGGTCCGCGCGTAGGGAGTGGGAGGGACGAATAGGTTCGCGCGTAGGGAGTTGGAGGAATGGGTGGGCGCATAGGGAGTGGGAGGGACGAATAGGTTCGCGCGTCGGGAGTTGGAGGAATGGGTGGGTGCGTAGGGAGTGGAAGGGACGAATAGGTTCGCGCGTAGGGAGTTGGAGGAATGGCTGGGGAGTGGGATGAACTGGTGGGCACGTAGGGAGTGGGGCGAATGGCGTAGGGAGTGGGGCAAATGGGTGGGCGCGTATGGAATGGGACGAATGGGTGGATACATAGGGAGTGGGAAATCACTGCTGGACATAAAGTATTCTTACCAACAAATGCTATCAATTAACATCAGGAAGAGAGTTTCTTCAATGTTACATAGAACCGATATTGTTGTACGGATGTGAAGCGTGGACAGTCAACACGCAAAGTCAGATCAAGATCGCGGAAAACTGAAATGTGGTTTTCTAAGAAGAATATTGAAAAATTTCCATGGACAGCAAAGAAAACAGTCTTGAAGGAGCCAGACACAAGAAGAATATTGAATGAAGGAGATTTAAGAAAAGACGAGACAAGCAACATTTATAGGACATTTTCATGAGGCAAGAGAAATTACAGGGACCTAGTCACACAACAGGAAAGCTGGATGGAAAGAGATCAACAGGTAGACAGACCCAGGGAGGAGAAAATAGTGGACGGACTTGCAGAATGGCTGACAACAGAGGATGGGAGATTCGTATGGAAGCCCATGGTCGCCAACGCCATGCAGCAGGGCACATGATGATGATGATGATGAGATGATGATGATGATGATGAAGGATGTGGCATAAAGGTGTGTCATCAAGTTACACTCGAAGGAGGACAGAGTACGTGACAGACGAAAAGACAGGGAAAGCTTATTCGAATTGTACATGTACAGACCAGAATGGCGACCGAATGTAGAACATCTGTATCGACGAATTAGTTAACAAGTAGTGTCATAAGCAGAACGAAGAGGTCATACGTACAAGGGTGTACATTCGGAGGTGGTCACAAACCTTTTATGTTCTTTCTCTCACTCTGTATCTGTCCCTTATACATGTACACATTCTCTCTCTCCATCTCCACTCACTCTCTGTCTCTGTCTCTGTCTCTCTCTATCTGACTGTCTGTCTGTCTGTCTCTCTCTCTCTCTCACTCACTCACTCATTCACTCACTCACTCACTCACACACACACACACCACTCTCTCTCTTCTTTTCTCTCTCTCTCTCTCTCTCTCTCTCTCTCTCTCTCTCTCTTTCTCTCTCTCGCTCTTTACTTATTCTCTCCTGTTGTGTTTGTCAAACGACAGCAACTGCCTTTACACTTCGATTTCCTTATGTCATATTCTTGATTTATTGATGCCTACATCTTTCGATCGTTTGCTTCTGGGATATGCGGATACTATGCAGATTAGCAGTGGCGACTTAGAAAAACGATTTTTAACTAACAAGTTCTATCTCTGGAATATAAGCAGTCATTACATGTACGCATTGTTACCTGTTTTCACTTGTTCTTGTTTCTCCTTCTGTCTCTGTCCTTATGTCTCTGTTTCTCTTCTCTGTTCTGTCTCTTCTTTTTGTCTCTATCTCTGGTCTTCACTGTAACTCTGTTCTCTCTCTTCTCTCTCTCTCTCTCTGTCTCTCTCTCTCTCTTCTCTCTTCTTCTCTCTCTCTCTCTCTCTCTCTTTCTTTCTTTCTTTCTTTTTTTTCTACAGTAAAAAAATCCAGTGACCTAGTGTCTACTATCTATGAGTTATAAAAAACATTTTTGATTTGGGAAAATAAACTTCTCTCTCTCTCTCCCCCTCTCTCTCTCTCTCTCCTCTCTCTCTCTCTCACTCTCTCCCCACTCCCGCTATCTTTCTCCCTCCCATCTCCCCCGTTGCTCTTTCTCTCTCTGTCTTTTATATTTTTAATGGGCTACGGTTTTGCCCAAGTCATGATATTGCGAGTGCTGTATTATATGCAAACTGATCCTATCTTGCTCGGTTCACACCTCCACAGAACCAAGCGGTGAACTATCGGGTGAGATATCTGGAGAATGAACTGCGCTACTGGTGAAGCACGGCTAATTGCTTTCCTCGAAGAATAGGGCGCTAATCTGCTGTCATTATCTGCGCCATAAATATTATGAGTGTGGGCCTCTGCTCTTTTTTTTTTTTTTTTTTTTTTTTTTATATGTGTAAAGCAATTCAGTATCACCAGCCTTAAGGAAAGAAAATTTGAAGAAAAAAAAAAAAAAAAAAAAAAAAAAGACGTTGAAATCATGAATATAACCCGGTAAGAATAAACCTACATTTCTACCCACCCACCCCCACCACTTCATTTGATGAAAATATCTTTCTTTTCTCTTCTTGTGTGTGTGTGTGTGTGTGTGGGTGTTTTTTTTTTATATATGTAATGGGAAGAGATAGCTTTCAGATCGACCATAGCTTTTGTGTCTATTTGCGTGTGTGTGTGTGTGTGTGTGGGATGAGTGTGTTTGTGTGTGTGTGTGTGTGTGTGTGTGGTGTGTGTGTGTGTGTGTGTGTTTGTGTGTGTGTGTGTTGCGTGCGTGTGTGTGTGTTGTATGTGTGTATGCCTGTGTGTGTATATGTGTGCGTGTGATTGCACGCGCGTGCGCGCGCACGTGTGTGTGTGTGAAATGTGCACAACAAGAATTTCTTGAATTCCCCAATCCCAAACACCCACCACACACACACACACACACACACACACACACACACACACACACACACACACACACACACACACACACACACACACACACATACACACACACACACACACACACAAACACACACACACTTGAACGTACACTGCGGGTCTGTTCCGGTGTATGGCCATGATTGTCTAGAACATCCAGTGTATTTTTTTAAAATCCATGATCCCAACCCCTAGCACTAAAATGGAGAACTTGTCTATTCATGATCCCAACTCCTAGCACTAAAATGGAGAACTTGTCTATTCATGATCCCAACTCCTAGCACTAAAATGGAGAACTTGTCTATTCATGATCCCAACTCCTAGCACTAAAATGGAGAAGTTGTCTATTCATGATCCCAACTCCTAGCACTAAAATGGAGAACTTGTCTATTTATGATCCCAACTCCTAGCACTAAAATGGAGAACTTGACTATTCATGATCCCAACTCCTAGCACTAAAATGGAGAACTTGTCTATTCATGATCCCAACTCCTAGCACTAAAATGGAGAACTTGTCTATTCATGATCCCAACTCCTAGCACTAAAATGGAGAACTTGTCTATTTATGATCCCAACTCCTAGCACTAAAATGGAGAACTTGTCTATTCATGATCCCAACTCCTAGCACTAAAATGGAGAACTTGTCTATTTATGACCCCAAATTTCAGCATTGAAATGGAGAACTTGTCTATTTATGACCCAAATTTTAGCACTAAAATGGAGAACTTGCCTATTTATGATCCCAACTCCTAGCACTAAAATGGACAACTTGACTATTTATGATCCCAACTCCTAACACTAAAATGGAGAAGTTGTCTATTCATGATCCCAACTCTAGCACTAAAATGGAGAACTTGTCTATTCATGATCCCAACTCCTAGCACTAAAATGGAGAACTTGTCTATTCATGATCCCAACTCCTAGCACTAAAATGGAGAAGTTGTCTATTCATGATCCCAAAATTTTAGCATTAAAATGGAGAACTTGTCTATTTATGATCCCAACTCCTAGCACTAAAATGGAGAAGTTGTCTATTCATGATCCCAACTCCTAGCACTAAAATGGAGAACTTGTCTATTCATGATCCCAACTCCTGGCACTAAAATGGAGAACTTGTCTATTCATGATCCCAACTCCTAGCACTAAAATGGAGAACTTGTCTATTCATGATCCCAACTCCTAGCACTAAAATGGAGAAGTTGTCTATTCATGATCCCAACTCCTAGCACTAAAATGGAGAACTTGACTATTCATGATCCCAACTCCTAGCACTAAAATGGAGAACTAGTCTACTTATGACCCCAAATTTCAGCATTGAAATGGAGAACTTGTCTATTTATGACCCCAAATTTCAGCATTAAAATGGAGAACTTGTCTATTTATGACCCAAATTTTAGCAATAAAATGAGAGAACTTGTCTATTTATGATCCCAAATGTTAGCAATAAAATGGAGAACTTGTCTATTTATGACCCCAAATTTTAGCAACAAAATGGAGAACTTGTCTATTCATGATCCCAACTCCTAGCACTAAAATGGAGAACTTGTCTATTCATGATCCCAACTCCTAGCACTAAAATGGAGAACTTGTCTATTCATGATCCCAAATTTTAGCATTAAAATGGGAAACTTGTCTATTTATGATCCCAATCCTAGCACTAAAATGGAGAACTTGTCTATTCATGATCCCAACTCCTAGCACTAAAATGGAGAACTTGTCTATTTATGACCCAAATTTCAGCATTGAAATGGAGAACTTGTCTATTTATGACCCCAAATTTTAGCACTAAAATGGAGAACTTGCCTATTTATGATCCCAACTCCTAGCACTAAAATGGACAACTTGACTATTTATGATCCCAACTCCTAACACTAAAATGGAGAAGTTGTCTATTCATGATCCCAACTCCTAGCACTAAAATGGAGAACTTGTCTATTCATGATCCCAACTCCTAGCACTAAAATGGAGAACTTGTCTATTCATGATCCCAACTCCTAGCACTAAAATGGAGAAGTTGTCTATTCATGATCCCAAATTTTAGCATTAAAATGGAGAACTTGTCTATTTATGATCCCAACTCCTAGCACTAAAATGGAGAAGTTGTCTATTCATGATCCCAACTCCTAGCACTAAAATGGAGAACTTGTCTATTCATGATCCCAACTCCTAGCACTAAAATGGAGAACTTGTCTATTTATGACCCCAAATGTTAGCAATAAAATGGAGAACTTGTCTATTTATGATCCCAAATTTTAGCAATGAAATGGAGAACTTGTCTATTTATGATCCCAAATTTTAGCAATGAAATGGAGAACTTGTCTATTTATGACCTCAAATTTTAGCATTAAAATGGAGAACTTGTCTATTCATGATCCCAAATTTCAGCATTAAAATGGAGAACTTGTCTATTCATGACCCCAAATTTTAGCAATAAAATGGAAAAAAACGTCTATTTATGACCCCAAATTTTAGCAATAAAATGGAGAACTTGTCTATTTATGACCCCAAATTTTAGCAATAAAATGGAGAACTTGTCTATTTATGACCCCAAATTTTAGCAATAAAATGGAGAACTTGTCTATTCATGACCCCAAATTTTAGCAATAAAATGGAGAACTTGTCTATTCATGACCCCAAATTTTAGCATTAAAATGGAGAACTTGTCTATTTATGATCCCAACTCCTAGCACTAAAATGGACAACTTGACTATTCATGATCCCAACTCCTAGCACTAAAATGGAGAACTTGCCTATTTATGACCCCAAATTTTAGCAATGAAATGGAGAACTTGTCTATTTATGACCCCAAATTTTAGCAATAAAATGGAGAACTTGTCTATTTATGACCCCAAATTTTAGCAATAAAATGGAGAACTTGTCTATTTATGATCCCAAATTTTAGCAATAAAATGGAGAACTTGTCTATTTATGATCCCAAATTTTATCAATAAAATGGAGAACTTGTCTATTTATGACCCCAAATTTTATCAATAAAATGGAGAACTTGTCTATTTATGACCCCAAATTTTATCAATAAAATGGAGAACTTGTCTATTTATGACCCCAAATTTTACTTTTCAACTTAAAAGACTCATTTTCAACGGATTCTTTTATTCAAATGCGTGGATTATGTTTTCATGCAAAATAAAGGGGTCAAACTCTGCAGATTGTAATTTTTAAGTTCCGTTTTAAACCTTTGACTCCCGCACCCTGTCCACCAGCATCTTGCGTTGTCAGCCATGTTTAGCAAAGCAAAAAAAATTAACCCTTTGACTCCCTCACCCTATCCACCAGCTTTTTGCAGTTTTGCAGTGGATAGGGTGCAGAAGTCAAAGGATTAATCCAAGTTGTTTATTAAGTTTGGAGTTTTTTTTTCAAGAGGGATTCATCGCAGTAGGACAGTTCCATACAGGCTGCATCCAAATTTTGCCAGTAATTATCTGATGGAC
>JAPXFY010000018.1:39374315-39379315 GCA_030674185.1 Monoplex corrugatus | reverse complement strand
TGACCTTGCAGTTCTAGGTAGGAACTGAGGATCTGGCCAGCTCATGGGTTTGTGTGCTGGCTTAACCCTTTAACCACTGCAGCCTGTTCACCAGCACCCTGCATTGTCAACCATGCGAGTAAATCAAAAACTTAACCTTTTGGCTCCCTCACCCAACCCACTAACCTCCTGCAGGAAGCTGGTGAAAGGGAAGGTCAAAAGGTCAAGTTTTTGAAGCTGGTGGATAGGGTGCGGGAGTCAAAGGGTTAAGGCTTGTGCCATGCTCGCCATACATACGACACCAATGACGTTAGTGCATATGGAATTCGTTTCGAGCGCGGAGACGGCATCTTGAGAAACTGAAACTACTGAAACTGAAACTGCAAGATTGGGAATTGAACCCGCGAGAGGAGAGCTTGAGTCCAGGCTGAGAAATGAACTCGAGAGCTTGAGTCCAGGCTGAGAAATGAACTCGTGAACTCGAGAGCTTGAGTCCAAGCTGAAAAATGAACTCGAGAGCTTGAGTCCAGGCTGAGAATACTCGGAACTAGCAGGGATGAACCGAGAGGAGAGCTTGAGTCCAGGCTGGGAATTGAACTCGAGAGCTTGAGTCCACGTCTCTATCAAAAGAGTCAGACCTTCCACGTTGACGGCCAACCTACATACAGTCACCCCTCAGTCCTCATCGACGGGATGACCTGCATATGACGTCAACTGGGATCGTTCTGTGGGCCTGTTCGGGTTCTGCTCATCCCAAAATACAAACGACTCCCGCAATTTCCATTTGGTCTCAGACTTGTCATACTGATTATTGTGTTCGTTGAAACCAGAAAAAAAAAAACACACACACACGAAAAAAAGAATAAGAAGTGTATTTGATAACAGACAAGACTTGTCTTGTCTTGTCATGTCTTGTCTTGTCTTGTATTAAATACGCGTTCTTATTCTTTTTTTCGTGTTTGTTCTAGTTCCTGTTCACTTGAACGCGGGCAGTCACACTTGTTTTTGGATTATGTTCGTTATTTCTTTTATCGTCTGTTCACATTTATTATGTGCTTTCGCACGAGAGGAGGCCCGCTGTCAGTGGAATCGTACACTCCGTTCAAAACTTAAGTTTCATGATTATTATTATTATTATGTATCTAAGGTGTGGTGTTTTGATCCACAGAGTTCGACTTTGGTAAAGATTCATCTGGAAGATTGATCCATCATAACTCCACTCCTGCTACCCCCCCCCCCCCTCTCCTTTTTTAAAATGTTTCTTGTTTGTTTCTTTTTTTTCTGTCATATTTAGAACACACGCCTGCACGCCACCAGACATTTTGGATCGAAGAGGAAGACTGGGACAAATTTGTGCAGAGTCATGACCATTTTTGTTTTTTAGCTTTTCTTTTGTTTTTTCTCTTTTTCCTACTTTTTTTTTCTCTCCTTGAACATTATCTACGACATGACTCAGTCAGGAAAAGTCCTCCTAAACTTTATCTGATGATGATAAACAAAGCAAACAACTCCGCCTCAGAATAAAATGCTGTGGTTCTTATGTAATGGGCCCACATCGATACGCGAAGACAGACTGATGCCAGCATCCAAATTATGCGACGTGCACACACAACAGACAGACAGCACAGCACACACACACACACACCACACGCACACACACACACACACACACACACACACGCACACACACACACACACACCACGCACACACACACACACACACACACACACACAACACACACACACAAACACAACACACACACAAACACACACACACACACAACACACACAAACACACAAACACACACACACAACACAAACACACACAAACACAACACACACAACACACACACACACACACACACACAACACACACACACACACACAACAAACACACACACCACACACACACACACACACACAACACACACACACACAAGCAGCTGGATCGTGAGATAGGAGTCAAACAAATCTGGAGACCTCACTCAGTGTCACCACTACCGTCACCGACCACGGACAGGCTTTGAAGCGGTACAAATAAAAATATGATCGACAATCAGATGTAAATGTATGTGCCGTCGCTAAAACAAATAGAGGAAATGTCATACTTGTTCACAATGACTGACTTGAGCGACAGACATGGTCAAGCCATACTGATGATATCCCGTTCATTTACTGTTGCTCTTCAGAACAGTTCACTAGTCTTTGAGTGCTATTCCAGTGACAGGCTGATAAAATACCAGTATAAAATATAGACTAGGTAAAACATAGGCTAGGTAAGGGCCTCAGGACCTGACCAGCTCATGGGTTTGTGTGCTGGCTTAAGGCTCGTGCCATGATCGCCATACATAATGGCACCTGTGACGTTAGCGCATATATATGGAATTCGTTCCGAGCGCGGAGACGTCATCTTGAGAAACTGAAACAGAAATTTTTGTGTGTTACAAAACTGCTGTAATACTTATCATAAGGGTCTGTTGATTGATTTGGTTCAGTTTTTACGTCAGCACCCACCAACCTCAGGTGATTAGGCCAACAGGGGATAACCATCCCAGGGAAGAGGGTGAAGGGGGACTTATCTAACCCTATACTGACACCACCAGAACAGCAATGATGTTAAGATGGGACAGTGAGAAGGCCAGTTTTAATGTAGCGCACCCTGGGATTCAAACCCCACAGCCATTAGCATGAGAATCCGACGCTCAACCAGCTGAGCCACTGAGGCCCGCGAGGGTCAGTTCATTTCACGTTCGTGTTTGTCTTCGTGTTCAGAAAAGTTTTGCGTAATACGGACTTGCGCAGTGGATGAAGACAGAGAGGATGGGAGATGTACTTTTAGCGACAAAGGATAGATTCATATGGAGGGCTATGACCGCCAACGCCATGCGGCAGAGCACATGATGATGATACATTATATTGGTCAGGAGAGAGGGAGCCTTTGTTCTCTCTCTCTCTCTGTATCTCTCTGTCTGATAGGCAGACAGATAGATAGAGAGAGAGAGAGGGAGAAAGACAGATAGATAGATAGAGAGAGAGAGAGATAGATAGATAGATAGATAGATAGATAGACAGATAGATAGATAGATAGACAGGTAGATAGATATATAGGTAGATAGATAGATAGATAGATAGAGAGAGAAAGACAGATAGATAGATAGATAGACACAGAGAGAGAGAGAGAGATAGATAGATAGATAAATAGATAGATAGGTAGATAGATAGATAGATAGATAAACAGATAGAAAAATAGATAGATAGAGAGACAGACAGATAGATAGAGAAATAGATAGAGAGATAGATATATATAGAGATAGTTTACTACATATAACAAATGAATAGATAGATTAGATAGACAGACAGACAGATGGATGGATGGATGATGAATAGACAGGCAGGCAGGTGGGCAGACAGGTAGTAGACAGACAGACAGGTATGTAGGTAGGTGGATAGATAAATAGATACATAGACAGACAGACAGACAGACCGACAAGCAGATAGACAGAATATAGATAGATAGATAGATAGATAGATAGATAGATAGACAGATAGATAGACAGATAGATAGATACATAGACAAATCAATAGATAGGTAGATAAATCAATAGATATATAGATAGGTCTTTTATGAATGCCAGATTTTATCATTAAACACGTTTTATTACAATGCAATTCACGTCGATGTTTTTGATCATTTGGAAATCTTTCGTGGCAGTCCGATGTATTATCTGATTGTTGATTTGCGTCTGATGTCATTGTTTTATCGTTTGTGATGTCTTTTAACGTCTGGTCACGTAAGGGCTTTTTAGCCAACGTATGTTAGAGTTTGAACATTTCAGATGTCAGTTTTATCACGCCAACATCTTCAATTGCAGCTGCAGTTATTGTTTGTACCACCTGAACCTCTCTCAGCGATCATATCATTGCATCGTTTTGAATACCTTTTGTAGATAACATTACAATATTTTCGTCGTATCGTAACGAAACAAAGTGTAAAACACAACCTTGGCTTGTTCATTTCAACAGTCCTCGCCGACGTTATAAGGATACTTTGAAAATATCAATTGACACATGTGTTCCTTCAGTTTGGTGACCTATTAGTGAACTTTGCTGCTTCGGAATAAAAGAATTCATATAATCATTTGACACATGCATTCCTTCTGTTTGGTGACCTATTAGACTCTAGTGAACTTTGCTGTTTCGGCAACAACAACAAAAACAAACAAAAAAAACAAACAAAAAGAATTCATGTATCATTTGACACTTGCAATCCTTCACTTTGGTGAACTATTACTAGTATTAGTGAACTTCGCTGTTTCGGAATAAAGAAAATTCCTATTATCATTTAACACGTGCATTCCTTCTGTTTGGTGACCTATTAATGAACTTCGCTGTTTAGGAATAAACGATTTCATATAACTGTTTCTTCATCTTGGCAAACAAGCCTTGACATCAGTGTTTCAAAAAGGACTCCATGAAAACCTCATCCCTCCTCAATTCCACCGTATTGACTATTTAAGGCGAATCGTGGTCCAACGGGATAAAAAAAAAAAAAGTGTTTCAGTGGACATTTTCATGAAGCCATTGGTCTCTTCTTTCGACTCCTTTCATTTTAATGTTATTGTCATTTTGGTCAACTTAGTTCATTGATATGATCGATTCATTTGAATTATTCCCCCTACTGACATCATTTTTTACTTGCTACGTTAGTCTTAAATGATGTCGTTAAATGTCATTATTTGTATATCAACGTTATCCAGAGAACCATCCATAATGTCATTTCTTTAAAAAATGATTCTAACAACAGCTATTGTGTTAGAAACATTATCTTGAATCTGCTGTTTGCAAATACGTCCACACATAAAGTGTTTGGATGTAAAAAGCTTGTTCTATCATTCGTCTTCGTGGTTTCTTGGTTTTCCTCTCTTGCGGCTTCTTCTGGTATCCACTGAAATGCAGTCCAGGTGATGTTATCCTGCTTGTCTTCAGGTGATGTGCCCAATCTATCTCTCCAGTGTCTTTTC
>JAPXFY010000018.1:39354315-39369315 GCA_030674185.1 Monoplex corrugatus | reverse complement strand
ATTTGTTTGGTGAATCAGGACAGTGCGCGCCTCGGTTTGATTCTTGAATCAAGATATGGCACTTTATACATATCATTATTATCTGAGTTCTCAATAATCTACCTGGTTACTTCCCATCTAGTGGGTAAACTGTGGACAGTCTCCCCATTTCTTCATGTCAATATATGTGCAGATCTATTAGTGACTTAACCCCCTTTTCGTGTCTATTCGCACGTAGAATATCAATTGTGAGTGTTAAAGATACTGTAAGTCATTTCAGTGTAAAGCGGTCATGAAAACGTAAATACATCCAGAATGAGCGCCCGGCTGCCGAAGACGGAATCTACAGACTGCGTAGCAACATGCCTCCTGCGTAGTGTGGGCAAAACAACGTGAAGAAAAGAAAATCGGAATGCTTGAAAGAATAAAACTAGAAAAAAGAAAATAATTGATCTGGCAGTTTCAGATATTGTATAACGTTGTCTGTTTTGTTGTATTATTTTCGTTGTTTTGTAAGAAAAGAAAGAATTAAAACAAGATTTTAAAAAACAACAACATTGAGCTGATTATGCATCAGACATTGTATAAGATTATTTGTTTTGTTTTGTTATGGTGTTTTCATTGTTTACAAGAACACCGTTTCACGTTGTGCCGGTTCCCCAGGGCAGCGTGTAGCTGTGTGTGTGTTTGTGCAGGCAGTTCCACCAGGCGACTCAGCCCCTGCGTATTTATTTTCTCAGCAGAACGGCGGCAGGGGACTGGCAAACAAACTCTCATTACAGCGAGGTGCAAACGCCCTCTGAAGGCGTTATGCACGTGCGACACAGAGGAAAAGATAACTGGTTTTGTTCTTCCCCAGCCCCTGAAGCCCGCTTTTGCCAGCTGGGCTAATTACGTTGCTGTCAGGGTGGTCTTCTCCTGTCTATGTAGAGGAGGTATCGTCATCATTGATATAACACTGCTTGGCAGTGTGAAGATTTTTCTCTCTTTCTATGTTCATAGAGATGCTGTTGTTTTTGTGTTTGTTATGATGTTGTTGTTTTTGTGTTTGTTATTGTTTGTTTTGTTTTTCAAGTGTTTGTCGGGGAGTGGGGGAGGGGGGGGGGGATTAGCCTACACGGAATAAGACTTGTGCTGTCAAATACAAGCACTGTTGACATCAGCTTTACCGTTGCTGTTATTTTGTTTAAGCCCAGCCAACTGCGTAGAATCATGTCCGTGCTCTTACCTTTTCAAAACATACACAATACTTCAACAGGGAAAAAAGAAGAAGAAGAAGAAGAAGAAGAAAGAAAAACAAAAACAAAACAAAGTCAAATACACATATTAATGCATTCGCGCACATAATCTGAGGAGATGCCCCTGGCGTTGACCACTCCGTCTAATTCATCGCACAGGGGATTTTAAAAAAAACACTTGAACACAAATTTAAGCATAACTCAGGACACTAAAACATAAATAAAAACGGGCCTAAATTACTTAATATTGCTTAGGCGTATCTCATTTCCAGGAGGCAAAAATGCACTTACACATATACCCAATTATCAATCCTAAGAGAAAGTACTTAAGACTTTATCGAACACATACAGGTGGATGGACAACAGCTTTACGTACGTTGTAACTACAATGACGATGATACTGGTGATGCTGGACTCTCATGTTGTCGATCCGATGGATGAGTAGGCAATACTAGTGTACAGCGCTTGGGGTGGGTCTTCACATGTGGGATAGAAGACCGATCCTGGAGACATGTGTTCTTCCTTAGGCACCACTGCATGGACAGGAGTTCTCCAACCCTGGGTTCAGCTCGGTATAGGACGTATGATATCAAACATTGGCTCTGTTGAAATCAACACATCTCATTTACATGTAACCAAGATTATTCCAGTGGCAGGCTGATGAAATACCAGTATAAAATATAGACTAGGTAAAACGTAGTCTAGGTAGAGCTTCAGGACCTGGCCAGCTCATGGTTTATGTGCAGGCTTAAGGCGTGTGCCATGATCACCATACACGCGGCACCTGTGACGTTAGTGTATATGGAATTCGTTCCGAGCGCAGTAACGTCATCTTGTGAAACTGAAATTGAAACTGAAACTGAAATCAGCTTCAAGTAAGCTGAACGTGAAATCCTGACGTGAGTAACAGGACCGAGTTTTTGCTATCCAGAAGCGCTTGAAACTGATCTGTAGCATAACAACATAGCAATGTCTGTGAAATACAAGTTACGCTAAATGACTGTGCTTTATCTGATTCTTGAGTTCAGTCCCAGCCCGCAACCTTAAAAATTTGGCCTATTCACTGCTCATTTTAATGTTTCCATGTTTCCATCATTGTTGTGTTATCAGCTTATCATTTCATAGGTTCCCCCCCCCCCCCCCCCTTCGTTTCAAAACCTTGTTTGTTTACTGCCCATCTCAATGTTTCCATCCTTCTGGCGGTGTCAGCTTTGTATTTAGTATGTCCATTCTCCTCTCCTCCCCATTTAATTAAAAAACTTTTCCAGCACACTTAGGGTTTTGCGCAGGTTCAGGGAGTCTGCCAGATAATAGCTGGCAGATTTAGGTGGAGCGTATATGAATTGTCCGAGTACAATGAATCACTTTGAATAAAATCATCCAGCTGAATGATGTACATTTGTCTTGGAGAGGATTGGTATGAACAACTTTTCTAAATCCGCCCAACTGAAGAGATTCTCTATCTGCTTCAGGAATCGTAAGAAAAGGACAGTGTATGTGGTTACACACGGTCACACAATCCTACACTCATCTTCGTACCTTGTAAAAAAATGAAAGAAGTACGTGGTCTATCCCATGTGATGAGCCGTTGAGCATCAGACCCCTTATTGAATGCTTGAACTTGCACGATGTGAGACTCTAAGCACTACATGGTGACTCCTTAAAGAAACCTCCTCAGAGACGTCCTCCAGATGCAATTTACCAATTTCTTTTTTTTTTACAGAGATCATAGATTTCATTCTGATTGACTTTGCATATGGAAATGTTTTTCATTAAAGCATTTTAGATTTGCAAGGATAATGTGAGCTCCAGTTTTTTTGTTTCTTTGTACTTAAACTGGGGTCGATTTTATTGGTGTTAGCCTGATATGACTCTTGCAGTCGGCTGGACTATAGCAATATGAACTGAACCACAGTTACAGAAAGAATGGAAGCAACAGAGAATATAGAAAGAAGGAAGCAGCAGAGAATAAGAAGAATGGAAGACAGCAGACAATATAGAAAGAATAGAAGACAGCAGACAATATGAATAAATGGAAGCAGCAGAGATATAGAAAGAATGGAAGACAGCAGATATATAGAAAGATGGAAGACAGCAGAGAGATAGAAGAATGGAAGACAGCAGAGACCAGAGAACATAGTAAAGAATGGAAGACAGCAGAGAACAGAGAAATAGTAAGAATGGAAGACAGCAGAGAACAGAGAACATAGAAAGAATGGAAGACAGCTGACAACATAGAAAGAATGGAAGACAGCGACAATGTAGAAAGAATGGAAGACAGCAGACAATATAGAAAGAATGGAAGACAGCAGACAATATAGAAAGAATGGAAGACAGCAGAGAATATAGGAATATAAAAAGAATGGAAGAAAGCAGACAATATAGAAAGAATGGAAGACAGAGAATGCAAAAAGAATGGAAGCCAGCAAATGTAGAAAGAATGGAAACACAGAGAATATAGAAAGAATGGAAGACTGCAGAGAATATAGAAAGAATGGAAGACAGCAGAGAATATAGAAAGAATGGAAGACAGTAGAGAATATAGAAAGAATGGAAGACAGCATAGAATATAGAAAGAATGGAAGACACAGAGAATATAGAAAGAATGGAAGACAGCATAGAATATAGAAAGAATGGAAGACACAGAGAATATAGAAAGAATGGAAGACACAGAGAATATAGAAAGAATGGAAGACACAGAGAATATAGAAAGAATGGAAGACACAGAGAATATAGAAAGAATGGAAGACACAGAGAATATAGAAAGAATGGAAGACAGTAGAGAATATAGAAAGAATGGAAGACACAGAGAATATAGAAAGAATGGAAGACACAGAGAATATAGAAAGAATGGAAGACAGCATAGAATATAGAAAGAATGGAAGACACAGAGAATATAGAAAGAATGGAAGACAGCATAGAATATAGAAAGAATGGAAGACACAGAGAATATAGAAAGAATGGAAGACAGCATAGAATATAGAAAGAATGGAAGACAGCAGAGAATATAGAAAGAATGGAAGACAGCATAGAATATAGAAAGAATGGAAGACAGCAGAGAATATAGAAAGAATGGAAGACAGCATAGAACATAGAAAGAATGGAAGACAGCATAGAATATAGAAAGAATGGAAGACAGCATAGAACATAGAAAGAATGGAAGACAGCATAGAACATAGAAAGAATGGAAGACACAGAGAATATGGAAAGAATGGAAGACGACAGATGTAGAAAGAATAAAAGACACAGAGAATATAGAAAGAATGGAAAACAGCAGACAACATAGAAGATTGGAAGACGGCAGAAAATATAAAAAGAATGGAAGACAGCAGAGAATATAGAAAGAATGAAAGACACAGAGAATATTGAAAGAATGGAAGACTGCAGATGTAGAAACAATGGAAGACAGCAGAGAACATAGAAAAATTGGAAGACAGCAGATACAGCAAGAATGGAAGACACAAAGAATATATAGAGAATGAAAGACAGAGAATAAAGAAAGAATGGAAGACACAGAGAGCGTACAAAGAATAATAATAATATTAAAAAAAAACGAAAAAAAAAAACAGAATAAAGAAACGCGTATTGAATTACAACAGAGAAGACAGGCCAAATTTTGGCTTTTTACACACTGACAAAGCAGCAGCGAATAGTTTTAGTCTTTACTCTCTAATATTTGATCTGGTGTTTGTTTGTTGTGATCTTACGCTTGACAAATGGCACAGTTGGACGAAAAAATTGACCCAGACTTGTTATGAATAAATACGAGAAGATATGTGTTATTACTGGACCTTGTGATTGAAAACAGGGGATTGGTCACATTGATATTGGATAAAAAAAGAATGGAAAACACACAGAACATAGAGAGAATGGAAGACAGCAGAGAACAGAGAATAGGAAAGAATGGAAGACAGCAGATAAAGATGAAAGAATGGAAGACAGCAGAGAATAGCAGAAATAATGGAAGACAGCAGAGAAACATAGAAAGAATGGAAGACAGCAGAGAATAGAAAGAACGGAAGACAGCAGAGAAAGAACAGAGAACATAGACAGAATGGAAGACAGCAGAGAACAGAGAATAGAGAAAGAATGGAAGACAGCAGATAACAGAGAATATAGAAAGAATGGAAGACAGCAGATAATAGAGAACAGAGAAATAATGGAAGACAGCAGAGAACAGAGAATAGAGAAAGAATGGAAGACAGCAGAGAACAGAGAATAGAGAAAGAATGGAAGACAGCAGGAACAGAGACATAGAAAGAAGAAGACATGGAGAAACAGAGAACATAGAAGAATGGAAGACAGCAGAAACAGAGAAATAGAAAGAATGGAAGACACAGAGAACAGAGAATAGAGAAAGAATGGAAGACAGCAGAGAATATAGAAAGAATGGAAGACAGCAGAGAACATAGAAAAGAAATGGAAGACAACAGAGAACATAGAAAGAATGGAAGACAGCAGAGAATATAGAAAGAATGGAAGACACAGAGAACAACAAGAATGAAGGCAGCAGAGAAACAGAACAGATAATATAGAAAGAATGGAAGACACAGAGAAACATACAAAGAATGGAAGGCAGCAGAGACAGAGATAATAAGAAAGAATGGAAGACACAGAGAACATACAAAGAATGGAAGGCAGCATGAGAAACAGAGAACAGAAATATAGAAAGAATGGAAAACAGAGAACATAAAAGAATGGAGACAGATGAGAAACGAACAGAAATATAGAAAGAATGGAAGAACAGAGAGATATAGAAAGAATGGAAAGACACAGAAGAAATATTGAAAGAATGGAAGACAGCAGAATAAGAAAAGCAATGGAAGACAGAAAGAGAAATAGAAAGAATGGAAGACAGTTAGTAATATAGAAAGAATGGAAGACAGTATAAAATATAGAAAGAATGAAGACAGTATATATATAAAAGAAGGAAGACAGTATAAATACAGAGAGATGGACAGACAGTAATAATATAATAGATTAAATGAAGACATAAAGAATAAAAAAAAAAAAAAGGAAACGCAGTAGAAACAACGAACAGAAGACAGGAGACAAATTGGGACTTTATAATAGAAGAGAAGGAAGTTGTCGTTATCTAATTTTGATTGAGTATGTGTTGTGATCACGTTGACAAAGGAGTTGGCGAAAATTGAGCTGTTGGTCTTATTGAATTAAATACGCGAGTTATTCTTTTTTCGTGTTTTTTTCTGGTTCTCTTTGCTTGAAACGTGGGCTGTCACACTTGTTTGGATAAAAAGAATGGAAAGACACAAGAACATAGAGAGAATGGAAGACAGCAGAGAACAGAGAATAGGGAAAGAATGGAAGACAGCAGATAATAGAGAAAGAAATGGAAGACAGCAGAGAATGAGAAATAATGGAAGACAGCAGAGAACATAGAAAGAATGGAAGACAGCAGAGAATAGAAAGAACGGAAGACAGCAGAGAACAGAGAACATAGACAGAATGGAAGACAGCAGAGAACAGAGAATAGAGAAAGAATGGAAGACAGCAGATAACAGAGAATATAGAAAGAATGGAAGACAGCAGATAATAGAGAACAGAGAAAAAATGGAAGACAGCAGAGAATGAGAATAGAGAAAGAATGGAAGACAGCAGAAACATGCAAGAATGCAAGACAGCAGAGACAGAGAAAGAATGGAAGACAGTATAGATATAGAAAGAATGGAAGACAGCAGAGAACAAGTGCAGAGAACAGAGAAAGAATGGAAGACAGCAGAGAATATAGAAAGAATGGAAGACAGCAGAGAACAGAGAACAGAGAAAGAATGGAAGACAGTATAGAATATAGAAAGAATGGAAGACAGTAAGAACAGAGAAAGAATGGAAGACAGTACAGAATATAGAAAGAATGGAAGACAGCAGAGAACAGAGAATAGAGAAGAATGAAGACAGTATAGATATAGAAAAAATGGAAGACAGCAGAGAAAGAGAATAGAGAAAGAATGGAAGAGCAGAGAATATAGAAAAATGGTAAGACAGCAGAGAACAGAGAATACAGAAAGAATGGATGACAGCAGAGAATACATGTAGAGACAGAATGGAAGACAGACAGATGGAACAATGGCCTTGGGCACGGCAGTGGAAGAGAGGAGAAGGGACAGAGGAAGAGGAAAAGGAAGGGAAGGGGAGGGGGGACTACAACCAGTTTGGTCAGGTGGTTGACAGCTTGTCATCAAAACCTTCATCGTGTCGTCATGACACCAGTCACTGTGTTTGCTTAGAGACAGCACGTGCAACTGCCAGGTTTAATGCGTGTGCGTTGTGGTGGTTGTGTGTTGTGTGTGGTGAGAGAGAGAGAGAGAGAGAGAGACAGACAGACAGACAGACAGAAGACAGTCTCTGTGTTGTGTGTGTGTATTTGTGTGTGTGTGTGTGTGTGTGTGAGAGTCTGTGTGTGTGTGTAAGTCTGTGGTGTGTGTGTGTGTGTGTGTGTGTGTGTGTGTGTGTGTGTGTGTGTGTGTCTTGTTATGTTGTGTGTGTGAGTGTAGTGTGGTGTGTTGTGTCGTGTTGTGTGTGTTGTGTGTGTGTGGTATGTGTGTGTGTGTGTGGTGTGTGTGTGTGAGAGAGAGAGAGAGACTCTGTGTGTGTGTGTGTGTGTGTTGTGTGTGTGTTGTGTATGTATGTGTGTATGTATGTGTGTGTTGTGTTGTGTGTGTATGTGTGTGGTGTATGTGTGTGTATGTGTGTGTGTATTGTGTGTATGTGTGTATGTGTATGTGTGTGTATATGTGTGTATGTGTGTTTGTGTGTGTGTTGTGTGTGTGTGTGTGTGGAGAGGAGAGAGAGAGAGAGAAGAGAATCTGTGTGTCTGTATGTGTGTGTTGTTGTGTGTGTTGTTGTGTTGTTGTGTGTGTTTTGTGTGTGTGTGTGTGTTGTTGTTGTTGTTGTTGTGTTGTGTGTGTGTGTTGTGTTGTGTGTGTGTGTGTGTGTGTGTGTGTGTGTGTGTGTGTGTGTGGTGTGTGTGTGTGTGTGCATGTGTGTATGTGTGTGTGTTGTGTTGTGTTGTGTGTTTGTGTGTTGTGTGTGTTTGTGTGTGTTGTCTGAGTGTGGTGTGTGTGGTGCGTGCGTGTGTGTGTGTTGTGTTGTAATGTTGTGTGTGTGTGTGGGTGTGGTGTGTGTGGTGTTGTGTGTGTGTGTGTGTTGTGTTGTGTGTGTGTGTGTGTGTGTGTGTTGTGTGTGTGTGTGAATGTATATGTGAGTGTGTTGTGTGCGTTGTGTATGTGCGTGCGTGTGTGTGTGTGTGGGTGTGTGTGTGTGCGTGTGTGTGTGTGTGTGTGTGTGTGTGTGTGTGTGTGTGTATGTGTGTGTTGTGTGTGTATAGTTGTGGTATTTTGTGTTGTGTGTGTGTTGTGTGTGTGAGTCGTGTGTGTGTTGTGTACATGTTTCTGTGTGTGTGGTGTGTGTGTGTGTGTGTGTGTGTGTGTGTGTGTGTGTGTGTTGTGTGGTGTTGTGGTGTTGTAGTGTTGTGTGTGTGTGTGTGTGTGTGTGTGTTGTATGTGTGTGCGGTCCGTGTGTGTGTGTGTATTTGAACGTGTCGTTATGACACCTATGACACCATTTTCTTACGGATAGCACGTGCAATTGTCAAGATTAGTGGCTCTCTCTGGCCTCTGGCTCTGCTCACTCTCTCTCTCTCTCTCTCTCTCTCTTCTCTCTCTCTCTCTCCGTCTCTCTCTCAAACACACACAGGCACACAGGGACACAGACACGCACACAATCCATACATAAATGAGAGTTAAAATATGAGCGCGCAATGCGTTCTCTTCTTTGTTTTTTTGTTTGTTTTTTGTTTGTTTGTTTTTTGTTTTTTGTTGTTGTTGTTTTTTTATCGAATATGTATGCAAACTGGAAATAGACCTGTCGGGATCATCAAATTAGGGATAAACGAATTTAGAATAGTCGAATCTGGATGACACGAAAAAATAGTGAGGTCCTGTCCTTTTTGAGTTTGGTTGTTTTTCCTCAAGTAATCTGAGTGATCATTAATTTCTATCAAAGTATTTTAATCAAACAATCTTCCTCCTTCCGCCTTAGCTTACTCGTTGCATCTGAATAGATCTGAAGAATACATTAAACTGTCTGCCATGTATTTTGTACAAAGCATTCAAAATACGGATCAATTGTATACGTAACATGTAATTGTTGGTTTAAATGTATAATGCAGGCTGTTACATTCATTGTACCTAGAATGTTAGTTGATTTTACTGTAAATATTGAACATCAGTTTTGTAGACGTTCATCGTAACAAGATTTTTTAAGTCTATTTCATTGTATAAATGAATATGAATTTGAATATGAATAAAATTGTTGATTTTAGTGAACAATTTCAACAAGAAACCCCGAGGGTGCGGACATGACCCAGAGCATCAATGCCTCACCAATCCCCGGACAGCCACCTCACAAGCTCCCGACGCCAACACGATAGCCATTTCATCAAGCAAAGGGAGGGGGGGGGGGGTCTGTCCACGCGCTGCATGACCCGTTCGGACCCAGTCATCAGTAACCCTGTTTACAAACCGAACGACAAGATGGGGGATATGACAAACCCCGGGACATAGCCACACAAAGCGCACCGACCAGGTCAAGTCCAGCTACCGGAGTGAAGAGCCCTCTCTTGTCTTGTTCTTGGCCTTCAGCTCTCTGTTGGCCAGCCCACCCAGCCACCAGCGCGCATAGATATAGCTGCCAGCTGTGTTCCCCTTATTATATAGTCTCGACAGTTTGCAGTCGGAAGCTCCATCCTAATCACCCATACGAGAACCGACAAAATCATCGGTATCTCACAATGCAACTAATTTTTTTTTAGTCTTCTTTGAGCAATTTTTATAGCTAGTACTCGTTCCGTGGACAGCAAAGAAAACAAACGAGACATTCTTGAAGGAGGCAGACATATGTAGATCATTCATAAGGAAGATTAGGAAAAGACAGGCAACATTTATAGACCATTTCATGAGGAAAGGGGAATTGGAGAACCTGGTCACAACGGGAAAGCTGGAGGAAAAGAGAGCACCGGGTAGACCCAGGGAGAAGATACTAGACGGACTTGCAGAGTGGCTGGGGACAAGGAGGGATGAAGAGATGCTTGGGGCAACAAGTGATAGAGACAGATGGAAGTCCATGATCGCCAACGCCATGCGGCAAGGCACCTGATGATGATGATGATGAGTCCTCGTATACTCTGAGAGTGGTAGGACTTTGAAATCTACAAAACAGAACAGAACAGAACAGTGGAAGCTCCAAACGTTTCTTTACTACAACCACAGGGGGTGTTCGAACGAGCCGCGAAAGTGATCAGACTTGATGTTCTCAGACACCGCCCATTTTTAATTCCGTATAAGCTTGTAGAGAAAACATGTATTATAGAAAACATTTGTATTACATTTTTATGATGTGTGGTTTATTTTTTTCTCACCTTTTTTAGGACAGGCCCTGGCCTTTGATGAATAAAATCAATCACCCACATCCGCATCTCGCCCTGTGTGTCAGTAATTTTCAATCTTTTCCATACTCGCAACACACGATCAGACTTTTTAACGATGGGCTTTTTCTTTTCTTAATGATGTTTTTTGTTGTTGTAATTTTGTAACGTTAACCTTTATGCGTGATCTCCAAGCAAAATCTTATTTATTATTTATTTGTTTTCCTCTTTCAGGTCTTTTTCCATAAGCTCATAAAAAAAAGTTTTTTAAAAAAAGACAGAAAAACAACAGCTTTGTCAGCAAATATTGTTCAGTACCCTACATTCTCTAGTCTTTCGCTCAACTATCGACATTTGGCTTGATTTCGTTGAACTTAGAGGAAACGCCCTACGAGGAAGCTGGGACCTACCCAGTCACGAGCATGGATGAAAATGTAAATTGCACTCTGAAATAGTCTCACAAACTACGGGTAAAGGCTTTTTGTCGATCCAAGGCTTTTGTGCAGTGAAGCTGCTCGTCCTTTACCCAGGGTGATGGCTTCTGTTATCGTCTTGTTTACATTGTCATTTAGAATCTGAGAATAACTCGGGTCTTCAGTCGTTTGCACACGTCTCTCTCTCTCTCTCCTCTCTCTCTCTCTCTCTCTCTCTCTCTCTCTCTCTCTCTCTCTCTCTCTCTCTCTCTCTGTCTCTCTCTCTTTTTTTCTCTGTCTCTCTGTCTCTCTGTCTTTTTCGTCTCTGTCTCTCTGTCTTCTGTCTTTTTGTCCTCTTCGCTCTTCCGTCTCCCTGTTGTCTCTGTCTATCTGTCTGTCTCTCTGTCTGTCTCTTCGTCTCTGTCTGTCTCTGTCTTCCTGTCTGTCTGTTCTCTCATCTCTCTCTCTTCCTTCTGTCTCTGTCTTCCGTCTGTCTCGCCTGTCTCTGTCTGTCTGTCTTCTGTCTGTCTGTCGTCTGTCTGTCTCTCTTCTCGTCTTTGTCTCTCTCTGTCTCTGTCTCTTCTTCTTTCTGTCCTGTCTCTTTTGTCTGTCTCTAATGCAATGAAAATAGAAGGAGACAGAGGAGACAGAATGACAGAGAGGGGTGTGGTGGGTTCCAGAAAGGGAGACGGGATGGGTGGGGAAAGGGAGAGTTGTGCGATTCCTTTTCAGATGCGGAGACAAAAATTCTGGTGGCGAAAATAGCAACGGAAACAATATCAAACGGTATTGAAAAAAATTAACTATGCTAATAAAAGAATGCTCTTTGTGCCCTCCCTCCCCCCCCCCCTTCGCTCTCTGTCTCTTTGTCTATCTCTCTGTCTTCCCCTCTCTCCCTGCCTCTCTGTTTTTTATCTGTCTGTCTGTCTCCCTCTCTCTCCCTGCCTGTCTGTCTGTCTGTTTTCTATCTGTCTGTTTTTTGTCTATTTCTCTGTCGCCCTCTCTCTCCCTGCCTGTCTGTCTGTCTGCTCTGCTCTCTCTCTCTCTCTCTCTCTGTCCCTGTCCGATCCCGTGTATGCATACATGAGTGCGTCCAGGAGAACAAAGTTGCCAGCTATTCTCAGATCCTAAGCAAAAATATAAACAGTACTAGAAAAGTGGAAGTATTCATTACTTTTAGAAGAAATATTCACTCGCAATTTTTTAGCACCTGTTCAGAAATTTCAACTTAAAATTTCTCGTCGGTGACGGCAAGAAAGTAGCAGCATGCATACTTGAGACTGGAATTCAAGTCTTTCATACGTCTTTGCCAAATATTGACATTCTTTCCAGCGTAGCCAAGGGGGAAGAAACGAAAAAAAACATCACTCTTTTAATCATTCTGCATAAGCTTATATGTTATTATATATATGAACTGAGTGTAAATGGTCTCGGTCTATCATTTTCCTACGGTAGGTCCTATCATTCTTAGAAATGTTGTTTTTAAGAAGAATATTAAGAGTTCCATGGACGGCAAAGAAAACAAAGGAGACAGCTTTGAAGGAGGCAGACAGAAAAAGAACATTAATGAAGAAGATTAGGAAAGGACAATCAGCATTTATAGGACATTTTATGAGGCAAGAGAACCAAGAGCACCTAGTCACAACAGGAAAGCTGGAGGGTAAAAGAGCAACAGGAAGACCCAGGAGAAAATATTGGACGGACTCGTGCAGTGGATGAAGACAGACAGGGTGGGAGATGTACTTGCAGCAACAAAGGATAGATTCATCTCTAAGGCCATGATCGCCAACGCCATGCGGCAGGGCACATGGTGATGATGATGAGGTCTTATAACGTGGTTGAAACAGCTCGTCGTTTGTGTATGATAAACCAAAGCTTTAGAATTTGGAGTTGGTTCAAGAGGGACTTACTGCAGTCGGGAAATTCCATATGCGTCCACCCAAATGTGCCAGTAATTTCTTAACAGATGCCATGATCCTGAGCAAAAAAAGAACAAACAAAACAAAACAAGAAAAACAAGCCGTGCGCTGGAACAGAGGGGGATCACTGGAACACTAAAACTGATACCATCAGAAAGACTGGAGCAATAAAGATGTGTAGCCAGACAATCCAGTTTTCATGTTGCAGACTGGGATTGAACTTAAGACCTCAGATCTTGAGACCACGGCTGTATCAATAGAGGTAACCAGCCCGCATGAAGTTAGCAGAGCGTGGTTTCGATCCACGGACCTGTGGGTTAGCAGCCCGGCACGCTTCTACTGCGCCATGTACTTCTGTAAATGACATGATGTGGAAGGTAGATCGAGACCAATTGAAAATACTACTTTCAAATTCACATCCTAGTCATCCTGACTAAGTTCCATTCGTTAAATAGTTTGCATGTTTTCTAACTTACTTGAACGCTGCCTTAACAAGAGCTCTCCAACGGGCAGAGAGTCTCAGGGCATCAGTCCAGCATCTATTCCTCAGCTGTAGGTCTCTGTCAACTGTCTGGCGCAAGTTCATTCTTGGTCTTCCCTTCCTTTTCTGTCTTCCTGGGTACCACGGTTCAAGAGTTGGTTAGCAGGTTTGGCATGACCCATCCACCCATCCAGCTCAGTCGACGCTTGCAGATGATGTTGGTAACTGGGATCTGTTTGTTTGCTTCTTACCTTAAATCATCGTTTGTCACAAAGTTTTTTTCCATTAGATTTCCAAGATCTTGCGTAGACCCTGGGGTGTAAAGGAATCAAACTTCCTCTCCTGGCTTGTTTTCAGGTGCCATGATTCACAGCTGTACAGCAAAGTTGACAAAAGTTTAGGTTGAAGGAGATTTTCTTGTGATCCATATTTTCAACAGCTTGTTGAATGCTGTCGTTACTTAGCCCATGTGATTGTGCAGTTCTTTGCTCATATCGCTAGACTTGTTGATTGAATTGCCAGTAGAACGTCCTCGACGTCCTCCGTCTCGTTCTGTCCAGTGAATACTTTCTATGTGACGGGTGTTGTCCAACAAGCCTGTTTTTTGTTTGTTTGTTTGTTTTCTTGGCTTTGCTGGTAAGGCCAATGTTGTTCGCATCTTTGCTATCACTGACTGTTGACTGAAGGTTTTAGCATCTTTGACAGAAGCGAAATAGAATAAATTCAACAGAATTTCCTTGTAAATATGACAGGCCTTACGGTTTTATGACATGATTTTAAAAATGTTGGCACTAAACTACAGTTCTCTTCTCTCTCTCTCTCTCTCTCTCTCTCTCTCTCTCTCTCTCTCTCTCTCTCTCTCTCTCTCTCTCTTTCTTTCCCCCTTTCTCTTTCTCTCATTTATTCACTCACTCAATTAGTCACTCATCACTCACCCACTCACTCACTCACTCACTCACTCACTCATCAATGTTCTAAGAAAAAAAGAGAGAAGAAGAGACAAGGACAAATTCAGTTTGTATAAAATGATAAAATCACACAGAAGCTCACGTCTGGATGATCTATGTATGTTCTGTATGTATCTGTATAACTATGTATCTACATTTATACAATCTATATAGGGAGAGAGAGAGAAAAACAGACAGACAGACAGACAGACAGACAAACAGACAACAGACAAGATAGAGATAGCGACTGACAGACAACAGACACACACACACACACACACAACACACACTAAACACACACACACAACACACACACACACACACACACACACACACACACACAACCCACACACACACACACAACCACACACACACACAAACTCAAACACACACACACACACACACACACACAACACACACACACACAACACAAAACTACACACAACACACACACACACACACACACAACCAAACACACACACACACACAAACTCCAACACACAACACACACACACACACACACACACACACACACACACATATTCAGTGTCACGAGTGGCGAAAAATGGCAATTGTTCGCG
>JAPXFY010000018.1:39344315-39349315 GCA_030674185.1 Monoplex corrugatus | reverse complement strand
GGGGAGGCAGGGGGTGAGGGTGTTGGTGTTGGTTAAGCCCTTTGACTCCCGCATCCTGTCTACCAGCATCCTGCATTGTCAATCGTTCTAGCAAAGCAAAAAACTTAACCCTTTGTGTTCTGCAAGAAGCTGATGGATAGGGTGAGGGAGTCAAAGGGTTAAAGTTTTGCAGTTGGTGGATAGGGTGAGGAGTCAAAGGGTTAAAGTTTTTGCAGTTGGTGGATAGGGTGAGGGAGTCAAAGGGTTAAAGTTTTTGCAGTTGGTGAATAGAGTGAGGGAGTTAAAGGGTTAAAAAAATTTTGCAATTGGTGGATAGGGTGCGGGGGTGAAAGGGTTAAATGAATCTTTCATTTACGACAGGTGTTGCTGTCAGAGAACATCACAAGCAAACCACAACTTTGGTCCCATAGCACCCGCAACCCTGTCACGTGGCTAACGCACTTACCCGCTAAGAATGTTTGGTTGGAGACATTTGAAGGTTATCAGAGCCCAGCTGGGCCCAGGTGCGCAACTAGAACACGATTTTCTCCTCTTCACGCTTTCTAAATATTAAAATTGAGTGGGTTTCGTGAGAATGTGTGCTATTTTTATCATTATTGTTGTTTGTTGTTTAATTATCATTATTATTATATTATTATTATCATTATTATTATTACATCATAATGATAGTAGTAGTCGTTGTAGTAGCAGCAGTAGTATCGTTATTATTATTAGTGGTAGTAGCAGCAGTAGTAGTAGCTGTAGTATCGGTATTATTGGTAGCAGTAGTAGTAGTATCGTAGTAGTAGTAGTAGTAGTAGTAGTCGTAGTAGTAGAAGTAGTCGTAGTAGTCGTCGTAGTAGTCGTCGTAGTAGCAGCAACAGCAACAGCAGTAACAGCAGTAGTAGTAGAGGAGATGATGATCATCATCATCGTTATGATTGTCATCATCATTATTATCATCAACATCGTCATAATCATCATGATCATCATGATCACCATCACATCATCATCGTCGTCGTCGTCGTCACTGTTTAAAGCCCACCCGACTACGCATATCCATATCAGGGCTGCAACCGTCTGAAAGCACACGCAGCACCTCAAAGACCCTGAAAATTGAACATTGGAAATATAAAATATAAAGTACATATATCAAAGCATTTGCGCACATAATCTAAGGATATGCCCCCAGGGTTGACCATTCCACCCAACTTACCACCAGGTGTTTAAAGAAACCAAACCTGAGTATAAATGTAAGAATAACTAAGAACACTCATCATATCAGGTGCCTGCTGCATGGCGTTGGCGACCATGGACTTCCAACCATCTCTATCTCTCCATGCCCCTAGCATATCCCCCACCCTCCTCATCCCCAGCCACTCTGCAAGTCCGTCCAGCATTCTCTCCCTGGGTCTACCTGGTGCTCTCTTTCCCTCCAGCTTTCCCGTTGTGATCAGTGCTCCAAATTCCCCTTCCTCATAAAATGGCCTATAAATGTTGCCTGTCTTTTCCTAATCTTCCTTATGAGTGATCTATTTGTGTCTGCCTCCATCAAGACTGTCTCGTTTGTTTTCTTTGCTGTCCATGGAACTCTCAACATTCTTCTGAGAAACCACATCTCGGCTGCCTCAATCTTGTTCTGACTTTGCTTGCTGACTGTCCGCGCCTCGCATCCGTACAACAGTATTGGTTCTATATAACATTCAAGGACTCTCTTTCTGATGTTAATTGATAGGCATTTGTTGGTAAGAATGCTTGTCATCTTCTTGAATGCTGTTTTGGCTTGGCCGATTCTGCCAGCTATTTCCGATGTGCATCTGCCATCTGATGAAATGACCGTTCCCAGGTATTTGAACTTATAAACCTGTGTCAAGGTTGTGCCATTTGCTGTTATTTTGCATGAGGGGACACTAAAAATATATAAATAAAAACTGGCCTAATAGACCTAAAATTGCTTTTCATATCACTTTCCTTAGATCCAAAAATGCAATAATACATGTATCCAATCATCAGTCCTGATAGAAAGTATGTAAGGGTTTGTAGAACACATTCAGGTGAATGGACCAGCAAGGCAAGAAAATGATCGGAAAAGATGACAGAAAGCAAAAGAGCAAAGCAGAAACAAAGAGAACGATAGAAAATACGAAATTTCTGAAACAAAATTTCCGTGAGGTGGTGGGATACTGTTCATACACAAAAAGCCCCCAGCATCCCCCCCCACCATAGAAGGACAGAACGTACGTGAAGCTGAATTAATTTTAGCATTGAGAATACTTCTAGGAAGCAGAATCGTATTATGCACCTGACCAGGCTACTTAGATTTTGCATTTGTTGCACGTATCAAGTTATTTACACAGCTGGGATGCAGAACCAGGAGTGTTCTTTGTACCAATGTGTCGAAGACAGTTGGGGATGTGTGGGTCTTCTCTAAATTAAACAGGGGTATGTTAGTCCCCAGACCGGCATTTGTTAACCGTTCGACTCCCGCACCCTATCCACCACCTGCAAAAATTCAACCCTTTGATTGTTCACCCTGTCCACCAGCATTACACAGCTGATATGTAGAACCAGGAGTGTTCTTTGAACCAATGTGTCGGTAGACAGTTCGGGATGGTGTGGGTCTTCTCTAAACTAAGCAGGGGTATGTTGGTCGCCAGACCGGCATTTGTTAACCCTTTCACTCCCGCAACCTGTCCACCACCTGCAAAAATTCAACGCTTTGATTCCCTCACCCTATCCACCACATTACATAGCTAGATACAGAACTAAGAGTGTTCTTTGAACAAATGTGTGGTGTGGGCCTTCTCTAAACTAAGCAGGGGTATGTTGGTCCCCCAGGCTGGCATTTGTTAACCCTTTGACTCCCGCATCGTATCCACCACCTGCAAAAATTTAACCCTTTGATTCCGTCACCCTATCTACCAGTTTCCTGCAGAAAGCTGGTGGATAGGATAAGGCAGTCATAGGGTTAAAGTTTTTGCTTTACTGTCATGGTTGACAAAGCACGATGCTGGTGAAAAGGCTGAAGGAGACAAAGGGTTAAGCTGAAAAGTTTGTAGAAGTTTAGTTGTGTGCACGGAGACACGGGGAAAGTGAAAGAGCAAGGGGGAGTTTCCATTATGGTTTCTTCACTGTCTTTGTTTTAACTTCTCCGAGACTGACATCACAGTCAGGTTGACAAAGAATTTCTTATCTCTGTTGGACAAGGGGTTCTGCTGCTAATCGTTTTGAAACTGATTTTGACTTGTATGTGTTCACTTATTTTGAGATGTAAATATTCGGTTGTCTGACTTAAAATCCTTTTTTAGTTGTTGTTGTTCCTGTTTTTTAACCAGTGTCCATGATGTCATTCTGATTGTTACAAATTTTAAGATTTTATAGTTTCGCCTGAACAGGATTGTACGATATAATATATAGTTAATATAGTGATGTATGGTATGCTCTGTCTGGAATGGTATATATACATTAATATACATTATATATACATATACTTACACTTATATATATTCATATATATATATATATTTAATTTATTATATATATATATATATATATATATGTGTGTGTGTGTGTGTGTGTGTGTGTGTGTGTGTGTGTGTGTGTGTGTGTGTGTGTGTGTGTGTGTGAGCGCGCCCCGCGCGCGCGCGCGTGTGCATGTGTATCAGCATAATATTCGAACTCAGACATTGAAAGCAGATGAACTCAGCAAGAACAAGGATCCAGTTTTAAACTTTTACTTTTACTTTTACCTCTAAGTCCTTTAGACTCGCGTCTCAAAGGCCAAAACACGTCTCTCCCCAAAGCGAGCTGACCTATCCAAATGGCACAGCAAGACGGGCCCTTGCTGGAGCGAGCAAACTGAGAGAGCGGATGTGCATTATGTCCCCTGACTATGACACGATGGCGTCAAGCGGCAGGGACTAACCCAGCGCCACCTGTGCTTGCTTGACGAGCTGGTGTCAAAACGGCCATTTTGTCGCTCATTCTGTCACTCCTGCAGGAAAAATCCAGGAGAGAGAGAGAAAAAAAAAAAACGAGAACAAAAAAAAAAAAATAGGGAGAGAGAGAGTGAGAGACAGAGAGAGAAGAAAGAGAGAGAAGACAGAAAGAGAGAGAGAGACAAAGAGAGAGAAAGAAATAGAAAGAGAAAAAGAAGAGAGAAAGAAAAGGGAGAGAGAGAAGAGAGAGAGAAAACAAAGAGCGAAAGAGAAAGAAAGAGAGAGAAAAGAAGAAGAAAGAGAAGAGAAGAAAGAGAGAGAGAAGAGAGAGAGAGAGAAAGAGAAGAAGAAGAGACAGAAGAGACAGACAGACTAGACAGAAAGACAGAGAAACAGAGAGAGACAGAAACAGAGAGAGAATTCCATTCCTCTATTCCTTGCACATACTCATCTCTCTCTATCCTTCTCATTTGCACACCGATTCCTCAGCCTCGTTTTCAGGTCAGAACGACAAAAATTTGTGCACATTGGGATTGAAAAAGACTGCACTGGGGAGGACCGAGGTCAGGGGCATTAGTGCAGTGTTGTTGCAAGCATTTGTGATACATTTCCTTTGTTTCCCATATCTGAGTAGGCTAAAAGCATCTTGCAACGTTTACTGTCTTATGCTATCAATTTTCTCTCAAGTTGAATAATACTGTCTTCAGCGGTATGACCAGGAAAAGCAAAAAACTGTGTTCTGTATAATTCGATATTTCCGGAGTATGTCTTCTTCTTCTTCTTCTTCTTCTTCTTCTTCTTCTTCTTCTTCTTCTTCTTCTTCTCTTTTCTTCTCTTTCTTCTTCTCTTCTTCTTTTTCTTCTTCTTCTCCTTCTCTTTTCTTCTCCTTCTTCTTCTCTTTTCTTTTTTCTGTCTTCTTTTCTCTCCTTTTTTCTTCTTCTTCCCACTCACATCACACACACACACACACACACACACACACACACACACACACACACACACACACACACACACACACACACACACACACACACACTCACACTCGCTCACACAACACATACACACATACATACACACAAACAA
>JAPXFY010000018.1:39331815-39336815 GCA_030674185.1 Monoplex corrugatus | reverse complement strand
ATGAAGCATATAACAGCAGCTAATTGACTTAGCCTATGAAGACAGGGGAAGACAGGGGGAAGACCTATGAAGCATATAACAGCAGCTAATTGATTTAGCCTATGAAGACAGGGGAAGACAGGGAAGACTATGAAGCATATAACAGCAGCTAATGACTTAGCCTATGAGACAGGGAAACAGGGGAAGACCTATGAAGCATATAACAGCAGCTAATTGACTTAGCCTATGAAGACAGGGGAAGACAGGGGAAGACCTATGAAGCATATAACAGCAGCTAATTGACTTAGCCTATGAAGACAGGGGAAGACAGGGGAAGACCTATGAAGCATATAACAGCAACTAATTGACTTAGCCTATGAAGACAGGGGAAGACAGGGGAAGACCTATGAAGCATATAACAGCAGCTAATTGATTAGCCTATGAAGACAGGGGAAGACAAGGGGAAGACCTATGAAGCATATAACAGCAGCTAATTGACTTAGCCTATGAAGACAGGGAAAGACAGGGAGAAGACCTATGAAGCATATAACAGCAGCTAATTGATTAGCCTATGAAGACAGGGAAGACAGGGGAAGACCTATGAAGCATATAACAGCAGCTAATTGACTTAGCCTATGAAGACAGGGGAAGACTTATGAAGCATATAACAGCAGCTAATTGATTTAGCCTATGAAGACAGGGAGACAGGGAAGACCTATGAAGCATATAGCAGCAGCTAATTGACTTAGCCTATGAAGACAGGGGAAGACAGGGGAAGACCTATGAAGCATATAACAGCAGCTAATTGATTTAGCCTATGAAGACAGGGGAAGACAGGGGAAGACCTATGAAGCATATAACAGCAGCTAATTGACTTAGCCTATGAAGACAGGGGAAGACAGGGGAAGACCTATGAAGCATATAACAGCAGCTAATTGATTTAGCCTATGAAGACAGGGGAAGACAGGGGAAGACCTATGAAGCATATAACAGCAGCTAATTGACTTAGCCTATGAAGACAGGGGAAGACAGGGGAAGACCTATGAAGCATATAACAGCAGCTAATTGACTTAGCCTATGAAGACAGGGGAAGACAGGGGGAAGACCTATGAAGCATATAACAGCAGCTAATTGACTTAGCCTATGAAGACAGGGGAAGACAGGGGAAGACCTATGAAGCATATAACAGCAACTAATTGACTTAGCCTATGAAGACAGGGGAAGACAGGGGGAAGACCTATGAAGACAGGGGACAATGCAACACCTATGCAGGAAGGACACTCCCACTGGCCTGATAATTACTTATAGGCCTCTGAAGCCATGCCTCTGCGGCACTTTTCACCAGAGAACCGGAAAAAGCGTCGGTATCTCACAATGGTACTAAAAATTTTAAAGGCTTCTTTCAGTAATTTTTTTTTTTTTTTTTTTTCTTTTTTCTTTTGGTGCTAGTCCTCGTATACTCTGAGAGTGGTAGGACTTTAAATAAAATCTACAAAACAAACGAATAATGCCTCTGCGGGCCTAAATAGCTCAGTTGGTTGAGCGTCGGATTCATATGATAATGGTTGTGGGTTCGAATCCCCGGGGTGCGCTACATTAAAACTGGCCTTCTCACTATCCCCATCTTAACATCATCGTTGTTCTGGTGGTGTCAGTATAGGATTAGATTAGTTCCCCTTCCCCCTACTTCCCTGGGATGGTTGTCCCCGTCGACCGTATCACCTGAGGTGGGTGTCGACGTGAAAACTGAACCAAATCAAATCAAATCAAATCAATCAGCCTATGAAGAAAAGGGCACGTTAGGGCTCAGTGGCCACGCCTATGAAGAAAAGGGCACGTTAGGGCTCAGTGGCCACGCCTATGAAGAAATGGGCACGTTAGGGCTCAGTGGCCACGCCTATGAAGAAATGGGCACGTTAGGGCTCAGTGGCCACGCCTATGAAGAAATGGGCACGTTAGGGCTCAGAGGCCACGCCTATGAAGAAATGGGCACGTTAGGGCTCAGAGGCCACGCCTATGAAGAAATGGGCACGTTAGGGCTCAGAGGCCACGCCTATGAAGAAATGGGCACGTTAGGGCTCAGAGGCCACGCCTATGAAGAAATGGGCACGTTAGGGCTCAGAGGCCACGCCTATGAAGAAATGGGCACGTTAGGGCTCAGAGGCCACGCCTATGAAGAAATGGGCACGTTAGGGCTCAGAGGCCACGCCTATGAAGAAATGGGCACGTTAGGGCTCAGAGGCCACGCCTATGAAGAAATGGGCGTATTAGGGCTCAGTGGCCACGCCTATGAAGAAATGGGCGTATTAGGGCTCAGTGGCCACGCCTATGAAGAAATGGGCGTATTAGGGCTCAGTGACCACGCCTATGAAGAAATGGGCGTATTAGGGCTCAGTGGCCACGCCTATGAAGAAATGGGCACATTAGGGCTCAGTGGCCACGCCTATGAAGAAATGGGCGTATTAGGGCTCAGAGGCCATACTTTAATTGTTAGCGTGTATTTGAGTGAATGATGAGAGTGTGTGCTTTGATTTGATTAACACATCAGGATTTAGCGCCTTACGAATTTTATGATGATGATCATCATCATAATCATTATCATCATCGTCATCATCGTCGTCGTCGTCGTCATCATCATCGTTATTATTATCGTCATCATCATCATTATCGTCAGGTGGGGGGCGCTTTGGTACCAGGTGATCCTTGTTAGCGGGGGGCATCATGCTGGGCATGCAACTGCATGCCTGGCTGGCTCGTCCTGGGACTCCCTGGGACCTGGCGCCTACCTCTATTGGTAAAATGTAGCCCAGTACTACCTGTCGCATAGACTGGCTCCGGCAGACTGGGCGGATGAGACCAACTAGGTCCAACGGCTAGGAAGGCGGTTTCAGCCCCCAGCTATGGGTAAATAGCCCCACTGCCTTGTGGGCATCCAAGCGCCACACCCCGGGACCTCGCCTCAGCTGGCGTGCCAAACCATGTGAGGGGGTGATGTTGACATGGCATCACTGGGCGAACGACTTCCCTGATGAAGCCACCGGCCTGGGCGGATGTGCACCATGATGTGTTCAACGGCCTCATGTCCGAGACCAAGGCGAGCCGCCGTGTGGGTGGAGATTGGCTGTGGTCTAAACTTGGAGAGGGATGGGCTCCGCCAAGTTTTAATAGCCCTAGACACACCACATGAATGACGACAACTGTCCATACCATACCGCATCGGTCGTCACGCGGGTTACCAAGGACCGCGCCTACTGTTGTACATCAGGGCAGAGGTGAAAAGTACACTACTGATAAACCGAAGGGGAGAGACAGCATCAGAGGAAGAGACAACCTAACAGTGGGGACGTGGAATGTAAGAACACTAAACACTGAAGGAAAAGTAGAAGAGTTAACCCATGAAATGGCGAGATACACCTGGCACGTCATAGGCCTCTGTGAGGTCAGATGGAAGAACTTTGGGGAAACCACTACAGAAGAAGGCCACAAGATATACTACAGTGGTAGAGAAGATAAACATCTGCATGGAGTCGGATTTCTTGTACACAAGAACATCGTGAACGCAGTGATGGGATGTCGCCCGATATCCAGCCGAATCATCATCATACGGCTCAGAGCATCACCATTCAACATCACCATTGTACAGGCATATGCTCCAACTTTAGACTATGAAGACAACGCAATTGAAGACTTCTTCGAGCAATTGCAAGATGGCATTGACAAAACACCAAAAAAGGACATCTTGATAGTGCAAGGCGACTGGAACGCCAAAGTAGGCAAAGACTCGGTGAAGGACTGGCATGGCACATCCGGAGAATACTGCAATACAGAGACCAACGACAGAGGCCTTCGACTCTTGGAATTTGACAGCTACAACAACTTATTGCTGGCTAACACCTTCGGTCCTCACAAGACATCAAGAAGATGGACCTGGCACAGCCCAAATGGAGAATGTCACAACCAGATTGACTACATCATGGTGAGAAAACGCTTCCGGTCCTGCATTAACATCGCCAGAACCAGAAGCTTTCCAGGGGCTGACGTTGGAAGCGATCACGAGCTTGTAATGATGACATTCCGAGTACACCTTAAAAAGGTTGCCAAACAAGCAGGAACAAGATTGCGATTCGACCTGGAGAAATTGAAGGATGCGAACATTCAAGAAGCTTTTGAGGCAATGATAGGCGGAAAATTCGCTCCACTGACCATCTTGGGAGACGAAGAAAATGTTGAGCAACTCACTGACACCTTCTCCATGGCCCTCACAGAAACAGCCACAGAAATTATAGGCAAACATCGCCCGAAGAAGAAACCGTGGGTCACAAATGACATCCTGGACTTGTGCGATGAAAGGAGGAGCTTGAAGCCAGAAAGAAACAACTCACAGGAAGGAAAAGAAAAATATAGAGAAGTAAACAAGAAGATAAGGGGTGCCATGAGGAAAGCCAAGGAAAAATGGATAGAAGATCAGTGCGGAAACATCGATGCACACTTGGAAAGAAACAACATAAAACAGGCTTACCAGCTGGTGAAAGACCTCACAACCACAAAACAAGGGAGAGTAAGCACAATCCAAGATAAGTCAGGAGAATGCCTCACAGAAGAACAAGAAATCCTCACACGTTGGACAGAGTATTGCTCTGACCTGTATAATTACAACACACAGGGTGATACTGCAGTGCTAAACGGACCGCAGTCGACCAATCATGACGACCCACCAATCCTCCGAGCAGAAGTAGAAGCAGCTGTGAAATCCCTTAAGAAAAGAAAATCTCCAGGCGTGGACAACATACCATCCGAGCTTGTTCAGGCTGGAGGAGAGGCCATGATTGATGCCCTTCTCATCATTTGCAACAAAATCTGGCGCAGTGGAGAATGGCCAACCCAGTGGACAAAATCCCTTATAATTACACTGCCAAAGAAGGGTAACCTGCAAATGTGCAAAAATTACCGCACAATCAGCCTAATCTGCCATCCCAGCAAAGTCATGCTTAAAATCTTGCTGAACAGGCTGAAACCTCAAG
>JAPXFY010000018.1:39274315-39326815 GCA_030674185.1 Monoplex corrugatus | reverse complement strand
AACTGATATCTCTAGTTCAGTCCTATACTGCAACACTAAAAACTGGCCCATTCTCTATCCGTCTTAATGCCCTTTTTCTCCACACCGGATGGTTTATTTCAACTGTCGATTTTTACCTGTCGCCGTGGTGTAGTGGTTAATGTCACGAATCTGCTGACTGTGGAAGGTTGTGGGTTTGAATCCTCATCAATTCTTTCACAATCATTGTGGGATTTTTTTTTTTGGGGGGGGGGGGGTCCTTTCGGTTCCTACCCATAGTTGAGTCTCATCCACTTGATGGATGCGTCATTGAAGGTGTTGTTCATATCTCCTAACCAGCATCATCTGTATCTTTCGAGCCTATTTGACTCCAGGATCTATCTATCTATCTATCTATCTATCTATCTATCTATCTATCTATCTATCTATCTATATATATATATATCTATCCATCCATCCATCCATCCATCGATCGATCGGTCTGTCTGTCTGTCTGTCTGTCTACCTACCTACATACCTACCTACCTACCTACCTACGTATCTATCTATCTATCTATCTATTTATCTATCTGTCTGTCTGTCTGTCTGTCTATCTATCTATCTATCTATTTGTCTGTCTATCTATCTTTCTAAACTATCTATCTAACTATCTATCTAACTACCTACCTATCTACTATCTATCTATCTATCTATCTGTCTATCTATCTATCTATCTATCTATCTATCTATCTGTCGGTCTGTCTATCTGTCTGTCTGTCTATCTATCTGTCTATTTGTCTATCAATCTACCTACCTATCTATCTATCTATCTATATGTCTGTCTGTCTATCTATCTATCTATCTATTTATCTATCTGTCTATTATGTATCTATCTATCATCTAACTATCTAAACTATCTAACTATCTAACTACCTACCTACCTACGTACCTACCTATCTATCTATCTATCTATCTACCTATCTATCTATCTATCTATCTATCTGTCTGTCTGTGTGTCTATGTATCTATATGTCTGTCAATCTATCTGTCTATTTATCTATCGATCTATCTATCTAAATTATGATAGTAAGCGTAGAGTACAGCCCTGTGACGCAGTCTCAATCCTAGATGGAACTCCACCATATCATGGTTATCATCGTAATCGTCACCAACAACATAGCGTTGGAAAAACTGTCCTAGCTTCTTACGGTGGCATAGAAAATGGGACAAAAAGATAAAAAAAAAATGAGCACAAAGGAAACTGCCTAAGTGCGAAAAAAAAAGAGAGGCAATAAGTAACTGTGGATTTTTCTTTATCATTTTGACACTCGTCATATTCATCACGTTCTTTGCGGATGACAATTTAAAAGTTTGCACACACAAGCACGGTCATGGCAAGGTCAGTCATCATACTACTGATTAACCCTTTGACTCCCGCACCCTGTCCACCAGCATCCTGCATAGTCAACCGTGCTAGCAAAGCAAAAACTTAACCCTCTGACTCCCGCACCCTAACCACCAGCTTCCTACATGAAGTTAGTGGATAGGGTGAGGGGGGTCAAAGGGTTAAGTTTTTGCAGTTGGTGTACATGGTGCGGGAGTCAAAGGGTTAAAAAATTAATATTTGCCAGCTGCACATTAGCTACGCATCAGTGTCCACATGACAGAAGCGTTTACAGTCACGAAACTGCGTTGATGAGGTACGTGTCTTTCCATACAGCAACAATGGAGGCACTGCATACCGAGTCCGTCCAATCAGAGATAGTAGCCAAGTTGACAAATACGTGTCCCTAATTTCACCTTTTTAATTAACACTTGAGATTTTGAATAAATAACGAATGGGATGCGATGGGGGCTGACAGGAAGCGAGATAATGAGTCCAGCTGTGACCACAATTTCATAAAGTCATTTTCTACGTTGTTGACAAAGTTGTTATCTAGGCAACTCATATATTTGTTGTTGTTTTTTTATATGTATTTTTCTGTTGTTTGTTCACCAGTCTTGACTTTTAAATAGGTTTATCGTCACGCTGAAACAGTCATACAGATATATGAGAGTTGTTTTCTCACTTTCGCCATTCGAAAAAAAAAAAAAAAGTCATACAGCTAACAGCTTAAGAGTTGTTTCCTGAATTTCGCCATTCGAAACAATCAAAATATATATTCCGGAATGTGTAGGTTTTGCAAAGTAAACATATTTATTGTAATGATAATGCGATTTTCAGTCAAAGCTGTCAGCCACATTTATTTATTTATTCACAAAACATTTTAATCTTTTTTTTTTTTTATCGGTTTAACTCTTTGACTCCTGCACCCTGTCCACAGGTATTCTCCATTGTCAACCATGGTAGTAAGGCAAAAATTTAATCCTTTGATTCCACTACTCTATTCATCAACTTCCCGCAGGAAGCTGGTGGATAGAGTGAGAAAGTCAAAGGGTTAAGTTTTTGCAGTTGATGGATTAGGATGCGGGAGTCAAAGGGTTTAGGCAAAAACAAACAAAAAAGAAAAATTTATACGAGTATGGTTTGTACCGAGCAATCACACGTGCCATCTATAATGAACGGACGAGTGGATTCAGCCTAAAAAAACCCTGTGCAACGTTTTATTCACGGACTTTGGGTCCAGACCCAACCATGCATCCCCGCAGTCGTTCATCCACTTAAATTTGTTGATATTTGTGGGCTGGTAACCTTCGAGGACGCCTCCGTCAGTACAAAGCTCACAGGCAGTGTCCGGTTATCAAAACAAAACGGCAAGCAGGTGAGCAAACAAGAAGTCACTGACTTTGACTGCAATGATGTTTCAGGTGTACGGCGGATGGTGATGGCTGCTTGCTATACGCTCCTGTGCTGCTGGCAAATTAAAAGCTGGCCCTTGCGCTGTGTTGTCCAAACAACTGATCCAGCTGAACACATCGTCTGTAGCGTACACTCCCTGTGGTCTGGACTCAAAGAGACCAACAACAGCAACTGCAATAATAACACCAACAACACAAAATGATATTACTACTTCCGCTACCAGTAGGCTGCCTCTGCTACCGCAATACAAATACTAGTCAGTAGTCACTAGTCAGGGAGAAGAGTGGCAGAATGGTTCAGACAGTTCGCCTGCCAATAACTAAACTCGAGGTTCCAGGGTTCGCTCCCCGTAGAGGCTTCGACTTTTCTTCTCAGTTTGACCAGAAAATCGAACTGAACGTCTAGACTCTAGTCTGTCAGAAGGGGACGAAAAACGAGTCGGACCTGTGTGACTTCTGGTTGCGCACGCTTAAGATCCCATGGCAGTTGAAAATCGTGAAGAGCATCTATTGATGACCTACGGACTCAAGATCTGATCAATATCTCCAGTTCAGTCTCAGTCTGCTACATTGAAAACTGGCCTGTTTGCTGCCCATCTTAATGTTTCCAACATTCTGGTGATGTCAGCTTAGTGTTTCACAGGTCTCTTCCCTGTCCCCCCCCCCCCCCACCCCCGCCCATTTCAAGTCTTTGCCAGTGCAAAGGGTTTTGCGCAGGCTCATGAAATTTCCCAGAATACTTGCTGGAAGATTTGGGTGGAGCGCATATGTAATTGTTCGACAGCGATGACTCCAACTCGAGCAAACCCCCAGGTAGAAGTATAGCGTCGTGGATGTAACTGGCCGTACGTTTTTGTTGTGTCTGACTGTATGTGACAGTGTGTGTGTGTGAGAGAGAAGAGACAGAGACAGAGACAGACAGAGACAGACAGAGAGACAGACAGACAGAGACAGAAACAGAGGAAGGGGGGGGGAGAGAGAAACACAGAGAGAGAGACAGACAGACAGAGGGCAAAGAGAGAGAAAGAGAGAGAGAGGGGGGGGAGAGACAGAGAGAAAGAGGCAGAGAGAGAGATAAGGAAGACAGAGACAGAGAGAGAGGGGGAGTAGAGAGAGAGACAGAGAGAGAGGGGGAATAGAGAGAGAGAGGGGGGGGAGACAGAGAGAAAGAAGAGAGAGAGAAAGAGGCAGAGAGAGAGAGATAAGGAAGACAGAGAAGAGAGAGAGGGGGAGTAGAGAGAGAGAGACAGACAGACAGAGAAAGAGAGACAGAAAGAGAGAAAGAGACAGAGACAGAGAGAGAGAGAAACAGAGAGAGAGAGAGAGACACACACACAACACACACACACACAGAGGCAGACAGACAGACACACGCAAAGAAAGAATAACTGTCTTCAGCACAGCACAGCACAGTACAGTGTAGAAACATACAATCCAGTATAAACAGCTGACTGATGCAAAGCCTGCAAAGTGTTTCACACTCACCTGGAAGTGATAGGCAGCCGAGCGGGGATAGGCCGTTTGTTGACGGTGCGCTTCCCCCGTTAATTAGAGCCATAGGATTCGCACGTGCAGACCGTCTGCGGTGCAGGTGCCCCCATCCCCGCTTCTCTGGAATCTGTTAAAACTGGTGCACTGGCACCCTAATTAATGCAGATCGACATCAGTGTGCGGGTTGTTGTCGGGTGAGTTGGAGTACCGCCATCCATCAAGTCCGCAGGTGTAATGACTTGCACTCTTCATGTCTGGGACGGCTGTTTGTCGTGGGCTATTAGGCCGTAACTGACAGTCGTATGTATGGTCATGACATTCGTCATAGCATATACAGACCCACAGCGCGTTTCTGAGTTGAGGCAATATGGCCACTTTTGAGGCCTTTACTTGGGCATACAGTGGGCAAAAAACAACAAAAAAACAAAAACAAACAAAAAAAAGCGAATATAAATATGAATTTGAATCGAGGGAGAAGGGATGAGCGCCACCCTTGTGGTGCTAGCCCCGGGAAAAGCTGAGGTCTCTGCCACCTCACTCCCCTACTACCCCAGGGTTATGGAACTATCTAGGTAGGACCTCAGGACTTGGCCAGTTCGTGGGTTTATGTGCAGGTTTGTTAAATTAAGGCTTGTGTCATGATCATTCTGGATCTTCTCCATCACATGGCTACCTGTGACGTTAGTGCATATGGAATTCATTCCGAGCGCGGAGACGTCATCTAGAGAAACTGAAACTGAAACTGAAACTGAAACAGTGGACAACTTTGGATTTCTCAGTGCTGAAGTGGCGCTGTAGATCCTCAATGTTGGCTCCGTCTTTGGAAGGATGACTGAGAGGTTGGGGCCGGATCATGACATTAGGTTCTCCACAAAGATGTCTGTGTACAGAGCAGCAGTAGTGTTGAGCACTGTGCCGCACTGCTGCGAGAAGCTGGTGGATAGGGTGAGGGAGTCAAAGGGTTAAGTTTTTGCAGTTGGTGAATAGGATGCGGGAAGCAAAGGGTTAACATCATTGTTGTTCTGGTGGTGTCCGTATAGGATTAGGTAGGTCACCTTTCCCCCCACTTCCCTGGGATGGTTATCCCCGTCGGCCATATCACCTGAGGTGGTTGTCCACGTAAAAAAACTTAACCAAATCAATCAATCAGTCACATTCAACAACTGGAATGGTTTCACCGAGGATGTCTCCGCAAGATCTGCGACATCATGTGGCATGATCAATTGTCCAATCTTCAAGTTCTGAAGAACTGTGGCTTGACAAGTATAGATAGTGTTGCTGAATTTTGTTGGAAGGGGCATTTGTCCATTTGAAAGACAGCCGCATCCCAAAGTTGCTCCACATGTTTCAATGGACACCTGGGATTAAGGGTTATAATGAAGGAATGGTTGTGTGATGATGATGATGATGATGAATGATGATGATGATGATACGACGACATCCGACGACGATATGTTAATACCAATAGTTATGATAATAATAGTAATAATAATGATAATAATAATGATGATGACAGTGATAATAATTACAGTATTTATATATATGGTGCCAAATCTTGATAATCAATTCAAAGCGCAGTCAGGCATCAGACAGACGCATGCGTTCAACGTATACTATTTAAAATACAGGGAAAAAAGGCAAACTGAGGGACAGAGGTGGTTGTAGAATTCATTGTCGGGGGACAAAAGGCAAGTTTTTAAAATGGAATCGGATTTCAAAGCAGAAAGGGTAGGTTGCTGTTTTTGCCATTCAGATCCAGAAATAAAGAATGTGAACCATCGGTTTCCACTGTAAGCTAATTCTATACTGTGTGTAGATCTTCACCATCACTCCGTGAAAACCCAAATTTGCAAAGGCGTTGCGGTGAAATGTCAGTGAAATGGTTTCCTGTCATTGGTCTGACTCATTTAAAATGTCACAATTTCCCATTTAAAAACATACACGTTTCTCTGCTTTGTCTTCTGCATTCAAGCACAGAAATGCTTCGAACGGTCAATATGGGCGAAGGACATAAGTCTTCATAAACTGTATCGGTAGCTGAATTTCAAACGATACCACTATTCAGTTAAAAGAGGATTCAGCAAAAAGTGATTTCTCTCTCCTTGTCGGAACCTCCCGTGAAGATACCGGGGGCTTTTTCAGAATAAATAGTATCCCCACCTTCTGGAAATTCTGTACTAGAAATTTCTTTCTTTCTTCACTCCTTGTTTCACCTACCTTACTCCTTTGCTTTCTGTCATTTCTTTCTACCATTTTCTGCTTTGCAGGTCTATTCACCCGTATGTATTCAATAAACTCTTATATACTTTCTCTTAGGATTGATAATTGGGTACATATATTACGTGTATTTTTGGCCCTAAGGAAATGTGACACGCAGAAGCAATTTTAGGTCATTTGGGCCTGTTTTTATATATGTTTTAGAGTCCTTAGTTCTGTTTGAATTTGAATTCAGGTATGTTTTTTTTTAAATCCCTTTTTTGATGCATTGGACGGAGTGGTCAATGCTAGGGGCATCTCCTTAGATCATGTGCGCGAAAGCATTGATATGTATACTTATTTTCTTTTCCTGTTTTCTCTTAAGTATTGTGTATGTATTGGAATAGTTATAGCCCTAATTTGGCTCTACGCAGTGGCTGGGCTTTAATTAAACAAAAATAAAAATAACAGTAATCTTGGTAGGAAATTCAGAACGTTTGATTTTTTTTTATAGCCAATGTAAAAAAAAAAAAATTTAAAAAAAAACCTACACGCATCTTTTAAATCCGTCTTAACCGGCAATGACCCCGAAGAGTTTTTATTGTCATTTTTTTTAGAAACAAAGAAAGGTGTAGGGCCTAAATATGGTTTGACAGATGGATCCATTATTTTCATTCCAGTCAAGTTACGGTCAACCAGTTCAATCAAACAGGTGCTGTAAGCTAAGTGCTCCTTGCCAAACACTCTGGCCGTATTTATTGCTTCGCCGACCAGAAAAATAATAAAAAAAATTTCAGAAGCACTGAAGGGAATCTGCACGTGCTCGGTGTTAAAACCCGTGCCCATATCTCCTTCACGGAATTTAAGTATGACTATGTGTCTGCCGAGCGTATCTAAATGACAAAACGGTTTGTCTGTTTTTCGACCTTTCATGTTATAGAATTTCTGCCACAAGAGGCTGAATGGCTTACTGACCGCTCCCGCTCCCTACCCAAATCCAGGTGTCAAATCAACACCTGAAAGATTGGTCTCGCAAAAAAAGAATTGTGAAGAAAATATCATTCGATTCCTTTTCCACCACCACCACCACCCTCTCACCGTCCTCCCTTTTTTTTTTCTTCAAGAAAAAACAGAGAGAGGGGGGAGAGAGAAATATAAAGAGAGAGAGAGAGAGAAATACAGAGAGGGAGAGAGAGAAAAGAGAGAGAGAGAGAAATACAGAGAGAGAGAGAGAGAAATACAGAGAGAGAGAAATATATAGAGTGAGAGATACAGAGAGAGAGAGAAAGAGAGAGAGAGAGAATACAAAGAGAGAGAGAGAGAGAAAGAGACGTGACACGCTCAAGCCAGGCACAAGCGCCCCCATCCCCCACCCCACCACCCACTCACCCCCTATTTCTTCCAAGAAAAAAAAAAAAAAAGAGAGACGTGACGTGCAAACGTTTAGATCTTAAGCCAGGCGACAACAAGCAAAAAAGGACTGCGCTTCAGATCTCCGCCAAGAAGAGTAATGGAAAAACCATTTAGGACCGTTTCATCGGTAAAAGATTGAACTTCTAAGCCGGCTTCCGTCAACCATGACGGCAAACAGGGCTTTGTCAACTCACGCATTCAGATCCTTTGAACAACGCGCGTCTTGAACACAGCCGGCTTCGACACCGACGCGAAGAAGGGTGGAAGACACTGTCAGACATTAAATCCATTCTCACCCACCTTTCGTTCTCTCAAGCCCTCAGGGTGCTCCTTTTCTCCTCGAGCTGAGATGCCTTTAAGAAACAGTTACCCAGAGAGAAGGCTTTCAATTAAAAGGAATGATGGATAGCGCTGTTTGTTTGAGTTCAACGGGTGGAAAGTGTCAATAGATTCATATTTACTCATAATAAGCAGGACCACGTCTTGTTGGGAGTCTTCTGCAAGAGGGGGACTAGAAAGACTGGCACGGAAATGGCTTGAATGGGACAATACACAAAGGTGAACCGGAGGATTTGATAAAAAGAAAAGTGGCAAAGACTTGGAGAAAAATCACGAGCGCGCGCGCGCATGACAGAGAGAGAGGGGGGGAGAGAGAGGGGGGGGAAGAGACAGGACAGAGGAGACAGAGAGAGAGAGAGAGATTTACAAGGATAGCAGAGTAAACACTTTTTTCTAAAACCTATCTTTGCCCATATGTATATATATTATATATAGATAAGCAGCATGTGAAGAAAAAGACAACAAGCCGACATAAAATATTCCAAATTTTCGCGGTACACCCGCCTTCCTCAAGGGCACTTTATTCCTCATATGTATACATATACCTTTTTATATTTTGTCACAGAAGATTTTACTATGTGAACCTCGGGCTGCTCTCCGTTGAGAGCTCGTCGCCGCATTGCAGCGCCACCTATTCTTTTTTCTTTTTAACCAAGACTTCAGAAAGGCAAGACAGCTAGTTGACCTTTAAGGGGAGAGGACCTGAAAAACGAACCTATCTCTCCAATATTTTATGCCAGAGTGAGCAGCTGGGCGAACCCCGCTCTTCATGATTTTCAACTGTCGTGGGAACATTAAGCGTGCGCAAGCCAGAACGCACACGGGTCCAACTCATTTTTCGTCCCCTTCCAAAGAACTACCGTCATAAGTCCAGTTTGATTTTCCGGTCGAACTGAGGAGGAGAGAGAAAAGTCGAGGCCTCAACGAGAAACGAACCCCGGAACCTCGAGTTTTAGTTATTGGCAGGCAAACGTCTGAACCATCCTGCCACCTTTCTCCCGTAATGTTTCAAAATAATGTGAAACTTAGCACAGAATTGTTGTTGTTGTTGTTGTTGTTGTTGTTAAGAAATCAGAATAAGATTGGTATATTTGTCATTTCCGTGCTCGGGGAGAGAGAGGAGACAGAGACAGAGAAGACAGAGACAGAGACAGATAGATGGGGGAGGGGGGCACATAAAAAACACAGAAGTCTGTTGTTCCCCACTGTACACTGACACTAAATACAGAGACAGACAGACAAACAGAAAGACAGAGAGAGAGAGTGTCCCCCCACTCTACACTCCCAGGCAACGGCCCTTCTCCTCCTTCCCGCCTGAAACTCTCCACCCGAAAGGGAGAGAACAGACATACAGACAGAGAGCGAGAGAGACAGATAGACAGAATGAGAGAGAGAGAGACAGACAGACAGATAGAGACAGACAGAGAGAGAGAGACACGGCAGACAGACAGAAAGAGAGAGACAGAGAGAGAGACAGACAGAGAGAGAGACAGACAGACAGAGTGAGACAGACAGACAGAAGCAGAGAGACAGACAGAGAGAGAGAGAGAGACAGACAACAGAGGCAGACACAGAGAGACAGACAAAGAGAGAGACAGAGAGAGAGAGGAGAGAGAGACAGACAATAGAGGGAGAGAGAAACACGGCAGACAGACAGAAAGAGAGAGACAGACACAGAGAGAGACAGACAAGATGGACAGACAGAAAGAGAGAGAGAAAGAGACAGACAGAGAGAGAGACACGACAGACAGAAAGAGACAGACAGACAGACAGACAGAGAGACAGACAGACAGACAGAGAGAAAGAGAGAGAGAATATATATAAGAGAAACTTTCCATTCGAAAGAGAGGGAGAGAGAGAGAGAGAGAGAGAGAGAGAGAGAGAGAGAAACTCCTCATCCGAAAGAGGGACAGAGAGAGACACACACAGAGACAGACAGACAGACAGAGAAACTCCTCACCCGAAAGAGGGACAGAGAGAGAACACACACACACAGACAGACAGAGAGAGAGGACAGACAGACAGACAGACAGACACAGAGAGAGAGAAACTCTCCACCCGAAAGAGAGACACAAACAGAGAGACAAAGAGAGAGAGAGAGAGAGACTCTCCACCCGAAAGAGACAGAGAGACAGAGCTCTAGAGAGGGTAGGGGTTTCAACCACAACAAAGACACACTGAGGTGAGGTCTGTAAGCTCCCCCCCCCCCACACACACACACACAGCACAGTGGACGGTTGAGTCTGTCTCTCTCTCTCTGGTTGACTTGCTGTCAGAAAGGTGTGGGGCCATGGCTGACATTCTTCCACTTGGCCACCCCCGTTACCCGGGAAACAAGCGCCATTGACAGCTTGAGTGCTCCACCCCCCTTCCTCTACCACCGCCCTTCAACCCTCTCCTCCCCCCCCCCCCAACTTTCTCGTTGGGTAGGGTCCACCGTTCCGGGTGGCTAACGCGGTCCAAGCCACCACCACCTTGCTTTTGAGCCTCCTGCTTGACCGAACCACTCTTTCTTTCTCTGAAGCATGCGGAAAACACACACACACACACACACACACACACACACACACACACACACACACACACACACACACACACAACACACACACACACACACAACACACACACAAACACACAACACATACAAATACACACATACATGCATACACAAACACACACAACAAATACACAGAGAGAGAGAAAGAGCGAGAGAGAGAGAGATATATACATACGTAAGCATATACGCACACATACACACACAAACACACACACACATACATACATACATACATCACATACACACATAACACACACACACACACACAACACACAACACAACACGCACACGCAGAGAAGACACAGACACACAGACAGAGAGAGAGACAGAAGCAGACAGACAGACAGAGACAGAGAGAACGAGACAGAGAGAAGAGACGAGAAGAGAGAGAAGAGAGAGAGAGAGAGAAGAGAGAGAGAGAGAGAGAGACAGAGAGAAGAGAGAAGAGAGAGAGAGAGAGAGAGAGAAAAGTAAATAATGACTAAGTAAAAAAGAATTCAGAGAAATCAGACGTACAGAAAAATAACTCGCATTGGGCATAACAAAACAAGACATTGCAAATGTTCGGCCAACTGGCCTTTGTCAACTGCACACAAAGGACAACAAAGGACAAATAAACAAAATTTGAGGGAAAAACAGAAAAACTTCCCTGATGTTTCGTCCAGCAGGAGAAAATGACTTGAGATTTAACCCTTTCACTCCCGCATCCTATCTACCATCCGCAGTAACGTCACCCTTTCATTCCCTCAACCCTATCCACCAGCTCCTTGCAAGAAGCTGCTGGATAGGATTGAAGGAGTGAAATGGTTAAGCTTTTTGCTTCGCTGACATGTGGGTAGCTGGCGAGTCAAAGGGTTAAAGGTTGTCCAACGAGACTGTTGAGAAGTGAGACAGTACACTGACAAATTTTACGACTGACTTTTTTTTTTTCAAATCAAGTATTTTACGTGAATAAAACAGAGTAAAACAAGTCTCTGTATTTTTCCATGTCATAATTAAGAGAATGCATTATCTCTGCTCTTGAGTGTACTGATCGTCACCTACAACTCAGCCATTTGAGTTTAACCCTCTGACTCCCACACCCTATCCATCAATTGCAAAAAGCTAACCCTTTGATTCCTTACCCTTTCCACCAGCTTCCTACAAGAAGCTGGTGGAAAGGGTGAGGAAATCAAAGGGTTCAGCTTTTGCTTTGCTAGCATGGTTGGCAATACAGGATGCTGGTGGACAGGGTGCGGGAGTCAAAGGGATAATGTGAGTTTGATGGCACGCGACATACCTCGACATCGCCCGCCAATCTGATCGAGTAACCCTATGGGGAAGATCCAAAACAAATGCGACTGCCCGCGCCCAAGCAAACAGGAACCAGAAGAACAAGAAAACCAATGCAAGCGCGTATTCAACAAAACAAGACAAGACAAGCGCAAATTTTCGGCCAACCGGCCTTTGTCAAGCGCGAACGCACGGTCACAAACAGACCACAAACACCAAACAACGGATAATAATTTGGTCCCTTTTTTTCCACTGGACGAGGCGGCAGGGAAGTTTTTAGTTCTCTTTATATTATGCGTTGTTTGGTATTGTTTGTGGTCTGTGACCGTGCGTTCGCGCTTGACAAAGGCCGGTTGGCCGAAAATTTGCGCTTGTCTTGTCTTGTTTTGTTGAATACGCGCTTGCATTGGTTTTTGTTCTTCTGGTTCCTATGGGCATTGGTTTTCTGTTCTTCTGGTTCCTGTGGGGAAGACCTGTCTATGCTCTTACCCCTCTTACATACTTCAACGTCATGACAATCACTGATTGACATATTCTGTCTTTATAGTATTTTCCTTGCGGACACTGGCTCTGAAACAAAGTTTTATTTATTTATTTATTTATTTGTGTATTTATTTGTTTATTGGTGTATTTTTCATTATTCATTTTTTTATTTTATTATCTATCTCCGTAGATCTATTTCTTTGTTTGTAAGATAAGTAATATCGAATGGGTGCCGCAGAAAGTTTAGGGGGACTTAATCATCTGATGAGAGAGAGAGAGAGAACGGGAGGGAAAGAGGGACAGAAAGAGAGAGGGAGAGAGAGGAGACAGAGAGAGAGAGAGAGAGGAGCAGAGACAGAGAGACAGAGAAAGAGAGCGAAAGAGAGAGAAGAGCAGAGAGAGAGAGACAGAGAAGAGACAGAGAGAAGAGAGATGCGAAGGAGAGATGAGATGAGAAAGAGAGAGAAGAGAGAAGAGAGAGATGAGAGAAAGAGAGATGACGAAGAGAGAGAGAGAGAGAGAGAGAGAGAGAGAGAGAGAGAGAGAGAGAATGACAGAATGCGAGAGAGAGAGAGAGAGAGAGAATGATCGAATGAGAGAATGAAAGAGAGAAAAATGAGAGAGAGACAGAGAGAATGAGAGAGAGAAGGAAAGAGATGAAGAGAGATTGAGAGAGAGAGAGAGAGAGAGAGAGAGAGAGAGAGAGAATGACAGAATAAGAGAATGAGAGAATGAGAAAGAGACAGACAGACAGACAGACAGAGACAGAGACAGACGGAGTCACCCCTAAAAAGCACAACCCAGAAATGAATGCAAATGAAGGTAATGAACCCCGGAATCAATCAAAATGAAAACGACGAAAAATGAAAAAAAAACGGCGGGAGGAAACAGATCAACGAGCAAGAGAAAGAAATGAATGCAGATGAAAATAATGAATCTCGTTTCCTGCAAGTACCAGCCGCTGGGACACACCAAAAGATCCCGGCAGACGAACAGATGCCAACGGCAGGGCAACATCCCGGCAAGATGAAGAACTCAGTCACGATGGCGGACATCCGATCTGAATCACATACCAGCAGACACTGCACGCGGAGGTGCCTCATTTCCTTTTCTGCATACATGCACGTGCTTGAGTTTTTCTCCCTACTAGCTAGTGCCATCATCACTAGAGACACTGGCATTGCAATGTGCCTGGTGATATTTTTCCCTCCCCCCCCCCTTTCCAATTCCGTACCCCTCTCACCAGCCCCTTCCCCCCCCCCCCTCCTCTCTCTTCTTATTGCTTTGCATTCAGCTCACTTTTCCGTTTCTTTTTTTGTTTTTGTTTTTCTCTTTTATTCTATTCTTTATCGTGTTCTTCATTCTCCTTATTTCTCATATTATTTCGGAATCCTGTACAGTTTTCTCCATCAATTTCTGTGCAGTAAAAATAGAAATAGGATCTAAAGACTGATGATTCCGATCAACTCGGGACATTAAAAAAATTCACAATGAAATTACCAAAAGAATAACAAACAAACAAACAAACAAACAAAACTGTTTGATGTAAAATTTGATGTTTCAGATTAAATCGTGACATTAAGAATAAAAGAATATAATTATCGTAACCATAAAAAAAGCAAACGTTTAATATAAAGACTGATGATTCAGGTTAACTCGTGACGATAGGAATCTCGCGATAAAAGAATAACAAAACGAAGTTTGATGTAAAAATTGATGATTCAAATACTTGTGTGACATTAAGAATCTTACAATAAAATTGTTATCAAGATAACAAATTTAAAGTCTGGTGTAGTCTAAAGATTGATTATTCAAATCGACTCCTGATATCAACGACTTCACAATAAAATTATAAGGATGTCTCGGTTGTTTTCTGATTTTCTTAAATGTTGCTTTATTTATTTATGTACTTATTCTTTTTTTTTTTTTTTTACTAATCATTTATCTATTTATCTATTCATTTATCATTTTTTTAAATTTCATTTATTTATGATAAGCTGATTTACAAAAACCAATTCATGTAATATGTTCAGATCATTTCGGACGCAAAAGCTGCACTGAAGCTACGAGTTGAATTAATATGTGCAATGTATGTATTCTTTCTTAAAGTCACAAATACGGGGGTGGTAGGATGGTGGTGGTGGCAATAAAACAAATATACAGAAAAATATATTCAGAGCAGGCAAACCGACTTCTTATCTGGCTGTGTCGTCATTTCTTTTGTCTCACCATAGATAGGCCTATAGGCCAAGTAGATCATTCATAAGGAAGATTAGGAAAAAGACAGGCAACATTTATAGGCCATTTTATGAGGAAGGGGCATTTGGAGCACCTGGTCACAACGGGAAAACTGGAGGGAAAGAGAGCACCAGGTAGACCCAGGGAGAAAATGCTAGACGGACTTGCGGAGTGGCTGAAGACGAGGAGGGTGGAGGAGATGCTTGGGGCAACAAGAGATAGAGACAGATGGAAGTCCATAATCGCCAACGCCATGCGGCAGGGCACCTGATGATGATGATGATGATATATAGGCCTACTGGTAAGAACTATGTTTTTATATAGGCCATAAGCCGAGAACAAGTACATAGTTAAATATGTGAAGATTGTATGTTGTTCTGATCTGTAGGTTTTAAAGTCCTACCACTCTCAGAGTATACGAGGACTAGCGAAAAAATTGCTCAAAGAAGCCTTTAAAATTTTTAGTAGCATTGTGAGATACCGATGCTTTATTCGGTTCTCCTTCAGGATACGCTGCAATGTATGGATGAAGATTGTAAGTATGGTTTCATCTTTTATATTTCTGGCTGTGCGTGTAGATGGTCGAGGATGCTAGGACAATTTCTGTATTATTCTCTTTCCTTGATAGCTAATCTAGTGACTGATAGTTCAACGTGTAGTTTTGCATAAGTTAATCATCTCGATGGTGTCCCTTTCAGTATTGGTTGCATGAGGAAACCGACTGGGTTCGATTTGTCACGAGTTATCGAAAGAAGGGTTTCAGCGACTTGTCTTGCTCAGTTTGGCTTTAACCTTTTGACTCCTGCAACCTATCCACCAACCACAAAAACTTAACCATTTGATTCCCTCACCCTATTCACTACCTTCCTGCAGGAAGCTGGTAGATAGATTGAGAGAGTCGAAGGCTTAAGTTTTTGCTTTGCTAGCATGGTTGACAATGCAAGATGTTGGTGGACAGGGTGCGGGAGTCAAAGGGTTATTCTATTCTTTTTGTTTTGTTTTGTTTGTTTTTTGTTTGTTTTGTTTTTTTGTTGTTGTTTTTTTTCTCACGAGAAGAATTTGTGTCTTTGTATCTCCACCATCTATAACAGGACTCCCCCCTTGGGGAAACCGGGGGCTCTTTCAGCATAAATGATATCCCCACCTTATGGAAATTCTGTGCCAGAAATGTCCTCTTTTCTGTGATTTTCTTTGTTTCTTTCTTATTCCTTTGCTTTCTGGCATTTCTTCCTATCATTTTCTGCCTTGCTGGTCCATTCACCTGTATATGTTCGATAATATCTTACGCCATTTCTCTTAGGATTGATTACTGGGTACATGTACATGTATTAAGTGTATTTTTGGCTCTAGGGAACTGAGATATGCGGAAGCAATTTTAGGTAATTTAGGCCTGTTTTTATGTATGTTTTAGTGTCCTTTGTAATGTTTTAATCTGTATTCACCCTGTCCATCAGCATCTTGTATTGTCAACCATGCAAGCAAGGCAAAAACTTAACCTTTTGACTCCCTCGCGCTATCCACCAGCTTCCTGCAGAAAGCTGGTGGACAGGGTGAGGGAGTCAAAAAGTTAAGATTTTGCAAGTTGATGGATAGGGCGAAGGAGTCAAATGGTTAACAAGCTATCTACATTTGCCTACTTTTCTTTTTGTTTTTTCTTTTCTTTTTCGTTTTGTTTATTTGTTTTGTAGGCTGAAGCAACGAGGCATACAGGGCCTCGCCATGTTCAGAGGTGCGGAGTTTGAGTGCACCTAGTACCACAAGGAGATTAAACAAGGGAGGAATTTGGACAGCACGTGTCGAAATGTTTCGTGTCCACTCCAGCAGATCAGTCTCTAGGTCTCTTGCAAACAGCGGGATACTCACTCCTTCCACTTCCACCCGCTGGAAAATCCGATATGTTGTCGGGGCGGAGAGAAGTAGTGTCTGCCATGCTCTTTTTGCGTTCCATGGTTTTGTCCTGATCTGATGTGTCATGACGAAAGTTGTCACCGACCCAGAAAAAAAAAAGAAACAAGAGAAAGAGAGAGAGAGAGAGAGAGAAGAGAGAGAGAGAGAGAGAGAGAGAGAGAGAGAGACAGACAGACAGACAGACAGACAGACACACAGACACAGACACACAGACACACACACACACACACACACACACACACACACACACACACACACACACACACACACACACACACACACAACACACACACACACACACACACACACGAAGAGGTTAATAATCTCTTGCAAACCGCGCGTTATTCATCAATCTCCGTCTTGGTTGACTCGAGGATCCAATGTCTTCAGTTCAATCCCAGCCTGTAACATTACTGTATATAAGACACTGACCTGTTTGCTGCACATCTTAACTTAACCCTTTCCCTCCCTCACCCTACCCGCCGGCATCCTGCGTCGTCTGTCAGTCATGATAGCGAAGGAAAAACAGTAACCCTTTTACTCTCTCAACCTAGGGTGAGGGAGTGAAAGGGTTAAGTTTTTGCAGCTGGCGGATAGGGAGCAAGAGTGAAAAGGTCAATGCTCCAATCATTCTGGTGGTGTTAGCTTTATGATTCATAGTCTCAAAACAAGCATAACGAAACAAAGCAAAACAAAACAAACCAGAACATAACGAAACCAAACCAAACGAATCGAAACGAAACGAAAAACGAAACAAAACAAAACAAAACAAACAAATTAAACCAAACAAAACAAAACAAAGCAAAACGAAACGAGGTGAAACAAAACGAAACAAAACAAAACAAAACAAAACAAAAAACGAAACCAAACGAAACAACGACAACAATTAGAAAAAAACAACAACAAACAAAACAAAGCAAAAAACAACAAAACCAACAACAACAACAAAGAAAACCTGAGGGCCATCCGACATCAAACCCACGAAACAAGTGTTATCAGTATAGTATTCTAGCAAATGAGCTAATCACTCGGCATCTACTGGCCAGAGAAAATCTCCACCAAGGCGCTCTACTCTCGGACTAAGCTCTCACCCTTGACCAAGACGCTTCGAAGACGCCGACTGAGACTGATCGGGCACAGCCTTCGAATGCAGACAAGGTGTCCCACTCCCCTGGGTGACATATTGTCTGCCAACCTCAGCGACCATGTCAGCCTTCGACGTGGACAAGGCAGAACCCTGACTCTGAAGGCTGATTTACGAATGATCTTGACCTCTTCGGCGTTTCCCCTGCAATTGTCATGAACATGAACAGCATCCAATTTTCACAGTTGATTGATTCGCTCTAATTTGCTGAGCTTTAAATATATATATATATATATATATATATATATATATATATATATATATATATATATATATATATATATATATATATATATATATAAATGAGCTAACAGGTTGGTTTGGTTTGGATAGTTTGGTTTAGTTTTTACGTCAGCACCCACCTCAGGTGATATGGCCTACGGGGATAACCATCTCAGAGAAATGAGGGAAGGGGGGACTTATCTAATCCTGTACTGACACCACCAGAACAACAAGATGTTTAGATGGGACAGTAAGAAGGCCAGTTTTAATGTAGCGCACCCCCGGGATTCGAACCCACAACCATTAGTACGTGAATCCGACGCTCAACCATCTGAGCTATTGAGGCCCGCTAGAGCTAACGGGGCCGCCAAAACTCGTATTTAAAAGATATGTATCATAATTGAACTCTTTACTTACATGCTTTAATTAAAATCCTACATTGCAAAATTTTCTTTTATTCTAAAGGCGTCATCGAGAAAAGTGTGTGAGTGTGTGTGTGTGTGTGTGTGTGTGTGTGTGTGTGTGTGTGTGTGTGTGTGTGTGTGTGTGTGTGTGTGTGTGTGTATGTGTGTGTGTGTGTGTGAGAGAGAGAGAGAGAGAGAAAGAGAGAGACAGACAGACAGGCAGACAGACAGATAGACAGATAGACAGACAGACAGACAGAGACACAGAGACAGACAGACAGACAGACAGACAGAGAGAAAGAGAGAGGGAGAGAGAGGAGAGGGGATCCAGAGTTTTTGGAATAAATTACTCTTATCAATAAGCATACAAGAATCCTTTTTATCTTCAAGGAAAATCTGAAATATATCAGGATGCAGAACGTTTTTCCACTAGTGTTTCTGACACATACATTTTAAGAATCATGTTTGTGTACATGAATTTTCTTTTGAAACGCTGATGAAGGGACTTTTAAAACAAGTCTCGGGCAAAAATATCTAAAGGAAATCCGTGTCCAAGCGAACAAGCTTTTTATCATGAACAGCAAACTTGCATTTGGAATATGTTCTTTTTTGATAACACACTCACATACGCGCGCGCACACACACACACACACACACACACACACACACACACACACACACACACACACACACACACACACACACACACACACACACACACACACACACACACAACAGATAAACAGAGAGACTGAGAGAGAGACAGAGTAGAAGGGTAGAGTGTGTGTGTGTGTGTGTGTGTTGTGTGTGTGTGTGTGTGTGTGTAAGTGTGTGTGTGCATGCGTGCGTGCGTGTGCGTATGTCTGTGTGCTTGTTTGTGTGCGTGTGTTTATGTGTGTGTGTGTGCGTACGTGTATGTGCCTGTGTGTCTGTGTGTCTGTTAGTGTGTGTGTATGTGCGTGTGTGTGTATGTGTGCGTGTGTATGTGTGTGTTTGTGTGTGTTTTTGTGTTTGTGTGTGTGTGTGTGTGTGTGTGTGTGTGTGTTGTGTGTGTGTGTGTGTGTGTGTGTGTGTGTGTGTGTGTGTGTGTGTGTGTGTGTGTGTGTGTGTGTGTGTGTGTGTGTACTCGCGACAACCAACCTTCTAATGAAACATGAAAATATTTAACTTCTTTTTTAAATCACCTTCTGTTGTTTAGATATAAGAGGATCAGTATGTTCTTAATGACAATGGTAATGATAATGATGATGATGAGTGATGATGACGACGACAATGATGAAGACGTTTTAATTAAGTTTCTCTTAATATCTTTTGCGTAAATTTTAAGCATAGTCATATTCATTTTTTTCTGTTTTTTCCCCCGTTATGCTACACTAAGATAGTGTTTCATATTATAATGTTTGATTATTATTGATACTGTTATCATCATCATCATCATCATCATCATCATCATCATCATCATCATCATCATCAGTTACTATCAGTATCATTGTCAATGCTGTCTGATCATCACCAGATTCTTTCACCTTTTGTTTTATTTGTGATTTTTGTTTGCTTGTTTCATTGATTTTTTATTTGTTTGTTTGTTTGTTTTCTGTCTAATTCTCTCTTTCTTTTCATTCATGATAGTTTGAACATATTTCGTAGGGAAAACAAAACAAGAACGTACCTCCCAACCCAAAAGAAGCAGCAGCAGCATCAACAACAACACCAAGAACAAACAAAAATAACAAAGATAAAAAAGAAAACACCAAAAATCCAAAGCACAAAGAAGCAACAATAACAACAACGAAAAACCAAACCAAACCAAAACAAAAACAAACAAAGCAAAAACAAACAACAACAATCACTGTTAAACAAAGAAACAAACAAAGACCCCCCCCCCCCCTGAATAAAAACAAAACAAAACGCCTCAAAAAAACAAAGAGAAAAAAAAAACAGAAAAAAACAAAACACAAAAACAAACACCCACACACAAAAAAAAACAACCGAAAAAGTAATCGTACAATGGCAACATAACAGTAAAGATAGAACAAAATGTGACTGCTGGATCTTGAGGGTAAAAGCAAAATATTAAAAAATGCCTTGTTTGTAAAAGATCCTTGGGAGTATAAAGGGCCTGGGCTCGAAACGTTGTGTTTTATACTCCAAGGATCTTTTACAAACAAAGTATTTTTTAATATTTAACAGTAAAGATAGTTATATCTTGCTTGCATCATCTGTGCGTGAAGTCAAGGGAAGTAAGCTACGTCAGTTCTCCTTTCAAAATAATACATAACGATCAACAGGTTGCCAGGCTTTTCCCAAGAAAGTCAGCATCGACACGCTGACATAACGCTTCAAAGGCAGAATGTCACGAAAAGCGAATAGGAATGCAAACTGCTTCCTCCCTCAGGGGTGTAAGCTATGCTTCAAGCTGTCTTTTTGTCACCTTACAGTCAACCGTTCAATGCATCCATCTTCCTAACTGTGTGAAGATGATTGCTAATCAAGATACATAACTGATAACCTGCAGTGAATGAATAACTCAGGGTGTAAGATGGCGGCATAAACTTGGCCCCTGATTTGCAATCGGACTTATAGACTGAAGACTATTATTCATTCTGATAATCTAAAATAGGTCTGGTTACGTAGAAAAAGAGGCGGACACCCTCGATACGACGAGGGATGGACACTACACAGATCTGCGAATCGCAGGTTAATTTGTGAGCAATTGACACTTAAGCCCTCATTGGCTCCCACGGCCTCTACTCAAACCCCACGATACCCACAATCGCAGCAATTGACACTTACGTCCCATTGGCTACCAACATCCTCCATTCAGATTCTACGATACCAGCATACAATAGCAAGCAGCTTACGCCACACGGATCCTAATCTGATTGATTCAATATCGAGGACGCGATCTTATCAGAAAGATTGCGGTTTTGTCTCCCGGAGTCTGCCGATCAACGGAAACCCGCCAATCGACGTTACGGGGTCAATTAGTAGTAAACTTAACGGCCCAATCACAGACGCCATCTGTGTTGGTTGGTTGGTTCATTGCCTGAGTCACGGGCTTTTCTGACGTGCTCAGGTTAGTTGTATCTGATTAGCAAATTGTTTGGATTTAGGTCGCTAATTGGGTGATATTTTGATTCGCTTGGTTGATTATATGATTGATTGATTGATTCACTGATTGGTTAATTAATTGATAGGTTAAACTTGGGCTAATCAACGGAGTGGATAAGTCTGGCTGATCAGCTGATTTGTGATTATCATTTGGTTAAACATTTCATTGATAACTGATTAACGATTATCATTTGGTTAAATAATTCATTGGTTACTTCTCGGCTAGTCCCACTTTTGAAAAACTTGAACTATAGAAAACAACGATGACCACCCGCTCTCAAGAATTAGAACAAGAAAGACGAACATTTTCGCCCCTTGGCCTTTGTCAAATATAAACGTAAACAACAGAGAATAACTATCAATCTTTCCTCCTACTCGGCATAATGTCAGGGAAATGTTGCTGTTTTTCGCCCTAATTTTAGTCCTTTTCTCCCACTGGACGAAACAGCAGGGAAGTTTCAGTTTTTCCCTCTTAAGTTTTTTATTTGGCGTTTGTTCTTTTGTGATCTTACTTTTACGCTTGACAAAGGTCAGTTGGCCGAAAATTTGCCCCTGTCTTGTCTTGTTGTAATTACGCGTTCTGATTCTATTTTCGAGTTTTTTTCTGGTTCCTCTTTGCTTGAACGCGGGCAGTCGCACTTGTTTTGGAGTTCTCATTTTTTTTTATTTGTTCTTTGTTGTCTTCGTGTACGCTTGGCGAGGGCCAGTTGGCCGAAACTGTATGCTTGTCTGGTCTTGTAAAATTAAATAAGCGCTTTGATTCTAATTTTTTTGTTTTTTTGGTCCAACTTGAGTTAATCAGAAACGGTCTTAGCTTTCACTCAGCTGTGTGCTTGGTGTATTAGTAGACGTAGGAAGCTTTCCAGTGCGATGCACATACGTAGGCTATGCTTGACAAGGGCCTGTTGGCCGAAATTTTGCGCCTATCTTGTCTGGTTATATCAAATACGCGCTCTGATTCCAATTTTTGTGTTTTTCTGGTTCCAACTTGAGCTAATCAGAAACGGTCCTAGCTTTCACTCTGCTGTTTGCTTGGTGTATAAGTAGACGTAGCAAACTCTTCAGTGCGATGCCTATACGTATGCTTTACAAGGGCCAGTTGGCCGAACATTTGAGTCTGTCTTGCCTTGTTATATCAAACACGCGCCCTGATTCCGATTTTTGTGTTTTGCTGGTTTCAATTTGAGCTAATCAGAAACGGTCTTAGCTTTCATTCTACCCCCGTGGGGATGCCGGGGGATCTTTCAGTATAAATAGTATCCCCACCTTCTTAAAAATTCTGTGCTAGAAATTTCCTCTTTTCTGTCACTCTCTTTGTTTCTGCCTTGTTCCTTTGCTTTCTGTCATTTCTTCCTATCATTTTCTGCCTTAATGTATCTGTATGTGTTCGATAAAGTCTTACGTACTTTTTCTTAGAACTGATAATTGGGTACATATAATTATTAAGTGCATTTTAGGCTGTAGGGAGGTGAGATATGCGGAAGCAATTTTAGGTGATTTGTGCCTGTTTTTATATATGTTTTGGTGTCCTCAGGTATGCTTGTATTTGTATTCAGGTGTTTTTTTTTTTAAATCCTCTGTGTGATAAATTGGACGGAGTGGTCAACGCCAGGGGCATGTTCTCAGATTATGTGCGCGAATGCATTGATATCTGTACTTGATTTTCTTTTCTTCTTTTTTTTTTCCTGTTGAATTTTTGTATGTTTTCAAGTGGTCATCGCCCTGATATGGCTCTACACTGTCGGCTGGGTTTTAAACAACAAATAACAACAACAAGCTTTAGCTCTGCTGTGTGCTTGGTGTATTAGCAGACGTAGGAAGCTCTTCAGTGAGATGCCCATGCATAACCATCCCTGGTCCTTTGAGTCATTGGGCTGCAGACCTAATAACGTGTCGACTGTAATGACCATCGATGACTCCTACACGGGTGGGAATCAAATTCAGTCACGTCTGGGAACAGAATCCCCAACAAAAGGAAATAACGAGCTTTCCCCAACAACAGCCTCCGTGTCTCCTCCTTCTGTCACAACTCGATAATGAGCATTAGCATTCGTGGCGCCCACACCGTTGTAGCCTATTGGTGATAACATGCTGGTGAGAATCAAACTCAGGCCGCTAGAGACCACTACAGGAATAAAAGAAAAAAGGACACAGCCTTATTAGTATTGTCTCGACATGCAGTGTGTCTGCATAGCAACAGGAGGGGGTTACTCTCGCTGCTTGATGGCTAGCGTGTGAACAGGATGAAAGGGGGTTGGCTTTGTTCGTCTCTTGGTATAAATCAGAGACATCAACAGTAACTCCGTATCTATGGGTAAACTGCATCGAAAAATCTGTGCGTTGTTGCAGGAAAATATTTATTAGTTTCTATCAAAACGTATGTTATCTCGTCGGGTGGACTAAAATAGGTCTACAACAGCATGGAAAACCCCTTAAGGTATCGCAAACAATTTAACCCTTTGACTCCTGCACCCTGTCCACCAGCATCCTGCATGGTCAACTATGCTGGCAAAGCAAAAACCTAACCCTTTAACTCCCTCACCCTATCCACCAGCTTTTTGCACGGTGAAGGAGTCAAAGGGTTAAGTTTTTGCAGTTGATGGATAAGGAGCAGGAGTCAAAGGGTTAACTCAGTTATTAGAGCTCAGTCTCATAACGAAACAATTGTGGGTTCAACCCTAAAGTGGGCCATATACATTTTTTTCTTGGGCAGATTATCGGCATGACTCGAGATTTAATGTCTTGAGTTCAATCCCGGCTCTCAACGTAAAAAAACTTACCTTTCTCCGTCCATCTTAATGGTAACAATCCAGTAACGTTCTTACCAACAAATGCCTATCAATTAACATCGAGAAGAGAGCTCTTGAATGTTATATAGAACGAGTAATGTTATACGGTTGTGAGGCGTGGACAGTCAACAAGCAAAGCCAGAATAGGATTGAGGCAGCCGAGATGTGGTTTCTAAGAAGAATGTTGAGAGTTCCATGGACAGTAGAGGAGACAGACACAAGAAGATCGTTCATAAGGAAGATTAGGAAAAGACAGGCAACATTTATAGGTCATTTTATGAGGAAAGGGGAACTGAAGCACATGGTCACAACAGGAAAGCTGGAGGGGAAGAGAGCACCAGGTATACGGACTTGCAGAGTGGCTGAAGACAGAGAGGGTGGAAGAGGTGCTTGAAGCAACAAGGGATAGAAACAGATGGAAGGCCACGATCGCCAACGCCATGTGGCAAGGCACCTGATGATGATGATGAACGTTCAAATAGTTGATCCAGAGAATCATATCAATAGCATCGGTATCTCACGGTGCAACCAGAATGTTTTTATGTTTCTTTGAGCAACAGTCTTACAGCTAGTCCTCATGTACTCTGAGAGTGGTAGGACTTTAGACTCAACAAAACAGAACAGTCCATCTTCATACTTCAGTCATTCTGGTCGTGTCAGCTTTGTTTCATAGGTTTAATCCCTCAGACTATTCACCAGCTTTCTGCATGAAGCTGGTGGATAGGCTGAAGGAGTAAAAGGGTTAAGTTTTTGCTTTGCTGGCATGGTTGACAATGATGGATGCTGGTGGACAGGGTGCGGGAGTCAAAGGGTTAAACACGTATTCAGGTATGTTTTATAAATCCCGTGTGTGATAAACTGGACGGAGTGGTCAACACCACAGGCATTTCCTTAGATTATGTGCACACATATATTGATATGTGTACTTAATTTTCTTTTCCTTTTTTTTCCCTGTTGAAGTATTGTGTATGTATTGAAACGGTTATAGCCCTGATATGGCTCTACTCAGTCAGCTGGGCTGTAAACAAAAATAACAGTAACTACTGAACGACTTCATCAGAGCACCGACAAACAAACAGTTCCACTGACACAACAGCTGGACAAACATGTCATGTAATTGCCACCTGTGGTCAGCGGTTACATGGCGACACTTCAAGCCGTCTTTTGGCATCTTTTAGTCAACCATTCTATGCATTTATCTTCCTAGGTGTGTGGCAGGGCATCTGCTGATGATGATAATGATGATGCAGTGTGTGAAGATGACTGCCAATTAGATACATAACTGATAACCTACAGTGAATAACTAACTCAGTCTGTAAAGTGAAAGCACAAAATGGGCTCCTGATTCGGAATCAGAGACTGAAGACTATTATCTATTGTGATAATCTAAATAGGCCTGGTTACGTAGAAAAAGAGGCGGACACTCTCCATACTACGAGGGATGGACACCACACAGATCTGCGACTCGCAGGCTAATTTGTGAGCAATTGACACTTAAGCCCTCATTGGTTCCCACAGTCTCCACTCAGACTCTACGATATACCCAGTCACAGCATGAGACTTACGCCCCATTAGTTCCCACATCCTCAATTCAGTCTCTACGATACAAGCAAGAAGTTTATGTCACACAGCTCCTAATCTGTTTCACAGATAGCCGTGGGTTTGATTCTGCATATCATCCCCCCTCCTCCATTCCCATCTCATATGAAAAGTAGACTTCCAATTCAAGCAAACAGGAATGAGAAACAAAACAACCAAACCAAAAAAAAACACACAAAAAATATAAAAAAACGAAAACAAAAACAAAAAACCACACACACACACACACACACACACACACACACACACACACACACACACACACACACACACACACAAACAAAACAAAACAACAGAACCCCCCCCCCAAAAAAAAAAAAAAAAAAAAAAAAAAAAAAAAACGAAAAAAGAATCAGAACGCGTATTTAATACAATCCGACAAGACAGGCGCAAATTTTCGGCCAACTGGCCTTTGTCAAATGTAGATGTAAGATCACCAACACCAAGGGAACACTTCCCTGCTGTTTCGTCCAGTGGGAGAAAAGTCCTCATTTTTGTATTTGTTCGTTTGTGATCTTACGTGTCTATACTTGACAAAAGCCCGTTGGACGAAAATTTGCTCCTTCTGGTCTGGATGTATTGAATACGTGTTCTGATTCTTTTTTTTTTTTTTACGTGTTTTTTTTCTGGTTCCAAAACTAGACTTGTTCATAGCCGCCTCACCCCCACCCCCACCCCCACCCTCACTCTCACCCTCTCTCACTCTTTCCTGTCTGTATTCAGAGACGGCAGGTGCCTTCTACCACAACAACCGATTATCTTTTCATAGTTTGTTAGAAGGCGCCTACAGGCCTGGTACCTCTGACTTCAGCCCTCTAGGGTTTCTGCAGGGGTTCCCCCCCCCCCCCCTTACTCATGGCCAAAAGACCTACATTGTGAGCACGGGGGCCTGGCTACGGCTGTAGACAGTCCCCATCTACCTGATGGCCCCCGTCATAGGACATAATTATCAACCCTTTAACTCCCGCACCCTATCCACCAACTGCAAAAACTTAACCCTCCGACACCCTGACCCTATCCACTAGCTTCCTGACAGGAAGCTGGTGGATCGGATCAGGGAGTCAGAGGTTTAACCCTTTGACTCCCGCACTCAATCCACCAATTGCAAAAACTTAACCTTTTGACTCCCTCACCCTATCCACCAGCTAGCTTCCTGGATAGGTGAGGGATCAAAGGGTTAAGTTTTTGTTTTTGCAAAAGCATGGTTGATAATGCAGGATGCTGGTGCAGAGAGTGCGGGAGTCAAAGGGTTAAGTTTTTGTTTGCAAAAGCATGGTTGATAATGCAGGATGCTGGTGGAGAGGGTGCAGGAATCAAAGGGTTAAGTTTATTTTTTTTACTTTGCTCGCATGGTTGATGACGATACAGGATGCTGGTGGACAGAGAGGGTGTGGGATTCAAAAAGGTTAATACAGGTGTTCTGATAGAAGCCATCGCCAGTCGCTTAGAGACAGCTTATTCGTCCATGCAAGCTGAGATAGTCATTTTGTGTGTGGGTGGGCTGCCATACAGTATACATACGTATGACTAAACGACGGGCCGCTGAACACTAAAAGCCCCATAACAACCGGTGTAAATGTTTCCAAATTACCTGAGAACTATTTCGCCAGAACAAACCATCCGTACGCAGGTGAGGTCTCAAGTCTCCATGTAAAATATATAGTCCCCACATGAGACGTGAATTTGACTCGTGTTAACTTAACGTAAGTCACAACTTTTAACACAGACATGTGCAGTGTGTAAAACCGCACTGAAGACAAACTTTAATGATAACGACTACGACGACGACGACGAGACGACGACGACGACGACGACGACGATGATGATGATGATGATGATGATGATGATGATGATGATGATGATTTGCTTAGCGCCATACATACACACACACACTTATACACACACATACAAACACACACTTATACACACACTCGCGCACGCGCGCACACACACGCACACACACACACGCACACACACACACACACACACACAGACATACACACACACACTGGGCTCACAATGCATTAGAATGAGCTACGGGAATATAAATAAGCAAACATAATACGAGTATAAAGAAAAACACCCCGTCAAACACACACACAAGTACACAGGGAAACACACACACACACACACACACACACACACACACACACACACACACACACACACACACACACACACACACACACACACACAGCGAGAGAGATATATAGAGATAGATAGATAGATAGATAGATAGATAGATAGAGAGAGAGAGAGAGAGAGAGAGAGAAGGGGGGGGGGGGGGGAAAGAAACACACAAAGAAAGGGAAAAAAAGCATCACATACAACCAGACCTTTGATGGAGATTGTGTCTCTTTAACTGAAGAGATACTTTCAAATTTTAGTGAACTGTATAGAGATAAACGGTTGAGCATGTTTTTTTGGAATCCAACTAACCAACGAACGAACGAACGAACGAACAAACCAGCCAGCCAACCAACTAACCAACCAACCAACCAACCAAATAACCAACCAACCAACCAACCAACCAACCAACTAACAACCAACCAACCAACCAACCAACCGACCGACCGACCAACCAACCAACCAACCAACCAACCAACCAACCGACTGACCGACCGACCGACTGACCAACCAACCAACCGACCGACCGACCAACCAACCAACCAACCAACCAACCAACCAACCAACCAACCAACCAACCAACCAACCAACCAACCAACCAACCAAATAACAAACACCAAACAAACAAACAAACAACAACAACGACAACAACAACAACAACGACAACCTGGAATCGCTAACGGTACCTTCAATATTTGAAAGATATCTCATATCCCTCATACACAACGACGTAGGTTCTGCAATTTGTTTGAGAGAGATTCGTCTCATTTGGACAATCTCACACTCCCCTCCACCTAGTATTATACTCGTAGTATGTCTGCTTATTTATATTCCCGTAGCTCATTCTAATGCATTGTGAGCCCAGTGTCTGTGTGTATGTCTGTGTGTGTGCACGTGCGTGTGTGCGTGTGTGTGCGCGCGTGCGCAAGTGTGTGTATAAGTATGTGTTTGTATGTGTGTGTGTGTGTGTGCGCGTGTGTAGTAGATCTAGTAGATCCCTTGAACCTGCCCAAAATCCTATACACTGGCAAAGTCTTGAAACAGGGGAGGGAGGAGGGAAAACAGGACATACATGTATGAAACAAGTCAGTTGACACCGGCACCAGAATGATAGGACCACTTCTGGTGCGTAGCGAACTGATCAGTTTATATATTGCAGCCGGGCTGGAAATGAACTGAAAATATCTGCAGATCTCGAGTCCACGTGAGTAGGGTTGTATTATACCTATCCTAAAAAAAAAAAAAAAAAAAAAAAGGTGTAGCAACTTAGGACAGAAGTAATGAATTAACACTGTTTGCCGTATTTAACTTACGAAAAGTCCCTAACCTTTGACAATTATTTTTAATTTCAAAAGGAATTCGCTAATTAGAAAACGGATAAAAACACATAAGAGAGAGAGAGAGAGAGAGAAGAAGAAGAAGAAGAAGAAGAAGAAGAAGAAGAAGAAGAAGAAGAAGAAGAAGAAGAAGAAGAAGAAGTAGAAAGTAGTAAAGAAAAAAAAAAGAAAAAAAAGAAATGTAAAAAAAAAAAAAAGATAAAATGAAAACAAAACAAAAGAACAAAACAAACAAACAAACAAACAAACAAAAACAAACAAAAATGAAATAAAAAATAAAGCACAACATAACAAAACAGTTCAAAACAGTTCAAAACAAAACAAAACAAACCCACTAACCCAAGTGAAGTACAATGACATTGTTTATCATGGAAACAAAATGCCGATCTCGCATTATATGTAGGCCTATCTACCCTTAACTGAAAGTAAAGAAAATGAAGAAAAGCTTTAAAGATGCTGCTGCTGCTGTGATGATAATGATGATGACGACGACGATGACGATGATAAAAATGATGATAGTAACAACAAACAAACAAACAAAAATGATACAGAAGTAGACTTACTTTAGACAGAATGGAGAGCTGACCCGGAGAAAAATGTTGGAACAGAATTTCGAGAATCTAGAAATTAGAAATATTAAATCATATCTGCAAACCACCACTATAACTCAATGAAGAAAATGAACAAATGAATGAATAAATAGACAATAATAATGATGATGATGATAACAATAATTTCACTTATGTAGCACAAACGATTCATGTCGAAAGCTTTCTCGTTGCGCTTTCCGGGAGTTGAAGAACATTTTATGGAAAGCTGATGAACCTAAATGAACACAAGTATTTAGCCACACAAACAATGGGCATGTGGATACACACGCGGCGCGCGCGCCCCGGCACAACACACACACACACACACACAGCAAGCACACCACACAGGCACACACAGACAGACATACAGACACACACACACAGACACACACAGACACACACACACACACACACACACACACACACACACACACAAAACACACTCACAAAACACACAGACACACACAAATATTTATTCATAGCTCCTTATGAAGGATCGTGAACGACACATTCACTTTTTGCTGTTGACGTTGTGGAAATAGGCTGCTCAGGCAAAATTTTGTCGGGCGAAATTCAAACAATTTTGCTGCAATAACCACATAAACAAGTGGTGAAACAAAATTTGGCCTTTATCAGTGAAATATCTTTTAAGAGAGAGAGAGAGAGAGAGAGAAGAGAGAGAGAGAGAGAGAGAGAGAAAGAAGAGATAGATAGATAGATAGATAGATAGATAGATAGATAGATAGATAGATAGAAGAGAGAGAGAATGAAAGAGACAGAGACAGAGACAGAGAGCATCGTCAGTAAATTTCCTTGACATACATATTTATTTGTTTATTTATATATATATATATTATTTATTCATGTGTCTGATTGCCTTCACTTATTTATGTAGCTGTTTATTTATTTATTCACTTATCATTCTTTTATCTAACAATTAAGGCAGACTGACGGACGCATTAGGCCTAATTCTTCGGACTAGAATCAGTTCTCCCTTCTTTTGTGTGTGTGTGTGTGTGTGTGTGTGTGTGTGTGTGTGTGTGTGTGTGTGTGTGTGTGTGTGTGTGTGTGTGTGTGTGTGTGTGTGTGTGTGTGTGAATGGGTCGTCACTCTCTTTCTCTTGCATGTGTATCCGTGAGTGTGTTTATGACGGACAAAGAAGTAAACAAATCAATAAACAAGCGAAGGGGCTAAATCAATATAAACACAAATATATGAATGAACATATAAAGAAACAAACAAAATTAAAATCGTTTTACAACACTAGCCGCATAAGCATCATGTGGTCAAAATAAATAAACTGACAGGAACCAGAAAAAAAAAACACGAAAGAAGAATATGAATGCGTATTTAATACAACAAAACAAGACAGGCGCAAATTTTCGGCCAACTGGCCTTTGTCAAGCGTAAGATTACAAACAAACAAACACTAGATACAAAAAAAATTGAGAAACTGACAGGTAAGGGAGGAGAAAGGATTAAATAATGACTGAATGCAAAATTAAACGTACTCATTTTATTTATTCAAGATTAAAAAAAAAAATGATGAATAGAAAAAGAATGAACAACTCTACAATGCTCAGTTATCATACATCAGCTTCGACCAAACGCCTTGAAAAAGTTGCGCAGAGACTGACAGCTTTCTGCCAGTGAATCCATAAAATAGTTGAGAGACTGGCTTGAGTAGTGGGGGTGGAGTGGGGATAGGAGGGTGGGGCGGGGGAGGAGTATAAACTGATGAAGTTAGGCCTACTAGAGTCTCCGATCACAGTGAGGATTTGCTTGTGACGATCGCACTTCGCGTTTCAAATCCAAGGTGTTAATATATGCATCATGTGACACCGCTGACCAATCACAGCGTGTTACTTTCTTTTAGGAATGTATTCAGTCAAAACGTGGGAGGCGAAGCTTTCATTTCAGTGTGTGAGTGGACTACTCTACGGACCGGATGGTGTTTGTGATTCTCAGGGATTGATCGACGTTGTTGCTTATTTGGAGTACTTGGATTGTTCGTGACGATGTCTTCCAATTTACCGAGAGAGCTGCCAGTGGTCTGAGCGCTGCATGAGTGGGGCCGCAGTTCAATGTCGGACCGCTAGGGCCCCGAACAAACATGGCGGCCGTGTTGTTATACGTCTGCTCGGCTTTTGTTGTTTGGGCAACGTTGTGGCCGAATCATGCAGCTGCACTAATTTGTCCAACATCATGTACCTGTCTAGGTGGATTGATAGACTGCAGCGAAAAGGGCCTTGTGGCCGTCCCTTCAGATCTTCGCCACTGTAGCTGGGGGACTCGATTGTGAGTATGGATTCCCTCCTATTTTTGGCACACGATTGACGAGGGGGTAGGCGAGTTCCCCATTGAAACAACTTTTTAAAAATTAAACTTTATCGGTATTAAGACAGACTCCCGTAATCAGAAAAGATGTCGGATTGAAATTACCATGTTTTGCATTATAGTCGTTTTTAGTAGACCCGTGCACAGTTTCACATTAAATAGGCCTGTGCACACCATCGTTGATTCGTTAGGGTATTTCCTTCGCATCGGTATTGCTTAGGCCTTGATCTTGTAGTTGATAAGAATTTAGAGTACCTTTTTGACAGAACCTTTGAAGATTGATCGACATACTGCAGTCTGCAGCCTTACTGTGGAGTGTCGAGTGATTGCCTTTACACAGAAGGTGCGAAAAAATCTGAGGTTAAATCAGCCATGACTGTTGAACTTTGACGTTTTAGCAGGTGTGGTCAGTTTTTGAGTTCGATGCTAAGGATCAACAGTTAATTGGGGACAGTTGTGTGTAAAATGTTTGTTTATGCCTAGGCCTATATGTCATTAAAAAAAAAAGCCTGTAATTATTTTGTTTTAAACATTGCTTGTAAATTGTAAACAGCAGCCAGTATTTTATTTTTGATTTTTCTTGTTATTTTTATAGAAAAGGAATGTTTTTTTCTGACCGTCTGCCATTATTTTTGTTTTTCCTATTCATCCGCCTTTGTTTACTGATTTTTTTGTATATTTCTGTAGACATTTTAGAGGAGTAGTATACTTGAAAATATTTGCTGCTACAGTCGTATCATCATCCTGTACATAATCTGGATGGTATCATTGTCTTAAGTGATGATGATGATCATATTTGTGTAGATTGATAAGTATTTTTTTGAAGTTGAATATCTGTTTGAATTTGATAATGATAATGAATATGAGTATTATTTCTTATTTTACTACATTAGTTCAGTCATAATACTGGCCAATAGTGTCATATTTAATGATGCATCATAAATCTTAAAAATAAATTTTTTTTTTGGATTTGAAGTGGTGTGATACTGTGAATACCACAAATTAATGTAATCTGACTTGTGACAATCTTGGAAATCCCCACTTCCAGCTCCACACATTGTCACATACACACACAGCTTAGTGGCATGGAATAGACAGTATTTTACATTTAGCTAGCACAAATCAGGAAATGGTACATGACATTTCAGTCGTTTAAACTGATCATTGTAGGCATCAGCTTTTTCACACGTATGCAAGCCATACACAGTACATACCCACATCCACATTCACACACACACACACACACTCACACACACATGCACTTATACAGTGTACACACATTTAAACAGAGTAACACTTGTACACACAGTATACACCATACTCTGGAATTTGCTTGAAAGTTATGAAAGTTCTTTTTGTACGTGTTGTTCTAATTCTATGAGAAAGAGAATAAGAGGTACGTGTGTGTGTGTGTGTGTGTGTGTGTGTGTGTGTGTGTTTGAGAGAGAGAGAGAGAGAGAGAGAGAGAGAGAATGTGTGTGTGTGTGTGTGTGTGTGTGTGTGTGTGTGTGTGTGCGTGCGTGCGCATACAGGCTGCTTTTTCTCTCTCTGTGAAGTTTTGAATATGGTTTCAGCCATCTTTATTTATTAGGCGAACTTGTAAGGTCACATATAATGAATTCTTTTGTTTTACTTCTAAGTTCTAGTGATCATGTTAATTTATTTTGGTGTTGTTTTTTTTTCTAGTTATATATATCTCATACACTTATCAGAATCTTTGTTCATTTACTTTATTATAAACATTAGATATTACTAGTATTAGTTTTACTCTTGTGTGTGTGTACAATATGTTGATTATTTTTAAAAGTAATTAATTTATCACTTTTTTGTGCTTATCTGCACGGCAATTTCTATTTTCGTATTTAATATATTTGAAAATATGTTATTCACTGTTGTTATAAATGCATAGATCTAGACTTCAAAATAATTGGGGTATCAGTACTACTTGTCAGTGCATCTTACAAAAAAAAAGTATGAAGCAAGGGATAGCCAAACCTTTCAAAAATTACCTCTTAAGGGGTGCGTATTTCTATGTTTTGCTGTGAAGTTCTACAGTGTTAGGCCTGCCTGTTGTGTTGTAAACAAAAGTTAGTCATTTGATAAATAATGTAGGCCTAAGGAGAAAAAAAAAAGAAAAAATGGATGGAATAATGAAAAACAAAACCAAAAACAGTTCAGTTTGTTCTTTGTTGAATTTTGATGTTATTCTTCAGGGAAAATTCAGCTTGCAAGGAAAATCAATATTTGAATCCCTGTTGGAAAAAAAAGGTATATAATGTGTTTACTTGGGAAACATCTCTGCTCCATCAGTCCTTGGGATAGGCGGCTGACAGTGACACAGTCAAACTTCAAAGGGAAATCATACTAGCTGCCTGGATGGCCCAAATTGTCTGAAGCTACTGGCTAAAACAGTGTCAGAGTTTCAGGGGTGGGGCTGACTTTCAAGAGTTTCTTTTTTAAGTAAGGGAAAGGTTATCTTTTGGGTTGTAGATTTACCTGATAATGTGATATGATGTATTTTTTTCTAATTAACTTATTTAGGTTATTAAGCAACTCATAGAACTTGTTTTTGTATAAAGAGCGGTGTACAAAGTACAATAAAGAACAGTTACATGTTCAAACCTCCAAATATAAAACATTGTTTCTGTTTATACCTCCCTGACAACACATAATTTATAGGCTGTCTTAATTTCGTGATTGATTTTAGACAGTGAGATTATTAATATCAGGGTCATACTAAAGTTTAATACATGAACTTCTGTTTTATGTGATGAGGATACTGAATAATGACTATCACAGGTGCGCATACTTTCAGTATATGTGTGCATTACATTTATCATTTATGGTGGTTACGCAGACATGCATGCATTCATGTATAATGTATGTTTGCAACATGTACAATTTACATACCATATGTTTCATGTATACAAAACATGTTATAACTTAATGTGTCTTATACAGTTTGTTTTCCATAATAACAAATATTCCATAATATAATGAATAAAATTCCACAGATTTACACACCATATAAAATGTACTATGTCTTACAGTTTGTCTCCCATTAGTAACATAATTGAACAGATTTTTTTCAATTTGAGTGGGAAAACGTTTTTAAAAGAAAGGAGCAGAAGAGGGAGAACCTTTTAGTTTCATCCTTTTTATCCCTCTTGTTTCAGTGTAAATATCAGGCAGTTGTAGCCCAGGGCAAGAAGAGTGGGGACTACACTGTAAAGCAGTAGTGAGCTTTTGAAGTGAACCTGAATCAACACTGAACAGGGATGTAGTTTGAAGCATAGTGGAAATACAGTCACACACATCCCCCCAACCACCATTTTCTCCAAATCCCTTTGAATTGATGTTTGTATGTGCTGTGTGTTTTGGAGGTGGAAAAACCTATGTGTTAAGCTTGACCCTGCAGAATGTACCTGCAGATTCAGATCATGATGAAACTTAGTGCCAATAAGCATGACCCACTTTTAGAATAATTTGAACCCCTAAAGTTTTATTTGGATCATGGTTAAAAACTGATAACTAAATTTTGTAAGCATGACCTTCTTTTGGGGTGAGATTCTAACTGGTGAACAACATACCTTAAGTTTGGGCATCTATTTTACAGTTAGTTTGGGTGTTGAATTTGTTATTTAGATCAATTGATCATGTAATTTAGGTTGACTTAGAAATTAGAGATAACTTGGAATTTTAGAGATCATGTATAATTTTGTTAATTTTTTTTTGAGTGAAATGGAAACGAAGATATTTCTGATACATGTACGTAAATAAGACAAAACTTTGGTCTTTGTCACGTTAGTGGTTGGGTACTAATAGGTTACAATATCAGTGTCTCTGCTGTATCAGTTATGTAATGCACAGATCTTGTGGTTACAGTTAAAATAATTGTTTGTTTACAATGTTACAGAGAACTGCAGTCAAATGGAATAACATCCTTGGGACCAAATGACTTCGAAGGATTACGCAAGCTAGAAGTATTGTGAGTAAAGCTTCATCCGTATAAAATAGTCGATGATTATCATTGTGACATCATAACCTGTCAGTTTGTTTTGTTAAATTGATTCATGTTTTTCCTTAGACAAGTTAGAGTATCTTTGAGCCTGAAACTTATTCTGACATAAAATTGATAAATGTAATCACTGTTTCAGTTACATTGTCATCGTGTCAGTACTGTCACTGAGTGAATCTCAGTCTGTCAGTGTGTGCGGGTGTTGCATGTGTGTGTGTTGCTTGTGTGTATGTGTACGTGTTGCATATTTGTGTGTGTGTGTGTGTGTGTTGTGTGTGTGTGTGTGTGTGTGTGTGTGTGTGTGTGTGTGTGTGTGTGTGTGTGTGTGTGTGGTGTGAGTGTATGTAAAGTGTGAGATACTGTATCTCTGTATACATGTATGTGTGAGATACTGTATCTCTGTATACATGTATATGTGAGAGAGAGGTTGTGTGTGGTGTGTGTGTGTGTGTGTGTGTGTGTGTGTGTGTGTGTGTGTGTGTGTGTGTGTGTGTGTGTGTGTGTGTGTGTTGCGTGTGTGTGTGTTTGTGTGTGTGTGTGTGGTGTGTGTTTGTGTGTGTGTGTATGTGTTTGGTGTGTTGTGTGTGTGTGTGTGTGTGTGTGTGTGTGTGTGTGTGTGTGTGTGTGTGTGTGTGTGTGTGTGTGTGTGTTACTACTGCTACTACTAGTTCTGCTGTACTAGTAAATACAAATGTGTTCTTTGTTGTTGTTTTGTTGTTTCACAGCTTTTCAATGATTTCTTAAAGTGAGAAACTACAGAATATATTAATTAAAGATCCACTCCAGTGGGTAAAATTGCTTTTTTTAAAGTGTAAATTGTAACAATGCAGCAGTGGCCTAGTGGTCAAAATCTCTGTTTAGGATGTGCATTCTGTTCCCATTCCAGTCACCCGATGGTTCCATTCTCAGTCACCCGATGATTCCATTCTCAGTCACCCAATGGTTCCATTCTCAGTCACCCAGTGGTTCCATTCTCAGTCACCCAGTGGTTCCATTCTCAGTCACCCAATGGTTCCATTCTCAGTCACCCAGTGGTTCCATTCTCAGTCACCCAATGGTTCCATTCTCAGTCACCCAATGGTTCCATTCTCAGTCACCCGATGATTCCATTCTCAGTCACCCGATGGTTCCATTCTCAGTCACCCGATGGTTCCATTCTCAGTCACCCGATGATTCCATTCTCAGTCACCCGATGATTCCATTCTCAGTCACCCGATGGTTCCATAAACAGTCACCCGATAGTTCCATTCTCAGTCACCTGATGGTTCCATTTTCAGTCACCCGATGGTTCCATTCCCAATCAGTGAGTCGCCCATGTTCCATTCCCAGTCACCCCATGGTTCCATTCCCAGTCAACCCATGATTCCATTCACAGTCATTCCATGGTTCCATTTCCAGTCATCCCATAGTTCCATTCATAATCACTGTTTGGCTTTTCTTTCTACTAAAAAGAATCATAAACTAAAGTAGGTGAAACTCAATGAAATGAAAGATGCCAGATCTGACTGAGAGTGATGCTGATGGGCATTAAAGCTAGGTTGAATTAAAAAAGGAGACTTTTAAAGGAGATAAAACTCAAAAAGACATGATCTGACTAACGGTGACACTGACTGGGTGTTAGTCACATGATTGCTGGTTGACAACTTAAAAGATTATATTCCTCAAATAAGTTGCCAAGCCACATTAAACAGTGGGTGTACTGAAGGATTATGTATGCTTTGCTGATAGATCATTCAGGGCACTGCCTGGTGTTATGCCATACTTAATGCTTGGATGAAAAATATATTGCCATGCTATGTCAGTATGTGTGCAAAGACTAATTTGAGGGTGATTCTCAGTCCAAGTGATTCAGAGAATTTTGGTAGAGAACCTTTACTGTTTTAGTGGTTGCCAGCGGTGTTAAACATTATAAGGTTTGTTGTGATTAATGTGCATTCATTAGATGATGTTTATAAAAAATAATATTAATACTAATAAGTAATAATAGTGTTTATAGAAATAATAGTGTTTATAGAATAATGTTAATTAGAATAACAACAACATAAACAGCAACAAATAATGATGATGATGATAGTAATGATGATAATGATAATAACAATGTAATCTGATTATTTCAGATTATGACATTGTTGTAGTTTAACTTTAAGTGTGTTTGTGGATATCTTGTTACAGTGATACATAAACTTTACTTTACGAGATGGTCCATGTATTGTATATCTGCATGTAGCTTAGTTTCATGAAAGAAAAAAAAAGTAAGTAGTTGTGTATGTATGGAAATCTGATTTAAAAAAAAAAGGAATTGATTATAAGAGAATGACTTGTAAGGAAAAAATCAAGACTTACGAATTTTATTTTTAGCCAATGAAACTTACGTTGCAACCATATGCCTTTCCTAGACAAATGTTTTCTACTCAGTGTACTGACACAGTGACAGTGACATTAATTTTAATGAAGTGTATTCTGATTTTATGTACAACAACATACTATGTGTTTATAAAAGAACATAATACAGGTATTGAATTTCCATTCATGTAACAACAACTAGCAGTCCAAAATGTGCAAAGAACATAATACAGGTACTGAATTTCCATTCATGTAACAACAACTAGCAGTCCAACGACATAGTATTAAAAAAAAGAGCAACTGACAAATTCAGTGATATTGTGTAGAGCTGCAAAATGGGTTGTGGAGGAAGGCCAAATGCTGTTTCAAAGTATCGAAACTTGTAGGGATTTGAGTGGACACCTTTTCAGTTGTTGGCATAAAGAACACTTGGATTGACAGGGAATGGAAGCCAACTAATCACTTTTTTTTCTCACTCTCCACCACACCTTTAGATTGTCCACACAAAGAACCATTCCCTGTCCAGGTGGAGAGAAGTGTGAACGAGCAGTAGCAAAGTAAAAGTCCCATTGTTATTTTCCTCACCCAGTCTCTCACAGCTTTGCCAAGTGGGGACAAGGAACCAGGCCAAACCTTTTCACTTCAGAGTCATGCAGGTGTGATGAAGTGGTCAGGCAGACCTCTTCACGCAGCTCAGTTCACCCTTAAAAGGGCCTGAACCTGACCAGGAATGCTGTTGTTTTGTAGAGATAATCCCCTCTTTCGGAACTAGAACTTCAATACAGTAGTTCTGTGTGGTCCACTCTCATCCACATTCTCTTTTGTACCTGTTGGGTGTGTGTGGTTATGGTGTTCATTGTTGCAGGCATAGAATGAGTTGAAAGATTTACGTAAAAGCTGTTTTAGAGTATCTGCAACAGCATAAATTACTGATCAGTAAATTATCTTTTCTTGATAAATTATGTTAATAATACTAGTGTTACTGTTAGTGTTATGAAACAGTGATTGCTGTGTGCAAGTGAGATTTTATTACTTCACCCTTTCTGTATGATTACTTCGTATTTTATAATAGTTGATCAGATCAGCTTTCACCAAACCAAGATTCAAGCACAGAATCAGCGACAAATAAGAACACCTTCCATTTCCAAGTTCCTTCACTCACACAAGAACAACGCTTTCCACCCACTACCCAGACCCACTCCCTCCTGCCAGTCCAGCCTGTGGAGTTGTGTTGTCCCAATGAATAGCAGGGTCGAGAGATCGGTTATGGGCCAGATCTTGGGAATTGAAGTTGTATTTTGATGTGTTTGCCAGGAGACACAACCCACCCGCTTTATTGCTCCCCGCAGATCCAATAAATCGGGTAGCGTGTTGAATGGGCCTCCATGCTGGGCCAAATGCTAATGTTGAACCTCTTTCAAGAGGCCTGTCTGCTCGTACAACCACAGGTTGAAGCAATGGCTCGGAACAGGGCAGCATTGCTTGCTAGTGTATAGGGTTTGTGGCACATTTAAAGCATACTTTAAACAAGACTGCTTAAAGTCCTGTTTTGTCTTTAATTCTATGGAAACATAACTGAAATTACTTTAATTAGATTGGAAGTTCTGGAGAGAGGAGAAAAAAAGATGAATTAGCATTTAGCTTGACTTTTTAAAAAAATACTGTTTTGATCATTGATGGTACTCTTATTTTTTTTGCTCCACTTCGTTGGCATTAATGATTATAGTAACTAAGTAAGGATCCTGACCTGGATGCAGCCCATCCCCCATAGTGCATCAAGAGATAAGGGTGGAGACACTTGTTTGACAGAGGTTTCTCCTCTAAGGAACTGCTGTCCAGCTCATTCCAAAGTGTACTGCTACTACTGTAAATCCTTACGTTTTTTTTGTTTGTTTTACTTCAGCTCCTACCACGCCAACCCCAGACTGTTCATTTTATCACAATCACAATCCCAGTTCCAGCCAGAGTCCACTTGTCATGAACTGTTTTCGAAGTGTTGTATGATGGCTGATCATTATTCAATGTTTATCCGTTTTTATAAATTCAATGTTTATCTGTCTTTATAATTTTATTCACTTAATTCAGTATCTAAATTCTAACACACAAAGTCTTTATCATGACTGAGGCAGTCATCAGATCAGGTAGTCAGACTGCATACTGCTGTGAGGTCTCTTTTGTGGAGCTTGTTTAATTAGGAGTTTGTGGGGAGTTTGTTGAAGGGAATTTTGATCACACTTTGAGTCAAAGTTTGACAGATCTTATGCACTTCACTTACATTTGTTAGCAATTATTTTTTAGACTCGTTGAGCCTGCTCAAAACTGAGCTTGCAGCATTGAAGTGGTTTTGGGGGTGGGGGTTATAGAGATTTGGAAATGACAGATCATCATAAAAAGATTGATGATCGCTGTTGGTAAATTTAAGACATGTATACTTAATTATACCACTTTCTGGCTAGCTTTACAGACATACTGCTGATTAATGTCTTCTGTTGGTAATGAGGTTGTAATTTTATGATAGTTATTTATACACACACAGATCTTTGGTCAGCAGTGGGGGGAAAAAAAAGGACTGGGAAACTGAGCAAAATAAAAAAAAAATCTCCAAGTACAGTTATTTCATGGAGACCCCTTCACCTCCCAACCACTACCCTCCCAACAGCCTGAAATTAAAGTAGTAATTGTGTACTAGTTCAGAAACAAAATATGAACCGAAAAAGCAGACACACATGTAGGCATTGGTTTTAAGTGGTTACCATTTTAATACACTTGTAAGATAAGATTTTTATTACGTTATTACTTCCTATACTTAAAGGGATCTCTTTGTTTTAGACTAGAGTCAGTTAATGGACAGGAAGAGGTAGGTCAGTGTTTTTTTTTTCCCTTCTCTTCTGCTGTGACTTGCCCCATTTTGAACTTATTCATAGTTAAAGACACGCAGGTCACAGGACACCTGTGCAGAGAAGACGAGGCGGGAGGGGGGGGGGGATGGGGGTTGGCAACTTCTTTTCTTTAATGGCATTGTAGATTTGCCTGTGGCTAGACTGTTGGTTGTAAAGGAACTTTATATGACCCCTTTTCAGCCATGTACCACTTGTGTACTTGGGGCTTAAGACTTCAAAGGTTAACCACTGAAGGGATGGGGAGAGTATGCAGAGACATCAATCTCTTTGTTGTCCGTTGCACACCTGGTCACATTGTCAGAGAAAACTACACCTCACCTGCAGGGTTTCCTCAAGCTGCAACGCAGTTTGCCCACTTTTCATAGTTGGTTAGATGAGAGCCTGAAGGGTCAAGTTACATGTGTGGTGTGTGTGTGTGTGTGTGTGTGTGTGTGTGTGTGTGTGTGTGTGTGTGTGTGTGTGTGTGTGTGTGTGTGAGTGAGAGAGAGAGAGAGAGAGAGTGAACAATAAAGTCAGGACAGTTCTAGATGGTCAATGTTATTTTCCCCCTCCCCCACTTTAAAACATTTTTTTCATTACACTTTACAGTGAATTTTTTGAGTGCATTGCACAGAAAAGTAAAACAAAAGCGTAGACAGTCATTTACGGACAATTCTAACACTTCCAAGTGCAAAGAGAAATGGTAATGCATTAAATGATGAGCCCATATTTTCAGTAAAAATTTTGTTTTAAAATAATTTGCTAGATAAGTTAAGATGAGAAACACAGTTGAAGTACTCTGAGGCTCGCTGAGCCAGACAGGCAGAACTAATTATTGTACATGTGGCTTTTGACTTAGGGTCAGTGAGTGTGTGAAATGAAAGAAGTAGATGCTTTTCTCAACATTATCATTATGTCAGTAGTACTTTGATCATTACTTGTTATGTTGGTAGTATAGCCTCGATCCTTATAGTATAGTTGTGTCAGTTGTGCCTCCCTTGATTTTTACCCCTCCTCTTCAACCCATCCGCTCTAGAATATAGGTTCTTCTCCCTTCTCACAGACAGGTGTTCCCTATGTAAACAGTTTAAACAGTGAAAGTGAGGGGATGGGGATGAGAGTGAGAGAAAATTATATTATTATCCACAGATTTCAGAGTTGAATAATATTAATGCACTATCACTGCAGTAGACAATTATTAGTAAAAAGGCTTATTGAAAAACTTTCAGATCTTGTTTTTGCAGTTCAGATGACTGAAAGTTTCTTTTCATTTCAGAAGCACGTTGGTGGTGTGTGTTTGTGTGGATTTTGACTTTGAATAATTTCAGTACTTTGGTCTTAGATGTCTGTGACAAAAACAACTCGAGAAAGAATAATTAAAAAAAAAAAAGGCATAAAAGACGGTTTGTGACTGATGTTTTCACCAGTGTATTATGATTATGTCCTAAAATTTAACTTTACAGAACATGACAGAAAGGTAAAGAGAAAGCTCATTAATGACCCATCTTTATTTGTTATACACATGTATATATATGTATGATATAGCTAATGAAATTTACTTGACATTATGTATCAAGTTGTGACTTACGGTTAAAAAATATAAATCATAATATGAACTGGATTTTATTTTTTGTGTGTTTCAGGTTTCTTAGCCATAATGACATCACCTTCATCAATGGATCAATCTTTGAAGACCTGGTTTCATTACGCACATTGTAAGTCATTATATAACATGAAATTTGAAATATTTGACAGGTGGGTGGAGGGTGAGGGGGAGGAAAAAGGGAGAAGAGGTTATTCACTTATTGATCCTAGTTTAAACTTAAAGTGATATATGATAATTTAAATAACTTTTACTGCAAGGAATATTACAATTTGTTTTCTAGTTTTTATTCAGTTCAAAAGTTATATTGTTTTTATCCTGGACATGTTTTCTTTAGTTTATGTTTATTGTAATGTGTAAGTTTGATTTATATAAAAAGTTTACTGTGTCATTCAACTTATTGTGTTGATAATGGTAGATTAGTTTCAGTCTACCTAATTAGTAATAGTATCCAATAGTATACTTGTTATACACACACATTTACATAATACAGATTCAAATATCAGCCTGTATATTAACAGCAGTGCACTTCAGTCTACCTAGTTAGTATCCTGTAGTATATTTGTTATACACACACATTTACCTTTTACATACACAGATTCAAATATCGGCCTGTATGTTTACTTTTATGTTTTAACCCTGTTGTGGTTACAATGTATGATTTTGCGTTGTTTCTGCAGTACAGTCACTCTGTCATTGCACCATTGTTAGTCTTATTGAAGCTGTCATGTTTTCTGTAGATTTGCAGGTGTGTCATTTTTCTTTTTTTTTTTTGGTTTTAAACCAAATTTGGTTTTGTAGATGTTTCTGTGTCATTGAAATGTTTGTGAATGGTGGACACATCACCTCATTGTGATGTTATTGCTTTCTACTTGCCTGGAGGCGTATATATTCACCCACTCACTCACATATGCATGAACGTATTTCTGTTTTTAGAATTTGTGTATTCGAGTCGGACAAGTTTTGATGTTAAAATGTATCATTTTGATTGCTTACCAGTTGTTAGTGTTTGTATTTGTTTTCTTCTCCAGGAAAATAACTCACAACAAATTAACGGAAATGCCTGTCTTCCCTCAACATCTGGTCATCACAGAACTTTCACTGTAAGTACAGTCATTTTTGCTTTTTGTTTTTTTGTTTAGTATGTTTGTTTGTGAGCTTGTTTACATTTTTGGTTAGTTTTGTTTGTTTGTTGCTTTAGAATTAGATGTAAACCATGTATCCTGGTGTTATAGAAACAGAATTTTGTTCAAAGAAATTATGTAATTTTAGGTGAAGTGTTTTGTTCCCAGCTTCATCAGTTCATAGCAGTAAAGTTTGCTTCTATTCAGGTTTTGAAGATCTTGTTTTTGAAAACAATATTTATTTACACACACACACACACACAGACACACACACAGACACAATCACACATGCACATGCGGCACAGACTCAAACACAGACACGCATTTCTACTGCAAAATGCTACGCTCTTTTTTACCGAAAATGTTTACTCAAGAAAAGTATTCTGAAAATCATTTCCAAAATATTACATCAGATCGATCTTTGTTAGTTAGAATTTCAGAATCATTAGTTCACAGTCCTGTTAATGCATTACTTTAACTTTATTCGGTTTGTGTTTTAGTGTTACAATTTCCCTTCACGTTAATTGTTAAGAGTTAAGTTCTCGTTCCATTTTACTGTTCCCCCACCTACTAATGTCTTTTTCCTCAGTCTTCCCTCTGCCCAAATCCAACCCGTCCAACTATCGTTCTACATTTTTTTTTTTACTCCCCCTCCCCCCCCTCCGCCGTCTAATATCACTTATAGTGAAAAGACGTTAAATCAAAGAACGAACGAACAGACACGCACACACAGACACACACAGACACACACACACACACACACACACACACACACACACACACACACACACACACACACACACACACACACACACACAAGTACAAGTAGTGTGTGTGTGTGTGTGTGTGTGTGTGTGTGTGTGTGTGTGTGTGTGTGTGTGTGTGTGTGTACAAGTAGTGTGTGTGTGTGTGTGTGTGTGTGTGTGTGTGTGTGTGTGTGTGTGTGTGTGTGTGTGTGTGTGTGCTCGTGTGTGTCCTCGTGTGTGTCCACGTGATTTCGATGAACTCAATTTGTTTTGTAAATAGCCAGAACTCAATTTGTTTTGTAGATAGCCAGCAGTCTAGCTGACCATTTATGATCACAATAGCCTACAGTGGCTCACCTGTGTGAGTATTTTCCCTGACCCAGTATGTGGACTGTTCTCTGCAAACTTTAGGTACAGAGGCCTGTTTGCTGTGAGCTCCGAACAACACTGTTGATTTTCTCTGGTGTTATCTCTCCTATTATCAGCTGCATTTGTCTTTGCCTGGGGTCCCCATAGGGGAGAAGTAAGCCAGGCAAATGGAAGGTGTTAAGAGTCAACTAGGAGATTTGGCAATGTGCCTGAAGGGTCGAAGCCCCCCCCCCTCCTCCACCCCCTAGTGGTTTTTATTTTTTGGAAGGGTGTTATTTTTATTGTTTCCTTTTTATTTATTCAGGGGAGAATTAATCAGATTTATTTGAGAGGTGGGCAGGGTGGTATTGAAGGATAGTCTGTGGTGTGTGCGTGTTTGAAATTCATATCTTGTGTCAGAAATGAAATCTGAAATCTGAGCAGTTTGTTCATTTTTGTAATTTGTAAGAATAAATCACTGTTATGATTTTTGTACTGGACAATTATGAAAGTTAAGAAATTAGTTAGATATCAGTGTTGAATGTTGTTGTTGTTTTCTTTTTTTTTTTCGGGGGGGGGGGGGGGGGGGGCAGGATGTTTAAAACTATACAAAGAGATCAGTTAACTGTATTTCACTCATTTTCAGTAATTTTTTTGTATTAGGTTTATCTCCTGTATGGACTGAGCTTTAAATCCGTTCTGAATATTTTGTTGTGTACAAGGAATTCAGAATATGTATAAATGGTAGAAATTGTGTTTGGAGAGGCACAAGACTTTTTTTTTTAAAACAAAAATAGTATTCTTTCTAACCAGTGAATTTGGCAGGAACTGTCTGGAGATGCCCTTGTTCATACACTTGAAGTCATATGATATAGCCAGTACAGACATTCACTGGTTGGATTTTGGCAAATTCTCTAGTCTAATTTTTTTCAGTGTCTCTCCAGTGTGACACATGTCCTGGAAGTTCCCTAGATCTGAACTTGTTCACTTGTATAGATCCAGAAAAGCAGCCGTGGGATTTTAGAATTAAAACTTGGAAACAGCTCAAGGGTCTTTGGAATCCCCAGGCATTGGGTATTATAATAGAGTCTTATGGATCCCATTTTTAAAACAGCAGCCTTCCCCTTCCTCTCCCCTTGTCTCTTTTGCTCGAGCAGTATCAGAAGGGAAAGGCTAGTGCAGCTTTGTGCATGTTGTGGTATCAGTAGATTAGTCATTTCTTTTGTGTCTCTGGTCTAACAGGCCAAGGTCAAGCTGGATGTAAGTGAACTGGGGGTGAGGGTGATTGTGGACCACACTGTCTGTTGGAAAAACATTGTGGGCAGTCATACCACCACTTCTTACTAATCTTAGTTCTTGTGGACCACAGTCCTTTCAGAGATCAGAGTCTCTTGGCCTGAATGCATTCCTTGACAGTTTGACAAATTCAACAGCCTGGCCTGTGGAATATGAAGCACACACACTCGGCTGTTGAATTTGTTTTCAAGGCTGATCAGTAAATTGTGTGTGTGTGTGTGTGTGTGTGTGTGTGTGTGTGTGTGTGTGTGTGTGTGTGTGTGTGTGTGTGTGTGTGTGTGTGTGTGTGTGTGTGTGTGTGTTGTGAAACGGGGTGAGGGGGTGGGTGAAAGTAGAGATTTTCCAATGTCTGTTGAGATAAGTAAAGAAATACTTGTTTCAGTTTGTATTTTATTTACATATAAAAATCAATAAAAAAAAATCAGACCCATCCAGTTTCACATACACATGCTAGAAGTTGCGCATAGAGAGTGGACAGTCTATAAAACTATATAAAAACAGTTTGACTGTTGATATTACCGATGTATAACTATAAGTTTTTATACCAACTGTATGTCTTTTTATGCAGTATATAATAATACAGATCTTTGATAAAACAGTTTTTGTGTAACTTGAGTTTGATCACTGAATGTTAGGTTATGTTATATATATCAAATATCAACATGTTGATGGCATATTTAATCTAAGTTAGAAACTTTTATTTGATTAAAATGCATGACATAAGGTATAATTAACAATTTTAAAGTGAATTTCACTTAGTGACAGGACGTCTGGAGATAGGAAGTAATGATTGTTGCAATAGTTGATGTGTAACATAACGCAAATTTTCACTTATTCAATTAAAACACAGATCTTCAAATATCATTCAGTATTCATGTTCTAGCAAGTCACAAGAGACATAGAATTGAATATATATCTGTCAACAAATTCTTTGGCTACTGTTTTATGTGAACTGATCAAAAACACGTTACACATCAGTCTACAAAATTCTGGAGGGAAAATGACCAAACCACTTCAAAGTGCAATGAAGTGAATGAATGCTGTTTTTCTCCCAATACACACAGAGAATCAAATATAAAGATACACAGTGAGACAAGTGGTTTTGTAGCAACGTTTGTCTAATTACATGTCAAAAAGATGACAAAGTCTGGTGTCGAAACGGAGACACAGTGTGATTGAAAATTGTCCGTCTGACCTTGGCACAATGTCTTGAACTGGTAAAAATAATTCGGAGGAAAGTTTTGATTATAGCGAATTGAATTCTGAAAAAATACACTGTATTACACATCCAGCAGAATGTATCTTTGTGAGAAAAAAACAAAGCCAGATTTGCATGTTACACGAACTGTGACGAAGACATGTATGTTACACATCCAAAACTTTAAGAAATAGCAACACATCTTTCACCCTCTTTAACATTGGGACATACATTGTATCTCGACAAGAAGTGGGTGAAAATGGGAGGTATCAATAAGAAAGATTCCAACTAGAAAGGAAAGTTAGTTACTTTTTCCAGCTTCAAAGATTTATTTAGCATCAATCTTGTTAATCTTGCAACTAGATGGGGCCCATAACAAAAGGAAATTTGAAAAAGCAGTAAGGAATTGCATGTTCAAAAAGAGTGGCACTAAAATCAAATACATTAATTGGTCATTTGATGAGATCAAAAGTACAAATTTCTTGAGTGGCTTGACCTAATTTTGTGCCGTAAGGGTCACTGATGACTTGGTTATTGTGCCTCACTTGACTTGTAAAAACTTGATGCCTTTTCAATGTAAGTTCCTCCAGGTCTATGAAACCAATCCTTCTGATTTTACATTAGTTCCAAAGAACGATATTTGCCCTTTTACTGTTTTTAAATGTCTGTTTATGGCACTCCTCCGTTGTAGTAATAATCTGCATCTTGGCACTATTTGCACATATTGTCTGCTTGTGCAGTTTTTGGAAGGCTGTTTATGGTTCAGATCTGGGATTCATTAATGCACATCTTAAAAGTTTATGAGTTTATGAATGTGATTTTTTTTACTCACAAATATATTCCAGATGAGTTAGGGAGATACACTGTTTCAATCTGCCGTTATTTGATGGTGATGTGCATGACCCACATTATGTGCACCTTCTAGCACATCTCACCTGTCTCACCTGTCGGCGTCACCGGGAACAGTGTTGGCCGCTGCACATGATGTCCTCACAAGTTGCCTCCAGCACTCTCGATCTTGGCTAAGTCTGACCACCTCCTGGAGTTTCTTGCCATTGATGTTTGTGATGTTTCTAGCAAGTGATGCAGGTGGCCGTCCTCTGTTTCTCTTTCCTTCCACTTTACCTTGGAGGACAGTGGACATCAAGTCTGTTCTCTCATTACGGATTGCGTGTCCAACATATTTCAGTTTCCTCCGTTGTATGAGTACTAGAAGCTTGCGTATAGTACCCAACTCATTCAGTATGCTTTCATTTGAGCGCCTATCCGTCCATTTGACCCTCAGCAGTCTTCGGTAAAACCACAGCTCTGCTGCTTCCACTCGTCTTTCATCCTCTTTCTTCATTGTCCATGCCTCGCAGCCGTATAACATCACTGGCCAGACAAGACATTTTAAGAGTTTTATCTTAAGGTCTGCTGTTATGCTGTGGTCTTTCCAAATATTGTTCAATTGAACCATACTGTTCTTGGCCATTCCAATTCTCATCTTTATGTCTTTTGAGCATGTTCCATCGTGTGTCTTGACTGAACCTAAATATCTAAAGTCCTTGACATTTTCTAGAGGGACTTGGTTTAGCATGATCTGGTCCTGTCTAGTGTTATATTTGCCTGCAACATGCATAACCTTTGTCTTCTTTGAATTTAAGTCCAGCCCAGCTGCCTTTCCAACCCGGTCTACCCTGTACAGGATCCTCCTAGAGCCTGTAATGTTGTCTGCCAGTAATCCTGTGTCATCTGCGTAGCGTAAATTTGACAGGTTTCTACCACCAATATTTACTCCCATGTCTTCTATGTCTGCTTCTCTCATGATATGTTCAGTGTATATGCTGAAGAGATGTGGAGACAGGATGCAACCTTGCCTTACCCCTTTAGTGATGTTAAAAAATTTGCAGTTTTGATTATTCCATCTGATTGTTGCTTTTTGATCATTATATAATGAAGCTATGAGGGAAACCAGATGTCTTGGAAAACCCATTTTGATCATGAAGTGGAAAAGACTTTGGTGAATCACGCTATCAAACGCTTTGCTGTAGTCAATGAAAACGATGAACATCTCTTGGTCTGTGTTTCTAATCTTTTCTATCAATATCTGGAGTACAAACAGCATATCTATTGTTCCCCTGTTTTTCCTATAGCCTGCCTGACAGTCGGATAGCTCTTCCTCTACTTTTGGCTTTAACCTGTTTAAAATTATTATCAGCAGTATTTTACTGGCATGACTGATCAGTGCAATTGTTCTATAATTGTTGCAGTCTTTGACATTTCCACTCTTATGTAACATGACAAATTCTTGGAGCTTCCAGTCTGTAGGCCACTGACAAGTCTTCCATATCTTGCAGCATAAGTGATGCATTACTTTGAGTCCACCATCACCTGAGTGTTTCAACAACTCTCCAGGAATATTGTCAAGACCAGGAGACTTTCTGCATTTTAGATCTTTAATGGCAGATTCAACTTCGCTGAGCAGAGGTTCAGGTTCCGTATCTCCAGGGGTCAATTCCAAATTTGGCTCTAAATTATTTTCATGGCTGTCAGGTTTGCCAAAAAGTGATGTGCCATATTCGTTCCACCTATCCAAGACATCATCTGGTTCAGTCAGAGTGTGACCATCCTTGTTGTTGATGCATTGGTTTGTTGCTTTGAAATTTGTTTTTTTCACTTTTTTTATTTGTTTGAAGAGCTCCCTCGACTTCCTGTTTTCGTTGTGTTCATTGATTTTACTGCATTCTTGTGCCAGCCAATTTGCTTTGTCTCTTCTGACTTTACTTTTTATTTCCCTTTTCAGTGCTGAGTATTTTTCCCGCTCTCCCTGCTTTCGAGCTTGACTTTTCTTTTCTGCCAGATCTATCACTTCCTGACTTATGTAGGGCTTAGCTTTTTTCCTTTTCTCTTCTTTTCCTAGTTTTTCTTCAGAGATTTTGGTCAGTGTGTTTTTTATGTCTGTCCAGATTTCATCAGGATATGAGTCATTTTCATCCCAAACTTCAAGTAACTTTAAGAAACGATTACTTGTTTCTATACTAAATTCTAACGCCAGCTCAGGGTTTTCTAATTTTGATATGTCGAACTTTGGCGTCGATTTGGTTTTAGGCTTCTTCAATATTTTCATTCTTAATTTGGTTGTCACAAGAATGTGATCCGTGTCGCAGTCTGTTCCAGGCTTTGTTTTTGCATTGAGGACAGTTGATTTCCAGGATCTGTCAATGATAATATAATCAATCTGATTACGACACCTGTCTCCTGGAGAGATCCATGTGTATCTTCTGCGCAGTGGTTGTTGGAAGAAAGTATTTGTGATGTTCATCTCATTTGCCTGACAAAACAGAGCCAGCATGTCACCTCTCTCATTTCGTTCTCCTAAACCATATGGTCCTATTCCACATTCTGTGTCAGTCCCCTCTCCAACTTTAGCGTTGAAGTCACCCATCACAATGCATATTTCCTTTTTGGGAATTTTGTCTCTGATAGTTTGGAGGTCATTGTAAAAATTTTCTATTTCTTCTTCTGAGCTAGTGGATGTTGGAGCATAAGCTTGAACTATGTTCAAAACAGCATATTTGGTATTTATTTTGACAGTGAGAAATCTGTCATTAATTGGATTATAGCTTTTCAGAGCTCCAGCATGCTTTTTGTCCAGCACAATTGCTTCTCCTCTTGAGCCACCTTTTTCATTTCCACTATATACAACTGTATGCTCTCCTACAGTAAAAAGTCCCTGCCCACTCCATCTAACCTCACAGAGCCCTGTTATGTTCATCTTGCTCCTTTCTAATTCTTTGACTAGTAGGTAGAGCTTTCCTAATTCTAACATAGTCTGTACATTCCATGTCCCTATATTCAAATCCTTTTTTTGCATTTTTTTCTTTTTGTGATTTTGCATTTTTGAGGAGTTTCTACATGTCCGCTTCCAATAACCTCCGTCGGGTAATCCATTACCGTCATCACAGCTACCTTTCACAGACACGGACTCTCCCTCCCCAGTAGCCATTGAGTTCAGGTCCCCCCTGGGGGACTCAGAGGACACAGAACTATAACGTTTTCCATTTTGTAAGTTCATCATATGCAAAAATTAGCAAAAGTACAAGCAAGTAGTTTGCGGGTGCCTTCTTGCCGCGCAGTGCACTTACAGTGCTGAGATCCTGACCATTGTTCCTTCGAAGAAATCATCTGCTCACGACATTGAAAAAGAAGCCATATATGAAAAGTGTATCTTCTGTACCCTCTTTTTCACCCATCCCCTGCTGCCAGGACTTGTTTGTATGCACCCCTTAGTCTGGCCCCTCCCCCAGCGACCTGTCCGGCTTGCTTGAAGCTGCCAGGGCCCACGAAGTCCCCGCCGGCATAGCTCCTGGGATCGTAAGGACACACAAGCTCCCCCGCCACAACAAGGCTGATGCAATTGGAGTCTAGCACATACATACATGCATATTATTTTTATTTTTATTTTTTCCCCATTATCTTTATAATAGCATCCTTCACAGATTTACACACACACACATATAACTATACAAGATGAAAGGTTTTGGGAATAATGGAAAAATTGATCAGTCAGTCAAAAGCAGCAAGAGACAAAGTCTAGAAAATCCATAGCATCGTGATAACCATCACCATCGACATCAAGATTACAGCAT
>JAPXFY010000018.1:39216815-39271815 GCA_030674185.1 Monoplex corrugatus | reverse complement strand
GTGTGTGTGTGTGTGTGTGTGTGTGTGTGTGGCGCGCGTGCGCACATGCACTTGCCCAACAAACAAAGTGTGTTGTTATGAGTTTGTGGCATTTATCCTCTCCTTTGATCATTGATGTCGGAACTTTTCCCTACCCCTCCTCTTTAAATAAAGGAAGAATGATTCACTTGTAGTTATCACCCCCCCCCCCCCCACACACACACACACACTGTTAATAACAGAGTAAAACAAGCTGTTTCTCATAGCAATGAAATTAAAGAAAAGCTGAAGTTGTGTGCTGTAAAGTTGAACAGCTGGCTCATCTGGAACTCATAGATAAAAATCTGCTGAATGCTGTGAGGGTGTTAATATTATACCCGTTAAAGCATCAGAAGAGACTAAACAAACACCAGATATTACAAGATCAAAGAAGACAAAAATGCTTTGAGCTAATACCTTAGTCGGACAGGGTTAAAAGACCCCCCACCCCCAGTCCCTTTCAATTACAGTTTTACCCGATAAGCTATACAAAAACCAATTTAAGGAAAGCTCACAAACACCTGGATACCCTCCTTTTTCTTTCAAAGTTTGAATGTGCGTAGATACTGTTTATTGCCTAAGTAGAATGTATTTCTGTGTAACAAGAGTGTGTATGTGCATGTATGATGTGAACAGTAAACTTGTCATCAAGAGATTTTTTTTTCATTAATCTGATATTTAAGTCTTTTGTCACAATTGGGTCTTTTGTCACAATTGGGTAAGCTCCCAACTGATGCCTAGTTGGCAGAGATGTACAGTTTCTGCTTTTCATCTGACTGCATGGGTTCTAGTCTGGCTCTAGAGGAACTTTGTGCATACAGCCTTCAGCCCATACTGTCAATGGGTACCGTAACCTATTCAGGGTGCAGGAAAGTAAAGCAGTATGGTCTTCAGTCCATCTAACTGTGCATACGGCCTTCAGTCCATACTGTCAATGGGTACTGGTCTTCAGTCCATCTAACTGTGTGCATACAGTCTTCAGTCCATACTGTCAATGGGTACTGGTCTTCAGTCCATCTAACTTTGTGCATACGGCCTTCAGTCCATATTGTCAATGGGGTACTGGTCTTCAGTCCATCTAACTGTGTGCATACAGTCTTCAGCCCATACTGTCAATGGGTACTGGTCTTCAGTCCATCTAACTTTGTGCATACGGCCTTCAGTCCATACTGTCAATGGGTACTGGTCTTCAGTCCATCTAACTTTGTGCATACGGCCTTCATCCATACTGTCAATGGGTACTGGTCTTCAGTCCATCTAACTGTGTGCATACGGCCTTTATCCATACTGTCAATGCGTACCTTAACATGTTAAATTAAGGGTGCAGGAAAGTATAGAAATATGGTCTTTAGTCCGTCTGATTGTGTATTGGCACCTTATCCCATTGAGGTAGCTGGAAGGTTAAGCAATGAAGAAGAGGAGATGGGCACTGCCATTTTACCTGGCCTTAAGAAAAATTGAGGCCTCACTCTCCTACGATCTTGGATTATGTAACAACTTTGTGCGAAATAACTCTTCACCCCTCCAGTTTTGTTTTAGAAACTGAAATATTACCATCTTATACTTATAGTAACAAAATTCAGTAAAGTTTCAACTATAGTTAGTACAGTCTTCAAACTTTCCCTGATATTGATAAAAGCATGTCATTCTCCCATATATTTTGGCTAAACTTGTACTTGGTTCAGGATGGCTTGTAACTTTGCAGTAAATTATTATTGAATTTAAATTTGTGAATTTGTGGTTGGTTCAGAATTACAACTTTGTTGGAATTTATGGATAGAACTTGAAACTTTCAGTATAGCAAGTGTTTAGATAAGAAGTTTTCATCTTGCAGTTGTCTGAGCTGGAGAAAACTGGCTGGAAATTGCACACACAAATACAGCATCTGTTTGTCTTAGCTCCCTAGGTTGGTAGAATTCAGTGGCTGTTTGTATTTAAGCTGGCAGTGAAGCTGTTTACAATACTTGAATTCCCAGAATTGTAGTGCTACAGCAGCTTGTTTTTGAACTCTGAAAATTTGTGGTGGGTAAAGTGAGTGGATAGGGGGATGGTGAGGGGGGGGGGGGGAGGATGGAAAGCCCACACACTTGCACACACAATAACAGGTTGTATTTACTTTTTCTGGAGATCCTGAAGCTTGTACCAAGTTGTAGCATGCAATGGTGTTTGCAGGTCTTGAACTTTATCCCATGTTTTCTTTTTGAAGTCTTGTTTTTTTTTTATTGTTGTTTATGAGTGGAGGGTTGGATAACAGTGCTGTTTGTAGTCGAACCTGTGGCTGGTAGTGGCAGTGTGTCATTGCTTTTAAATAAGTATCTAAGGCCATAATTTTAAGTATCTAAGGCCATGATAGTGTACAATTACATCAACATCACCTGTTTGTACTTGACCACTTCAGAAGAGGGAGATGGCAGTAATAGCAGTCAGCTGCTGCAATGATTAAAATTCAACAGCTGTTTATACAAGTGAAGCACCTAGATAATAAAACTGTGGTTCAGTTAGTATAACTAGTATACATCAGCTATCTACATTTTGAGTGCTCAGTGCTAATGACAGTGACATGCACTGATACAATTGTTGACTGTGTATGAGTAGTGAAGACATCAATAAGAATCTGTTGTGCACAGGTGCCCATGGCTTCTAGTTCTCTTTTTGACAGCTGGTTGTATGTACCTGGTCCTGCTGGGCTAGACAGTAATGCACAGCTTCTGTTTTTACTTTGAATTTCCAGGTGCTGTTTCTACTTACTTCCAATGCTGGTAGCAAACATTAACTGGTTTTACTTTGATATCCAAAGCTGGTGGCACAGAGCAGCTGATTTTACTTAGTTGAATTTCCAGTGGTAGGTAGCATACAGTAGTAGTTTCTTTTTAAACAAATTCCCAAGGCTGGTAACACAGGGCATCAGTTTCTTTTTAGATAGATTTTCACACTTGGATTTACAAACATAACAACCTTTTGCTGCTTTTAAGTGAATTCATGTAGCTGGTGGCTGTTTGTACTTAAGTGTGTTTCACTGTTTGTAATTCAGTGGTAGAAAGAAACTCTAGGGAGAGCTAGACAACAGAAGGTCTTCAGAGAAGTAACCCCCTTTAGACAAGTGTTTCGGCCCTGAATTCCTTACACTCTCGGGGGGCCGGGCCACATCCAGGTCATGACTCCTGGATGCCCTTCTGCTGTTGTCTATTTTTTTTTTTTTTTCCCACGCCAGGGATCGAACCTGGGCGATTCTGCGCTTCAGAACTGCGGTACGCGGTTTTACCAATGTGCTAACGGGGCACACATCATCTGTAGGGAATTTAATCCTTATGAAGTTCACTTTTTTCGTTCCTCCTTGCCCAGATCCAGCTTGAGCTCCTTTCTGCTGCCTCTGCCATCGCTTTAAGGGCTCTAGTCCTCTTCTTCCCAGAAATGGCGAGTTGTTTCATGAGATCATAAGCGGAGGTGCCCACAAACCCTCTTGCCCCGACCTCTATGGCGAAGATTTTGACCCGCAGACCTGCTTTCTTCAGGGTGCTGGCAAGACCGGCGTATTTTTCGGTCTTGTAGATATGTGCTTCTTCCATTCTGCTTTCGTATGGCACAGTGAGTTCTATCAGAATCACTTGTTTCGAGGAGTCAGAGTGGAGAGCGATGTCTGGTCTCATGCCTGTCTTGCTGATGACATCTGGGTAATTTCTCCACTCTGGGAGGTCTGCTGTACACTCCCAGTCGACTGCTCCATCCAGAAGACCCTTTGGCAATGTGCTGGTTGTCATAGCACTTTCGGGCCAGACCTGTTTCCCTCCTGCTTTGTAGAACGTTGTCATAGCAATTGGTGCGTTTGGGGTCATGGTTTTTTTCGCTAACCACATCTGTGATCACTTTCAGAACTTGGTTGTGCCTCCATGTATACCTTCCTTGGGCTAGCGCTACTTTGCAAGAGCTTAGGACATGTTCCACTGTTTGTTTCTTCTGACAGAGCGGACATGCTGGGTCGTCTGCTTTCCCCCATTTCACTAAGTTTGCATTCGAGGGGAGCAGGTCATATACAGATCTGAGGAGGAAGCTTATCCTTAGAGGAGCCATGTGCCACATATCGTTCCAGCTGAGACTTCTTTGGAGTGCACTGTCCCATGTTGTCCATTGCCCCTGTTGACCTTGCTGGACTGCCTTCTGCACTCTTTTGACATCTTCTTCTTCCTTCAACTCCTGTATGATCATGTCTCTTTTTTCCTTCCCTTTGGCTTTGGACCACCACTGCATTTTTGTTGCTCCCAGTCCCTGTCTGTTGGTTTGCGTGTGTCCAATTATTTCTTTGATGCTGAGGTTTCTCTTGGCATTGTTTACAGCCTCTTGGACTTTCCACTTTCTGCCAGTTCTCAGCTTTGGATGAACTGATCTCACGATATTGTCTTCCGATTCCTCCAGCATGCTCAACAGTCTTGCTTTTCCAACTTTGTATTCCTCCACTATGGATTTGAGAGGTAGCTTCAGCATTGCTTGACGACAGTAGAATGCAACATCAGTGAGACCAGGTGGGACACCGAGCCATTTTCTTGTGTATTTGTTGATTTTGGCTTCCATTGCTTCCACTGTGCTGGTGCAAATGTCATAGATTAGCAGTGGCCACAGCAGCTTTGGTATCAGCATGAACTGTAGACACCAGACTTTGTATTTGCCTGGCAGTCCGCAGTTATCTATTTTCTTCAGGCCTTCTTCTGCTGTTTGCTTGGTTTCACATCCCCTTTGTGTGTCTTTCAGGGAGTCATCATACCATCTTCCGAGACTTTTTACTGGCTCTTCTGTGACAGTGGGGATGGCTTGGTTGGCTACCATGAATTTGACTGAATCTGCCACTTTTCCTTTTCGCAGTGAGAGACTTCGGGATTTCTTAGGTTTGAACCTCATTCTTGAAGAGGCCACCAGCTCATCCAGCTGCTTTAAGATTTGGTGTGTCTCTTCCTCATCCGTGGACAAGACTGTTGTGTCATCCATGAAAGCTTTCAGAGGAGGCATCTGGTATCCATCTCCCAGATTCACTGGACCTGAACTCTTCATTGCAGCTTTCAAGATGACTTCCATTGCCAACACGAACAGTATGGGAGAGATTGCACAGCCCATTGCAATGCCCACCTCTAGGTCTATCCAGTCCGTGGTGTATTCTTTGGTAGAGAACCGCATTGAGAACCCTTGGAAATACTTCCTCAGCATTGTTCGGATGTTTTCTGGGATGTGATACATTTCAAGAGCCAGCTGGATCATATCGTGTGGAACTGATCCATATGCATTCGCCAGATCAAGCCAAACTACGTCAATGTCTCTCTTCTCTGTTCTTGCTCTTTGGATGGCATCCCAAATCAACGTGGCATGTTCCAAGCATCCAGGCATTCCTGGTATGCCTCCCTTTTGGACTGACATATCCAGATACTTGTTTTCAGTCAGGTATTTCGTCAATCTTGCTGCCATAACAGAGGAGATTTTCCCCTCGACGTTCAGAAGTGATATTGGCCTGAACTGATTGATGCTGCTGGAGTTCTGCTCCTTCGGAATGTACACTCCTTCAGCTCTCATCCATTGGTCGCTGATCTTCTGGTTCCTCCATGCTGATCGAATCATCTTGTGGAGCCACTCGAGCACTTTTGGGCATTTCTTGTAGAGCAGGTATGGTATTCCGTTTGGTCCAGGTGCTGACTTGGCTCTGGCTTTCTTTACTACGTTCTTCACTTCATCCAGTGTTGGTGGTTTGTTATTGAATTTTCCTTCTGGCGCTGCAGGCCAAACCAGATTCTGGATTTCAAGTGGTGCCTCGCGCTGAGAATCGGAATATGTTTCCCTGAGATGCTGCTCTAGGGTTTCCTTGCCCACTGTGAGAGTCCCTGATTTGGGTTGTTCAAACAGCTTTCTTGAAAAGTCAAAGGGATCTTTGAAGAAACGATCTTGAGTCTTCTTCTTTTTGCTCTTTCTTCGCCTTGCTGATTCCACTTTCTGAGAGCATTGTGTTTGGCCTTCAGATCTTTCCAGAGTTCCAGGAGCCCTTGCTTCTCGAATTCTGAGGCAGTTTTCATTCGCTTTTTAAGCTTCCTTTTCTCCCTCCGGATGCTCTCCATCTGTTGCTGTCTTCTGGATTTCTGGGGAGGCGTTTTTGTCTTTGGCTGCTTCACTCCATAAGTGTCCCTGCAGATAGAGTATATGATGTCTCCGTATGCGTCAAGTTTGTGTTCCAGCGTACTGTTCCCTATTAGCGCATTCAGCTTAAGGACAAGTTCCTCATCTAATTTCTCCCATTGTTCTTTTGCACCGGCAGGCGGCAAATTGAGTTTTCCACGTTTGGCGTTAAGAGCTTGTGCAAAATCCGCATCAGAACCGTCAGCGTGGATGTCCTTGGCACTATGGTTTAATTCCTGGCCTTGGTCATCCAACGTCTCACCTGCTATCGCAGTGCGCTGCTGCTGGTTCGTATGTGTCTTCAAACAGCCCATTTTTGTCCTGTGGATCTTCATGCCGCGTTTGGTGGTGAATCTCCTTCCACACGCACACGGAAATTCCAACTGGTCATTAATCATGGTCCGTTGTGCGTTTCCAGTCGTGATGGAGTCAGTGCCGATGGATTCATCATTCTCTCCCCCTTTCGGTGAATCCTGGGAGCATCTTTCATTTGAAAAACTCGTGGCATGTTATCAAAGGCAAGGTGGGAAGCCAACCCACAAAGCCCGCAGATCTAGTCTTTCCCAGTGTCCTTCGGTCTTTCCCGAATGTCCTCCGAACTATTCCCGGAAGTCAATGGACTGACTATGTGCAGGTAGAAAGAAACTCTAGGGAGAGCTAGACAACAGAAGGTCTTCAGAGAAGTAACCCCCTTTAGACAAGTGTTTCGGCCCTGAATTCCTTACACTCTCGGGGGGCCGGGCCACATCCAGGTCATGACTCCTGGATGCCCTTCTGCTGTTGTCTATTTTTTTTTTTTTTTTTTCCCACGCCAGGGATCGAACCTGGGCGATTCTGCGCTTCAGAACTGCGGTACGCGGTTTTACCAATGTGCTAACGGGGCACACATCATCTGTAGGGAATTTAATCCTTATGAAGTTCACTTTTTTCGTTCCTCCTTGCCCAGATCCAGCTTGAGCTCCTTTCTGCTGCCTCTGCCATCGCTTTAAGGGCTCTAGTCCTCTTCTTCCCAGAAATGGCGAGTTGTTTCATGAGATCATAAGCGGAGGTGCCCACAAACCCTCTTGCCCCGACCTCTATGGTGAAGATTTTGACCCGCAGACCTGCTTTCTTCAGGGTGCTGGCAAGACCGGCGTATTTTTCGGTCTTGTAGATATGTGCTTCTTCCATTCTGCTTTCGTATGGCACAGTGAGTTCTATCAGAATCACTTGTTTCGAGGAGTCAGAGTGGAGAGCGATGTCTGGTCTCATGCCTGTCTTGCTGATGACATCTGGGTAATTTCTCCACTCTGGGAGGTCTGCTGTACACTCCCAGTCGACTGCTCCATCCAGAAGACCCTTTGGCAATGTGCTGGTTGTCATAGCACTTTCGGGCCAGACCTGTTTCCCTCCTGCTTTGTAGAACGTTGTCATAGCAATTGGTGCGTTTGGGATCATGGTTTTTTCGCTAACCACATCTGTGATCACTTTCAGAACTTGGTTGTGCCTCCATGTATACCTTCCTTGGGCTAGCGCTACTTTGCAAGAGCTTAGGACATGTTCCACTGTTTGTTTCTTCTGACAGAGCGGACATGCTGGGTCGTCTGCTTTCCCCCATTTCACTAAGTTTGCATTCGAGGGGAGCAGGTCATATAGTATTAGTAAGCTGGTGTCTGATTGTACTTGAGTGTGTTTGTACTTCAGTGTCCAGCGTCCTTCTGCTGTTCTGTTGTTCATGTCAATGTTTCTACTGTTTGTGCCAAAGTCTATGATATCGTTTTACATTTGAACACCCAAGACAGGATGCATACAGCAGTTGGTTGTTCCTGAGTTTCTATGGCAGGTAATACACAGAAACTTTTTCTGCTAGATACACAAGGCTGGTGAGATACAGCTGTCATTTGTACTTGATATCCCAGGATAGTAGAACCGATCAGTTTTCAGTTTCTCAAGGTAGCATCTCTGTGCTCAGAACTTATTTCACGAACATTAATGCCACAATGTTGTGTGATGGGGCAGGTCCAGAATGATCATGGCGTAAATCATAAGCTTTGGTGTAAACCGGTAATGCTGGCAAAGTCAAGAACACAACAGACAGCATTTTTCTTCTCAAGGATGGTTATAAATACCATAAAGAATCACTATATAAGAAAAAGAGAAGGGTAAGGGAATTGAGAATGTAGGCAGGTGGAGGGTGAAAAGTTTTTTGTTAACTTGATATTGTGGTAGCTTCTGTGGATGTGAATCATTGAATGCAAGGATGGTCATTGATGATCACATAGTCATTACTTCAAATGACTGTCTGTTCTATGATGGTGAGTAAACACATGTGGTGTTGGCATTGTTGCAGAGCTTACAACATGATCCACACCATCTCCCAGGAAGCGTTACAGGCTTTACCACATTTGGAGGCTCTCTACCTAAACCACAATCAGATCATGGACATCCCCATTGGAGCCTTTCCCTCACCATCACATCTCACTCATCTGTAAGCACAGAAATGTTTTTTTTTCGTTTTTGTTTAACAAAAAAAGAATTATGCTCATTTTTTTATGCAGTCTCTGTGTGTGAGTTGGGGTGGTGGTGTTTGTGAACAAAAAAATATGTTGGCACAAAGTTCTCAGTAATTTGTGGACATGTCTTTGCAAGCTTGGAATGGTCTAGCCCAAGAGGAAGTCATAAATGCATGAATTGAAGTGAGCATGACTGGACAAACTGGACTAGACCCATTTCAAGAGGTCACACTCCGATAAGAATGTAAATGATATAAATTTATATGTTATGTGTCTTATAAGCAAGGATTTCTTGGTTGTTTGCGAAGTGTTTTTTTTCTTTAACCAGATTTGAGTTGCATTTCACATGTTAAAGAGTTTGAATTTCTGTGGTGTGAAGATATTAAATCTTCAAAAAAAATTGTTTCTTAGGTTATTCAACTTATTGTAGAGCAAGTTATGTATGGCTACAAGGAAAGCATAAAGTTTTGCTCATTCAGTAAAGTCAGTCTTGTAATTACTCATGTACCTTGTCTTATGTAATTACATGTGTAATTACAAGACTGACATAGTTACACATGTATCTTGTCATAGGTGACACCTCACTGTGACCAAGCTACTGCTATCAGATTAAAACTAATAAAAGATACAAGAATTGCTACATGGAGTGTTAGAACATTGCTCCAGAAGGGAAAACTAGAAAATGTCAAGATAGAAATACAAAGATTGAAAATCAATAATTTAGAACTAGGAAAAGTGAGACGGAAGGGAGTAGGCATGATAACATCAGGCAAGCATAAAATTATATATTTTGGAGGGGACACACGTGAAAGAGGGATAGGCATTATAATGGACAACGACAGGTCAAAGTCTGTCAGAGGAAACTGGGCTACATCAGACCACATTTTACTAGTCAGATTGGAAGACAAGCCATTTGATACAAACTTTGTCCTAGTGAATGCACCAACATTCATAAATACTGTGGAAGAAATTTACAGTTTTTATGTGTAATTAGAAGCAGACAAGGTTCAATGTAAATGGGGGATTTTAATGCTAAAGTGGGGAAAGAAAAAGTAGTTGACATAGTAGGACCTCATGGCCTTGACACTCGAAATAAGGGAGAGAAACTTTTCGAGTGGACACAAATAAATGACTTCATAATAGAATCATTTGATTTGAGCAACCTAACAGAAGAAAATGGACATGGATGATTCCAGGAGACACCACAAGAAATCAGATTGATTACATTCTGATGAATACGAGATTTAGAAATTCTCTACAGATAGCAAAAACATTCCAAGCGCAGACTGCAACAGTGACCATAATCCTGTAATGGGAGAATTTAGGTTGAAACTAAAGAGAAGAAAGCAAACCAAGAATAACATCCGACTTAATCTTAGATTGTTAAAGACAGATGAATCAGCTTGTGCAGAATTTAGTGTATTTTGTTCAAAACAAATTCAGTGTTCTGGAAAATGTTGGGGATAGCGAGGTATGACAGATTTGAAAAACTCAGTCAATGAAGCTTGTGAAGAATTACCTCGAGTTGAAAGAAAAGCAAAGAACTGGATGACAAAATAAATGTTAGGCTTGTTGGATGAATTAGGAAGGTAAAGGGAGAAGAAGAAGAATACAGAAAGATAAGTAAGGAAATTAGGAATAAATGCATTGAAGCTAAGGAAGCCTGGCTACAACAAATTGTAAAGAAATAGAAGACTGACACAGAACAGACCATAAGAATTCTCACAGAAAGATCAGTTTGGTTGAATAACGATTTATATTTATCTTTTGTTGATCATACCAAAGCTTTTTATTGGGTTAGACACGAAAAATTGATCAGCCAACTGGATAAGCTCAATATTGATGGAAAAGATCTAAGAATGATAAGGAATATGTACTGGGAACAAACAGCAGCAACGAGAGTAGGAAATTATATAAGCTCTTTTCAAAATATCAAAGGAGGGGTTATATAGGGATGTGTTCTGCATCAGGTACCTATCAGTTGACATCAGGAAGAGAGTTCTTGAATGTTTTTTTGAACCAATACTGTTGTATGGATGCGAAGCCTGGACAGTCAGGGAGCAAAGTCAGAACATGATTTAAGTAACCGAAATGTGGTTTCTGGGAAGAATGTTAAGACTTCCATGGACAGCAAAGAAAACAAACGAGACAGCCTTGAAAGAAACAAACACAAAAAGAACATTAATGGAGAAGGTTAAGAAAGAAAAAGAAACATTCAAGGACATTTTATGAGGCAAGAGAAGTTTGAGCACTTTTTCACAACAGGAAAGCTAGAGGGGGAAAAAACCCCACCCAAGTAGACACAGGGAGAAAATATTAGACAGTTTTGCAGCGTGGTTAGGGACAGAAAGGGTAGGAGATCTACTTGCATGTAGGGAGGGGTCGTATGATGATGATAATAATCTTGTCGGGTTGTGAGCACTTTCTCCCAGAGAAGAGACATAATCATAATGGCTTGACCGTCTTGTTTGGTTAGGAGAATGCAGAATGTGGCATTCTAGCAATGCAGTCAATTGTTGGATGCCGAGTACTACTTCTGCGCACCCAGCACAATTGATTCTACAACAAAATGGCTTGGGCGTGGAGGATTAGCTCAGTTACTGAATTTAGAAGTGACTTGTTTTCCTAACTATTTATCGACCACAACCTTTGCAAGTTAAGGTCTTGTGTTCATGTTCGCTCCATTCAATTGAGATATTCCTGTATCATGAGAAAAGCGAGCAGAACTTGAAGACCTTTTATTATAATGCCTGTTTAGGTTGTCATTCCTGTTAGTTACCATATTCCCTTTGTTTCCAGACTGTTAATTCTTATGTAATTGAGTATAATATGACACAGCAAGAGAGGATAAGATTATATAACAACATATGTAACATATGTAATGTAACATAACGCAGTGCAGTGGAACGCAGTGTAATATAAAATGTTATGATATGATATATAATATGATTTGATATGATATGAATATGATATGATAATTGATGTAGCATTGGATATTACATGTTATATGAGATGTGATATGATATGATATAGATTATGATATGATACGATATATGATATGATATATGGTATGGTATTATAATTATATGATATGATATAGTATGAGATGATATATGGTATCAGATATGATGTATGAGATATATGATATGATGTGATATATGATATGATATGATGTGATATATGATATGATATGATATGATATCACTTTTTTTCATGACATTATAGTGATTATACTGTATACTATATGAGTTAACAATCTTAAGTACTTTAGCTATGCTTTTTTTGTTGTTTGGGAAGTTGAGTGAAATTTTGTCAGTAACATTGTTTTGACATTTTTCTTCCATTAGTTACAGTAAGTACTATTACGCTTGGTTTATATATATTGCACTTGTTACCTTGGCAGATATTTGAACAACAACAAGATCATGAGGCTAGAGCCAGGCTGTCTGGACAATCTGACAGCCTTGGAACAGCTCAAACTCAACAAGAATCAGATGTTTGAACTCAGGAAGGACATCTTCTCCACCCTCATCAACCTTAGATTTCTGTGAGTATCTTTCCTGTTTTGACACTGGAATTATTTAGATCATTTATGTAGTGAACAGTCTTCTGGGGCAAGGAGGGAAAGAGAGGACAAAGGAATCATCATCATCATCATCATCATCATCATGATGTGCCCTTCCGCATGGCATTAGCGATCATGGCCCTCCATATGAATCTATCCCTTGTTGCTGCAAGTACATCTCCCACTCTCTCTGTCCTCAGCCAACTTACAAGTCTAGTATTTTCTCCCTGGGTCTACTTGGTGCTCTTTTTCCTTTCAGCTTTCCTGTTGTGACCAGGTGCTCTAATTTCTCTTGCCTCATAAATTGTCGTTTTCATGTTGCTTGTCTTTTCCTAATCTTCTTCATTAATGTTCTTTTTGTGTCTGCCTCCTTCAAGACTGTCTCGTTTGTTAACTTTGCTGTCCATGTAATACAGAGGAATACTGTTGATAAACTTCAGAATGGTGGATGAGTGATTGAGGGAGAAGTTGGGAGACAAAGAACTGCACTCTCTGTAGAGAGTTGATTGTTTCAGATACCATTTGTGTTCATGTTGTTTAATAAATGCATTTGTGGTGGTAATCAGTATTTCCTTTATTTTCCTGTTTTCAAATGTATACTGTCATGGTATAGGTGATTTTTTTTTTAATTTACCAAATCTCTTGTGGCTTACGTGTAATTTGTTGCATGAGTAGAACATTTTTCCTTTCAGATTTTATAACATTTTCATGACAATTCATTTTTACAGTTTCACAGTTTCTTCCTTACTGTAGTTAATGATGTTGATGGTACAAGTCTATGTAATGCAGTTCAAACTTGAGTGAGAATGTCAAACCTCAAGGAACTTGTATGTTTGACTGCTGATTTAACTGTGTTTATGACTGACTTGCTCTAGTGACCTTTAATTATGCACACCCTATTTAACTTACAAAGTTTATGATTGATCTTACTCCTGGGATGAAGTTTGGAACATGAATAGCTTGACACACATGAGATACATGCCATCTTGAATGCAACTCTATATTATGAAGAAAGGCAGTGTACACTAAGATGATCGAAGATGGTTTAGCTTGTAAATACTTTGGGGTTGTGCAAGAGGAAAGAGGTTCAGTGTCAGATGACGTCAAAGAAATCTTCATAGCAAAGGGCACTGGAACTGTTGACATTTACTGTGTGCTGCTTGAAAAAAAAATTGTTGGAGATGTTCCCTATGGGAAAAGGAGATTTTCAGAGGGCAGTCGATGTTGTTTCAAAAGCCTGATCGTGATTCAGAACCACAATGTTGATTGAAGCAGCGCTTGGCAATCATCAAGCTGGCACTAGTGCAGAGAAGCATGTAAATTCAGCCCATGAATTCTTATGATGCTTCACAATTCCTCCCCAACCCCACAAGCATTAGGCAGCATGCTCAAAGGCCCCATCTTGTGACAGAAGATCTGGTTGGAAATTGGTTTTGATTGAAATAGGAGCTTTTGATCTTGGTCAGAAAATCCATGTGCTGCGGTTTGCGGCACTTTGAATGTGCACTTTCTGCAGTTTATTGTGCCCCTGTCCATGGCATCTTAGCTGTGATCTGGCCCCCTTTGATAAAGGTTAAGTATTCAGCTTTTGAATCCAGATTTTATGTTATCGCAAATGTAAGTGTGGTCCAAAACCAACAGCAGAGTCTGAGTGAAGTTGCCAGGCCTCAGAGTTTTCATGCTTTTGCTTTCAAAGTGAACTTGCAGTGAAACAGTATTATGCTTGACCGACACCCAAACCAGTGAACAAATTGCATGGACGTGAGAGACTTTAATAACTAAATAAGGCTTGTGTGTCATAGTCGTTTTAAATTCAAGTTTCAACTAAGGAGAGAGAGCTAGGATTCTTGTGTTTTTTAAAGTGTGAAAAGAACACACGCACGCACGCACGCACGCGCACGCGCACGCACACGCACACGCACACGCACACACACACACACACACACACACACACACACACACACACACACATACACACACACACACACACACATACATACACATGCACACACGCACACACACGCACACACCTCACTCACCTCTCTTCTCTCTTTCTCTCTTTCTCTCTGTCTTTCTTTCTCTCTCTCTCTCTTTTTCTTCACACACACACACACACTCCCACACTCTCCATCCAAACCACACACACACAACACACACACACACACACACACACACACACACACACACACACAACACACACACACACACACACACCTCTCTCTCTCTCTTTCTCTCTCTCACACACACACACACACACACACACACACATACATTGTTGTATGTGCTTGCCTTGGAATTGAATTATGCATGAGGAGAATGCTCGATGAGAAAAGAACATGAGAAGGCTCCCCCACCCCTCTTCCAGTCTCACATGCCTTCCCAGTTTTCAACCCCTTCTTCTAAAAAAGAAGAAAAGATGTGTGATTGGAGAAAGTGTCATTCAGGATAGTAAAGGGAAAAAATCAGAAAGGAAATGGAGGATGGGAAGGAGTAAACTTTGAGGACAGACAGAGTTGGGGCAATTTTATTCATGCGTTCCCTGAAACGCTATCGATCAGACACAATTTACAAGCCGGTCTCAAAAAAAGAAATTAAGGGAGACTGCTTTGACAGGCTTGAGAAACTGGATCTGGCTTGTGCAAGAGACGTAACTTCAAACAAATAGACGCTTCTGGCGAGAAGCAGACATTCAATCTTTATTGATTGGCTCAGTGTGTCGACTAGCAAGTGATGTGCTAATATTTGGAGATTGAAGATGATGGGAAAAGCAAATGATAGGGTGCGAGCTGAGATGGAAAACCATGTATCAGAATGCATTCACCAGCTGACAGTTTCAACAGTGTTTATGTTGATGATGTCTGTGAAATTGGCTCAGGGGTCCTGAGGGAATGTTATGGATTTCTTTTTTTTTTATATGATGTGTGTATTATGAGATGGATCTTGAGCTTTGTGTTGTTTCAAGAACTTTTATCATCTTTGCAATTTGTGGTCATTTCTGCATGGAAGTTGGTTGAAACCGGCAAACTATCCTCAACAGATCTGATGTTTTGCTGAGTCGATGATGTAATCATAGTGGTTGCGATTTGTCATTGTCAGCATCATGATTATCTGCATGTTGTAGGATTTCTTTCTGGGCAGTAACTGATGAAAAGCAAGTTATTTTTCAAGCAGAAATGACATGTTCTTTCGGCTGAGGGAAAATTTTATAATCAGAAGAGCTGTCCAGAAATGCTCCCCTAATTGAGAATTCTTTTCGGATGTTTATTTTCTTGGGGAGAGAGGGGGGCATAAGATTTTCTCTGTCACTTATTTCTGTGGCATCATGATCTGTTCTGGTGCTTGCACTGTTGAAGAGTTCACTGCTCTTAAAATAAGGAAGAAAAAATTGATACTATTTGTATAAAAGATAAAGAAACTTCATTGAATTATTCTTTTGTTAATTTAATTTTTTGTATTCATTGATTTGTTTACTTTTTTAAATACTTTTTTTTGTGTGTGTTTGCAGAGAACTGTCTCGTAATAAGATCAACACCATTGAAGGCCTGACTTTCAAAGGGCTAAAGAACTTACAAGTATTAAAACTGAAGCGTAACTCCATTGCCACGCTCATGGATGGAGCTTTCTGGGGCTTGGAAAACATCAACAACCTGTAAGTTTCTGTTTTCACGAATGTTTGGATTGTTGTACTGTATGCTCATTATTGTGCTGTAGGATGAAAAAACTAACAAACAAGAAGAAAATAAACATGTAGAAAGGTCAGAATCTGCACTCTTTTAACTCTTCATTGTTTGCATTGATTTTGGGGAAACTGATACTGAGATACTGAAATAGATTGCAGTGCATGCAAAACAAAGCAGAAAAGAAGTGGAAGCATATATGAATTCCAGAATATGTTAGATGTAATATCTCCTGTACATATTATGTATGCATTCCACAAATTAATTTCAACATTTAGGAACTTAATGCACACAGTTAGTATGTATACACTCAACATAAGTAAAATGTAATGATGTAAACATTTAAGAACTTAAGTTGTTTCAAGCTTATATGAAAATCCAGAGGAATTTGTGTGTTGTGTGTGTGTAAGAACTTTAGCTGTTTTAAGCTTATTTGAAAAATCCAGAGGAAGTTTTGTGTGTGTGTGGTGTGTGTGTGTGTGTGTGTGTGTGTGTGTGTGTGTGTGTGTGTGTGTGTGTGTGTGTGTGTGTGTGTGTGTGTGTGTGTGTACTTGGTATTTGCAGACTCAGACATATTTGAAGCGCTACATTTTGACAATTTTATTTTAAATTTGCAGGCAGTTGGACTACAACGGCATTACCAATGTTACCTCCAGCTGGCTGTTTGGTCTGTCATCACTGAAACACCTGTGAGTCACATTTGTTTATTTTTGTTTTATTATTATATACTATTGGATTAGTCTTTGTTGTTTAATGCCCTTTTTATTCTTTCGTTTGTAATTTGTATTCTGATGTCATGTTTATGTACCTGAACTGTTATTTACGTACCTGAACTGTACTGTTTATGTACCTGAACTGAGCATATCAATTAACATTCTTGTTATCCTTGTAGTATCAGATGTTAAGATATTGCTGTCTGTGTAGAAGTACATTTTAATCAGTTTTGTTTTGTTGTTTTAAAGATTCTGATTTTTCTTAGATGAGTGTATGTACATTGTATTGCACACTCTGCAGACGGTGTATTGTTGCACTATTTACATACTCCATCTTTGGTACGCATGCACACTGGGTATTTGTCATGTTAACATAAGCCAGCCATTGATAATAACTTACAGGATGTTTAAACCTTTGACTCCTACACCCTGTCCACCAGCATCCTGCAGTGCCAACCATGATAGTGAAGCAAAATATTAAACAACATGGTCCCTGTTTGCTCCAGTAGTTAGAGTGCCATGCTGATAAAGCAGGGGTCATGGATTTGACACTCAAGCAGGTCAGGGTGTTTGGTGGCCAACATAATTCAGTGGTTTAGAACACCATGCAGATATATGGATCATGGATTTGACCCTTTGGTAGGCCACAGTTGTTTTTTCTTTTTATCTTACTATCACTATCACATGCATCCCTGGTGTCAGTGCATATGGAATTTATTCTGAGCAAGGAGATGCCATCTTGAGAAACTGACACATATGCATATTTGATACTGTGCATGTGTATATACCACGATGGGGGCTTCAGGCACTGGCAGCTCTTTGCACCTGTTGATGCCATCTTGAGAAACTGACAAAGAAAACATGTATATTTGAAATTCTGCATGCATAATTATGTGCACGAAGGGGGCTTTAGGCACTGGTAAATCTTCACACCTGTTGACCTAGGAGATGTGAAAAATCTGCACCCTGTACCCTGTCTATGCTGATCGAACGTTTTGAAGTCTGTTGTTTATCCGCTTAATTACTGTGCCCATCATGAGGATCATTAGTTAATGTTAAGCCGCCTTGCTCCAGGGAGGAAGGGGTTCCAATGATTTGAGACTTTTATTATTTTTTTTATGAGGAAGCGAAATCATTATCTGGAAAGCAGGGTAATACAGATCAGAGAAATTGCTATAAGAAGAAAGAATTTGGTGCTTAGTAATATTAAGGATTTGAAAAATTGTTACTAGCACAGACTCAGATAAAAATAACTGTGAAGCATTGTATCGCTTATCTGTACTGTCAAGAAAAATATTGACAGTTCTCTTCTGTTTGTGATGATAGGTCTCTGACCTACAACAAGATTGGAGCCATACAGGAGGATGGATGGGAATGCTGCAAGCAGAATCTCAACAGATTGTGAGTTTTATCTTTGTCATCATATATTGGTAGTTTGTGATTGTCCGAGTTGATTTGTATACCTGTAGGTCGATTGTATTCGTTGTCAGTAGTATGATCTCTTCCCCTTTCTCCAACTCTTGGTAGTCTTTTTCTCTAACTCTTGGTTGTCTTTTTCTCCAACTCTTGGTTGTCTTTTTCTCCAACTCTTGGTTGTCTTTTTCTCTAACTCTTGGTTGTCTTTTTCTCCAACTCTTGGTTGTCTTTTTCTCTAACTCTTGGTTGTCTTTTTCTCTAACTCTTGGTTGTCTTTTTCTCTTTTCTCCAACTCTTGGTTGTCTTTTTCTCCAACTCTTGGTTGTCTTTTTCTCTAACTCTTGGTTGTCTTTTTCTCTAACTCTTGGTTGTCTTTTCTCTTTTCTCCCAACTCTTGGTTGTCTTTTTCTCTAACTCTTGGTTGTCTTTTTCTCTAACTCTTGGTTGTCTTTTTCTTTTCTCCAACTCTTGGTTGTCTTTTTCTCTAACTCTTGGTTGTCTTTTTCTCTTTTCTCCAACTCTTGGTTGTCTTTTTCTCTAACTCTTGGTTGTCTTTTTCTCTAACTCTTGGTTGTCTTTTTCTCTTTTCTCCAACTCTTGGTTGTCTTTTTCTCCAACTCTTGGTTGTCTTTTTCTCTAACTCTTGGTTGTCTTTTTCTCCAACTCTTGGTTGTCTTTTTCTCTAACTCTTGGTTGTCTTTTTCTCTTTTCTCCAACTCTTGGTTGTCTTTTTCTCCAACTCTTGGTTGTCTTTTCCCCTTTTCTCCAACTCTTGGTTGTCTTTTTCTCTAACTCTTGGTTGTCTTTTTCTCTAACTCTTGGTTGTCTTTTCCCCTTTTCTCCAACTCTTGGTTGTCTTTTTCTCTAACTCTTGGTTGTCTTTTTCTCCAACTCTTGGTTGTCTTTTTCTCTAACTCTTGGTTGTCTTTTTCTCCTAACTCTTGGTTGTCTTTTTCTCTAACTCTTGGTTGTCTTTTTCTCTAACTCTTGGTTGTCTTTTCCCCTTTTCTCCAACTCTTGGTTGTCTTTTCTCCTTTTCTCCAACTCTTGGTTGTCTTTTTCTTTTCTCCAACTCTTGGTTGTCTTTTTCTCCAACTCTTGGTTGTCTTTTTCTCCAACTCTTGGTTGTCTTTTTCTGTAACTCTTGGTTGTCTTTTCCCCTTTTCTCCAACTCTTGGTTGTCTTTTTCTCCAACTCTTGGTTGTCTTTTTCTCCAACTCTTGGTTGTCTTTTTCTCCAACTCTTGGTTGTCTTTTCCCCTTTTCTCCAACTCTTGGTTGTCTTTTCCTTCGACTCTTGGTTGTCTTTTCCCCTTTTCTCCAACTCTTGGTTGTCTGTTCCCCTTTTCTCCAACTCTTGTTGTCTTTTCCCCTTTTCTCCAACTCTTGATAGTCATTCGTGTTCTTTCCCTCCCATTTCTCGCTTTACGCTTCATCCTGTCTTTGTCCTGTTTTTCCCTGGTCTCTTTTCTGTCTTTGTGGTAGTAGTATTTGTCTCTGTTTTACTCCTCTTCCTTTCCTCCTGGTCATCTCCGTTTACCTTTCTCTTTTCCCTTTTTTTCCCTTTCTTTTTCTTTTCTTTAGCTGTCCCATTTCTTAGACCACATTAATGACTAATGAACATAAAATTTGGGACAATTTTTCATTATGCTGTGGGAATAATAATCATGATACTTTAGAGTTCCATTCTGGATTAAGATTGCAAGATAAGGTTTACTATACTTTACGCTCACTTTTATAATATTGTGTCCTGGTGCCAACCAAGCTTGAGAGTTACAGACGCCTGCTGTGCCAGGAAATTGGAGAAACACCCTCAGTGGTTTATCCTTGAAGTGGTTGAGATTCAACTGTGTGGATCCAGTCTCACCAATGAGCCTTTAGTACACTCAGTTCGGTAGGGATAAGTTAGGGCTGAAAAATCCCATGATGAATTTGACAAGACTGATGGAATTCGAACCTATAATCTTCCAGTTTGTTTGCCCATTGCGCTAACCACTGCACCAAAGTGACGGGTTAGTCTTACTATAGCTGTTTTTTCTTATGGATGTTCTTCTTTCTTTTTTTATTTTATGATTGATTGCTTTTTATTCGCATTCTTTTGCTGTATGTTGTCCATTTGTTAAATTTTTTCTCAGACTATCCACACTGTTTGTGATCAGTGCCTTTCTTTCTGATCTCTGTTTTTGTCTTTGTCTTCCTATCTGATTGTCTTGTGTTATTGTCCTTCTTTTTGTTGTTTTGCTCGTTTGGTTTTCTCTCAACCCTTGTGTCTCTGTTTCTATTGATGTATTTGTTTCCGAGTGTTTCTGCCATTTGGATTTGGGAAGATCTGCACAGTTTAAACATGGAAATCTCTCGCCTCATGTTATTTTTACTTTTCTTTTTTGATCCTCCTACTTTAAATGGTACATATTTTTTCCCCTTTACTTTGTTGCCAATTTTATTTATATATCTTTTTAATACTGACAATAATTTGATTTGGATTTGGAGGACTTTTTATTCTGGTGAAATGGATTTGGCAGCAGAATTGCATACCTTGCAGTCAACTTCCTTCAAGCCTCTGCTTTTATGTGGATCAAATATGTGACGGTCGTACATGAATTGAAACGTCACTTTTGATTGATGCATGCATGTTGTTCACAGACAAAGACACATTGACAACGTCTTCCCCCCCCCCCCCCCCCGCCACGCACAAAATCTCTTGGTGTGTCTGAATGGCTGGCTGTCTGGCAAAGTCTCAGTATTCTGTCTGTTTTACACTCTCTCTCTCTCTCTCTCTCTCCTCTCTCTCTCTCTCTCTTTTCTCTCTCTCTCTCTCTCTCTCTCTCTCGCTCCTCTCTTCTCATCTCAGTCACTCTTATCTGTCTGTCTCGGGGTCTGTCTTTCTCTGCCAATCGTTGTTGCTGTCTCACTTGTCTGTCTGTCTGTCTGTCGCTCTGCCTATTGCTCATTTGTCTGCCTTCTGTGTCGGTCTGCTTCCTACTCAGTCTCTAGATGGTTGTCTGAAGTAAACTGGCATGCTTGAAAAGTGACATTTTCCTTTGATTTTATGTATTTTATTTTTATGAGTAACAATGAATTTCAAATGAATGAAAGAGAACATCTGTCTTGTGCCTAGATTCTGTTTCTATGTATTTGTCTTTTTCTTCATCTCCCTGGGCACACACAAATGTTTCAACGGTTCATCATCATGCAATGCAAGTATTAAAGAAAAAGAAAAGCTGAAGAGGTAAGATTGAAGAACGTCTTCATGCCAGCTGTGACACTAGTGACAGTGGTAAATAACCATCTCACCTCGACCCTGTGTTTTACAAGTGTCTGGGATGTCGGTGTGGATGTGATAAATGTGGTCGACAAGGCGAATAAACAAGTCGTTTACACCTTTTCTCTCTGCTCTCACACCTTTCCAAACACCTTGCTAGTCTCTTACTTCGCCCCCCTCCCTCCCCTGCCTCTCTCACCTGCCCTTCTCCTGCTTGAGTGTTTCCTTCTTATGCCCCCATAGATCATTTTTATGGCACAGCCTGACATCTGCTCTCTGTGTTTTATAAAGTCTTCTTGTTCCCCCCCCCCTCCACCACCCCTATGGGGCTGTGAGGTGAAGGGATATTGTGGGGTCTGTTGCGTTGGGCTTGACTTTTTAACTTCTGTCTGTCACATTTTTATGTGGGGTGAAGTTGTTGGGAGGAAGTGACAGTGTTTGATTGATTGTTTGTTTGTATGTCTGGTTAGATTTTTGCCCTTTATTAAACATAAAAAATCATACTTTTTTCACCTTATTTTGCATTAAGCATCAAATTTCTTCAACAGCATACAAAAGAAGTGGCAACATATGATTCTGTAAATTCTCATGATCTACATGAAGAAATCGCTCATATTAACACTAAAACATCAAATGTCAACAGGAAATGTGATAATTTACTATGATATAAACTCATATACGCAGACATGAATTTATTTTTGTGAAGTGATTGTCTACAATACTATTTACTTGATAGAATGGTCAGTGTTTGAGATAGACGTTCCTGTTTCCAGTTACCCTTCAAACACAACAGCTAATAAAAGGGTTTACTTTAAATACATGTACATCATACTCATATGCATATGATCCCTCTATCTATCTGTCTCACTGTTCCGTCTCTGTCTGTCTCTGTTTCTCTGATCTCTCTCTCTCTCTCCCTCCCTCTCTTTCTCCCCTCTCCCCTCTCTCCCCCCCCCACCCTTTGTCTTCCACCCTCTGTCTCTTCCACCCTCTCTTCCCCTCCCTATGTCTATCTGTGTGTCTCTCATAGACACACGCGCATGTGTTTACACAAACATACACTTGCTCTACCCTTATGTGAACAGATCTATACAAAAACAAACAAACAAACAAACAAACAAACCCCAACTCTTTCCAGGCAGTTTGTGACTATGAAGTGGTTTGATCAACTTGAAGTAACAAAGATACTGATCTTAATACAGTTTAACATACTGATATTATTACTTTCACTGTATCCTAAAGATTCAGAAAGAGATATGTAACTTCTAGTTCTGCATGATATTGTATGAAATTGGACGACAGATAGATTTCCATTTCATGAAAACTGTATTCCTTTTCACTTCTTTGTCTTAATTTTGGTCTTACCAACTAAACCATATTGTAACATTATATACCCCTTATATGATTCAAAGCTGACATGTTTCCCCGTGATACCTTCAGTTCCCCCCGTTCCTCTGTTCTTCATCATTTTTACTTGTTTTTGTTTGTTCGCATTTCCCATGCCTTTGTTCTTCACAGACACCCCTCGAACCTTCTTCTCCTTGCCCCATTCTTTGTCTGTTCAGTTACAAAACATGGAAGTAAAAGCAGTATATAACCTAGTAGTAATCGTAGTGGTGTTAACTTTTTATGAAAACAACAACACATAAAGGCGTAAGTGGACAGACGCATAGTCTGGTAGAGGCATGCCTTAGAATGTTTTATGGGGCTTTTAAAAACCAGCCGACGTGGGCTGGCTGTTATGTGTGTGTGTGTTGTGTGTGTGTGTGTGTGTGTTGTGAGGAAGAAATTGTGTGTTTGTGTGTGTGTGTGTGTGTGTGTGTGTGTGTGTGTGTGTGAGAGTGTGTGTGTGTGAGCGAATGTGTGTGTGAGTGAGTGTGTGTGTTGTGTGTTGTGTGTGTGTGTGTGTGTGTGTTGGAGTGGTGTGTGTGTGTGTGTGTGTGTGTGTGTGTGTGTCCTCCCTCCACACTACTGCTCCTCTGTTGAACCTTGTGTCCAGTAAAGCTTTTTGTGTGTCTGGTGGGTCCGTGGACGCTTGGACGGAGCATGGCATTGGGCCGTGAGCGAGCATTTATGAGGGTAGCGGGGTAGAGAGGCTCTTTTTGCAGGTGTGGTAGCTAGGTAAGGTCACTCAGTGGGTGGGTTGGAGGACAAGGGGGTTGCGAGCGTCAGGTTGATAGAAGTCAGGTAGTAGTTAAGATTTGTTGTGCTTTAGTTGGTTGGTCTCCTGTTGTTGAGAGGTGACAGTAGGAAGAGAGTTGACATTAGTTACTTGCACGTGTACGTATGCACGCTTAATTGTGAGTGTGCGTGCATATGCATGTATGTGCTCGTGCGCGCGCGCGCGCGCGCGCACACACACACACCACACACACACACACGCACACCACACACACGCACACACCACACACCACTACTACTAAAATATCAATTACTTTTTTCAGGGATGGAGAATTTAGACTGTAGATTGTAAATAGAATTTTATTTTTTAAACAGTGGAAGGAGATGAAAAAAAAATGCTTCAAGATTTTTAGGCAAGAGGAAGAGAAAGAGCTTCGTTTTTTCAGTTGTGAAAGTTATTGGCCTCCAATTTTTTCTTAATGTTTTAGTTATGAGAGGAGAGAGAGAGAGAGAGAGAGAGAGAGAGAGAGAGGAGAGAGAGAGCTTTATTCAGTTTTTTTCCTTCTGATTTTTTCCCAGAGAGAAAAATATTGTAGAATTTAAAGTTTTCAGTGAATGTCCTCGTTTTCACCTCACTGAAACTTCCAATTTGTTAATGTTAAATCAAGGATGATTAGTGTTCTTGGTTTTTAGCTGGTGTGTGTGTGTGTGTGTGTGTGTGTGTGTGTGTGTGTGTGTGTGTGTGTGTGTGGAGAAAAGAGAGAGAGAGAGAGAGAGAGAGAGAGAGAGAGAGTGTTTCAAGCCAAGTGGTTTCACTTTCGTAATGTCCAGACTTGGATTTAAACAAGCCCAGCTCCCCCAGCTCCCCCTCCTCCACTCCTACGGCTGAAACGAAACTTAACTGTCCAGTGGTAACTTACCTGACCACACGACTGATCACGACCTTCATCGTGTGATGTCTGAGGACAGGAAACGCAATAATCAGCAACTCTGTTCACACCTCGCTGTGTCCCTGACAGGCAGAGAGCAGACGGGGTTTAGTGGAAAGGTGTTACAAAAGGGGTAGTACAGTGGAGGGGAATGAGAGAGAGAGAGAGAGAGAGAGAGAGAGAGGAAGGCCGATGGATCGGGGGGGGGGGGGGGGGGAGAAGAGGGTTTCCTTCATTGGAGCTTTTTCCTTCTCGGCCCCAAACACACCACCACCACCACCCCACCTACTACCTCTCGTCGCCCCACCCCCCCCCCCCCCCCCGCCCCACAGGGGTTGCTTGCAGTTTGAGGTCGGGTGAAAAAGTGTTCTTTACGGAGATGGCTTTGTGTTGCCCTGTCGCAAGCTCTCCCGCTGTACTGACAAATTGAGCAGAGTGATCCAGATCGAAGACTCGGACGCGAAGGCCATGCTCAGACTCGGTGTCGGGAAAGGATCAAGCAAAATGAAGAGATGGATTATGTGTGGCGGGGTGATGAATGTGCCCTTGACTAATTGTTATAGAGGTGGGGGTGGGGGGTGGGGGGGTGGGGGGGATCTTCCTCTTTGTTAGGGTGTGGAGTCCGCCTTTAATTTTTGTTAAGAGTTGTGGAGATTTTGAAAGATTTGTGATATCTTTCTGGCTTACTTGCGCCATAAATGAATGTACAAAACGAGAAGTTTGCGCGTTTATGTGTGCACACGTGAAGTTTTAACACACACACACACACACACACACACACACACACACACACACACACACACACACACACATCTTCTGTTTCAAAAAGATACACACACACACACACACACACACACACACACACACACACACACACACACACATATATATATATTATTATATATATATATAGTCCGACTAGAGAGGGAGGGGGGATGTCCGACTAGAGAGGGAGGGAGGAGAGAGAGAGAGAGAGAAGTGAGTGAGTGGGTGAGTGTGTGTGTGTGTGTGTGTGTGTGTGTGTGCACTGAAAATAACCACAAGAAACAGCAAAAATGGGGTCATGGGGGAAAGAAAGAAGAGTGCGGAGAGAAAGAGCCTGAGAGAGAGGGAGAGAGAGAGAGGGGGGGGGGTAGGGCAGAGAGAGAGGAGAGAGAGAGAGAGAGGGTCTGAGGATGTTGAGAGTGACTGACAGAGCAGAAGCAAGGTACACAGACGGGGATGACTGCCATATGGTGTCAGCCCTTTGAGCATCAGGGCTGCCGTCCCCAGCACAAACAAACAGACCCTCCCCCCCCTCCCCCGCTCCCCCACCGATTCTGCTCCTGCCTCACTCTCTGTTCCCTTCTTCATCCCAAGTAAAACACATCACCACCAGCATCACCCACCACCACCACCACACATCACCCTCCACCATCCCACATCATCATCGTCACACCCTTTTCCTCCTCTTCTTCATCTTTTCAAATAAAACACACCACCACCACCACACCCTCCTTTTTTTTCATCTCAGAATAATAAAACATCCTATCTCCTCATTTATTCCCCTTTCCTTCTTTTTGTCTGCCCTCCCCTCTCATCTCCTCTCCTCTCCATCACTCCATCCAAGTGTGGTTGTTTCTTTCCAGCCCCATCTCCAGTTTAATTATTTTCTCTTTTCTCCGTCTGTTTTTAATCTAACCCTCTCACCCGGTTTCCTCTTTTCCTTATTAAACAGAAGCTCTTTTAAAAGACATGCCGGAGAAGAACTGGACAAAAAAAGGGGGAATTACGGAGTAAAATTACTGATAGGCCTTCCAGATTGTTCAGAGGATGGAGATTACTTTGGGAGAAGAGGAGGGTGTTGGTCATAATGAAGAGATAGAGATGCAAGATCGTGATCCATAAACACTGGGTATCTAAATAGAATTGTGATGATCTCGGAGCCTGTCAGAGGACGTGTGGTTGGTTGTGTGTGTGTGTGTGTGTGTGTGTGTGTGTGTGTGTGTGTTTTGCTCATAATGGGAATGTGTAAAATGTTCAGGATAATAAGGATGGAACACTGAGACCACATTGTGTATCTAGTGAACATGGGTCAAAGAAAAAATGCCCTACCCCTCCCCCCCCTGACATTTTCATGACAAGTGTCATATTTAGCAGGAAAAAGACTTTTTTCCAAAAATTCTTCTTATGGTAGTTGCAGGAGTTATAGACTGCCAGTTCTTCAATACTTGTTGCATTTTTAGGGCAGCAATGAAGATTCTCCATATCTTTTGTGTTCTGGCCCAGCCTCTGTATATTGCGGTACCCCAGGTGTGTTTAGGAGCATTAAGGTATTTTGTTCATTGCCTGGTGCTTTTGAATCTTCTTCTCATATCTTTCTTCTTGTGGCTATTGAAGGGCAGTCTGGATGATGTTACCTTGATTTTTCAATGATGTACCTAATCCATCCATCTTTTCCTGATGATTATGCCCATAGTTTCTTGATTGCACTGGACACGTGGTTGTTGGTTGAAGCATGGTCTTCAACTCTACATAATCAAAATGAGAGCATAATGAACTGAATACATCGGCCATATCACCGAGGTGGGTGCCTGCGTAAAAACTGAGCCAAATCAATCAGTCAGTGAACTAAATATTGTTTTGTTTATCGCACTCCAGCAAATGAGCTTGTTTGAGAATAAAACCAGAACTAAAAAAGTGATAATAGAATACAATGATAGTGTAATTGTAGACATAAACAAACAAACCGAGAAATGAAACAAACATAAAAGTTTTGAATGAATAATACAAACTACCACAAAGCTGTAACACTGGTAGTATGTTAGTGCTGGGCGTTGTGAGAAGCAAAACTGTGAAATCTCGTGCAGTGAGGTTCAGGTGCCTGTGATAAGGTTGTCAGTATAAGAGACATTGACTTGTTTGATATAATATATAGCAGATTCGATTTGGACTGACTGAGATGTACAGTCTTGGTTTCATTGTACTCTTTTCTGCTTACAGTTAATTATGATTGAAAAATGGGTGGGGGATGGATGGGGGTGGTCTAGTTTCCTTATCCACTTGAATCATGGTTTGACATATCTGTAAGCCTATGTGCTGAATGATTGTGTATATGCATGTGCATGTGGATAAGTATGTTTATGCTTGCCTGTGTGTAGTGTGCGTGGGTGGTGCTTGCATGTGTGCGTGCGTGCGTGGGTGCGTGCGGGGTGTGGTGGTGTCGTGGTGTGTGTGTGTGTGTGTGTGTGTGTGTGTGTAACATGGTATGGTATTGAAATGCTTGCAGACCAAGTTTCTTTGCTGTTTTGGAAAGCACAAATAAATAAGATACCATGAATCTTGATTCTTGAATCTGGAAAAGGATTTCACTGTGAGAAAGAGGTGAAATAGTGGAACTAGTTATGAAAGATGGGGACAGAAATGTATATAATATTATCCGTTGTGTAGGATGATGATTCATTTGTCAAGTGTAGTGTATATACCCAGATGCATACACACAAAGACATATGTGCATACTCAAGCATGAGAACATGGTAAATCCACCGTGACAAGAAAAATGAATACGACCATGAATATGAATATTTACACACACACACACACACACACACACACACACACACACACTCACAACCACACACACACACACACACACACACACACACACACACACACACTCTCTGTCTGTCTGTCGTCGTCTGTCTGTCTGTCTGTCTGTCTGTCTGTCTGTCTGTCTGTCTGTCTGTCTGTTGTCTGATGTGTGTGTCTCTCTCTGTGTTGCTCTCTGTCTCTTTGTCTCTGTCTGTCTCTCTGTTGCTCTCTGTCTGTCTGTCTGTCTGTCTCTCTCTCTTACTTACTGTCTCTTGTCTCTTTCTCTCTCTCCGATGCATGCATACCTTTTCACTTACTTATTTTAAACATACAACAGTTGGATGCCGGCTTTGCTCGTTGGGTGGCCTGTAGAGACAAATGACCGGTCAAGAGGACTCGCGTTTTTCACGCAGATTGCATTGGCAGCAAGACAGCTTTAGCTCCAATCCTCTTTGCATCTCAAGATCCTGCCCATGCGTTAAAAGGGAAAAGGAGGGGAAAGAACAGAGAAAGGTTGTGGTTGGGCTTGCTTGACCAACCCTAACTATTTTGTCTCCCTGTCTTCCCCTTCGCTCCCCGTCCCCGCTGTCCCTCTGATTCTACTACTTTTGTTTGTTCCTGCTCTTGACAAGAAACAACTAACCGAGACACCCTTCACTGATTCAGCAAAACAGAGGCGCTGATGCAAGAGAAGCAAGTCATTAAACAAGTTGGTGTGGTTCCTTTTCTTCCCTGTGCAAAATGTCCGGAGCTAGTGAAGTGTGCTTTGCACTTATCTTCAGAAATATGTCACACTCACAGTTTGTGCATTTAAAAAAAAAAAAAAGGGGGAGGGGTTGGGGGAGACAATTAAAACAACTTTCTATCCCCACCCTGCATTTTATTCCTTAAAAAAATGGGCCACAACAACAATAAACCACCTATCTTCCAGTTGATAGTATTTTTTCATAATTGAAACCCGAGTCTTAGTTCTCTGTGTGTGTGTGTGTGGGGGGGGGGGGGGGGGGGGAGGATAGGGGTAGTGAAGAGTTGGGAAGGATTTGTGGAGAGTTCAGTACGGCAGAATTTATGGAGAGTTCTGTACAGGATGGAGCACGTATCAAACTCTGTAAACTGTAAAGCCATCTAGTGATCTACTTCAAAATCTAGGCATAGAGTTTAACTAAATCAAATAGGAATTTTTTTGAAAATATTCTTAGATTCTGTTCACTGAATCCATTTCCAGACATTATAAATCTATTTATCAACTTTTTGTGCATTTTGTACAGCACTCTGCTCCAGACTCATTTGGACTCAGTTCCCCATTACACATAATCAGACTTTTTAAAGTGGAGCACAGTGAACTTGACTTGTCAGGTGAAATGAGCACACTTCTCTGTGGTGTTGCAGTTTTCATCTTTGGTAGAGTGCATGCTGAGTGTTTTCATGTTCCCATAAGCCATTGGACACTGACATAACTTACAGAATCTTTAACATGCATATTTGATATTCTGCGTACATATAAACATGAATGGAGCTTAGGCACTTTTCCCCCTTGGGGATGCCGGGGGCTGTTTCAGTATAAACAGTATCCCCACCTTCTGGAAATTCTGTGCGAGAAATTTCCTCTTTTCTGTTACTCGCTTTGTTTCTTTCATCCCCCTTTGCTTTTTGTCATTTCTTCCTATCATTTTCTGCCTTGCTGCCCCATTCACCTGTATGTATTCATAAAGTCTTATGTATTTTCTCCTAGGATTGATAATTTGGTATATGTGTTAAGTGCATTTTTGGCTCTAGGGATATGAGGTATGCGGAAGCCATTTAAGGTAATTTAGGCCCGTTTTTATTATATGTTTTAGTGTGCTTAGTTATCTTTAAATTTGTAGTCAGTGTGTTTTTTAGGTCCCCTGTTGTGATAAGTTGGACAGAGTGGTCAACGCCAGGGCATCTCCTTAGATCATGGGCGTGAATGCATTGATATGTGTACTTCATTTTCTTTTCCTTTTTCTCCTGTTGAAGTATTGTGTATGTTTTGAACTGGTTATAGCCCAGATATGGCTCTATGCAGTTGGCTGGGCTTTAAAACAAACAATAACAATAAAAGGTCTGCGTAAGTGTTGACCTGGGAGATGGGAGAAATCTTCCATTTACCCACCAGGGGTGGGGGTAGGGCGTATCCAGATGTTTTGAACCCATACCTTCTGATTGGAAGTCTTGATGTTTACCCACCTGACTGCTGCGCCTGTCAGCATCAAGTGTGAGCTTAACTGATTAAAGTAGGAAGTTATGACTTAATGTTTCCTGTTTTCCCTTCACTGTCTATGACTGAACCCATGTTATTTCTGTTGTTTGTTTTCAGGGACTTGACTCATAACCAGCTGAAGACCATCTATTCCAAAACATTCAGGAAACTGGCACGTCTGGAGAGCCTCCTTCTGGACCACAACAGGTTGTCACGTATTGATGATGGTGCCTTCGATGGCCTTGTCGACCTCATCACACTGTAAGTAGTGTTTAAAGTGTATACATCTGCACTTGAAATTGACAGTGACAATGTTTTGTTTTCCAACAGTAAAAGTTATTGACTAGAACTAGAAGCCATTTTTCAAACTTGCTGTTGCTAATCTATACACAGACTGAGAGCAGATGAGCACATTTTTGTTGGGTGTGAATGTATGTGTGTGCTGTTGAATATATTCTCATGTCTGGGTTATTTACCAGTAACCAGTTTCAACATGTGCTGGTCTTTTGTTCAGTGGTCCCAGCCTCCGTGAGTGGTGAGCAGGGGATATCAAAAACACTTTCTTCACTTCAAACTTGGTCTTGAAGAAGCTCTTAGCAAAGAAAGTTTTAGATATTCACGTATCATTGTATGAAAAGGTGTCCTCTTTTGAAAGTACTCGGCTTTCAAACTCAGCCAGACTGTCCCGTGAAGGTCATCAGAGCTGAAGAAACCTCGAGTCATCATGTTCTTGCATGGACCTGACAAATATTTGAGCCATCCTGACAAACAGGCCTGGTTTTGGGGGGCTGGGGGTTGGGGGTAGGATGGGGAGACCCTTATTGCTTGTTGGCTGGGGTTTGCCTAATTGGGACTGGTTGGCCTAGGCAAACAGGGATGAATAGAGGGCAGAAAGGATGTGCTTCTGAAGCTCTTGTCCTCAGATGAGACTTCATTCACTGTCGCCCTTTACTCTGAGAGGGTATCATGGGAATGACCTCATTGTTTCGGGGGAGGTGTGAATGGTTACCGGAGGCTTCTCTGACCCACTCCCTCCAGCGTGTGTGTTTTCTGTGGAGTTCGCCATGTTGGGTTTTCTTCGTTTGTTTGCTCTCTGTTTCAGTCTGTCTCTGTTTGCTTGTCTTTGTCTCTGTGCGTATTCCTGTTGCTTTTCCTCCCCTCTTATCCCTGCCTCGCCATCCCTATTACTGTTCTTGCTAATCCTACTTTTCTTTGTCCTTTTTGTCTCGGCTTTCACTTTTGAAACTCGTCTTTTCTTGTCCTCTCATCTTTTAGTGGTGTAGTTGGATATCGCATTGAAGCTGGTGAAACAGTTTTATTTGGTTTTGATATGTTTTCACATGTTTGTATAAATGGCCCTTGTAGTGAACTGGGGCATAATTATGTTGTAAATGTTCCAGTTGTATCCAGACATCCTCTTCATATATAAACTTTTGCTGCTTGCACATTTCATTATAAATTGTATTGTGACTTTCCTTTATTGTATTTGTATGTTTATTGAATTTGGTGAGATGGTGGGATCAACAATAAAGTAGAAACAGTGATTGTTTTTCAGTGAGGGCATATTTTGAAAACTGTAATAATGGCTTGCTCAGTTAATTTGTGTTTATTGTTTAATGACTTGATGTGTTTATTTTCAACTTCCAGAGAGATGAATGACAATGCCATAGCTTGGACCATGGAAGACATGACAGGAGCATTCATGGGCCTGCAGAATCTGATGAAGTTGGGTCTGAAGATGAACCATATCAAGTCCATCACCAACCAGGCCTTCACCGGCCTCGCCAGCCTCCAACAGCTTCACCTGGAGGACAACGACATCACCACCATCCAGGAAAACTCCTTCAAACCTTTGGTCAACTTGCGGGAACTGTGAGTGTCTGGCTGTATTTCCCTTGTGTTTGATCTGTGTTGTATTAGCAAACAAACAAACAAACAAACAAAAAGCCACTAAACAAAAAAAAACCAAATAAACCCCAAAACATTGAAGTCTTAGAGCTGTGTGTAAAATAATCTTTTACAGGTCTAGCATATAGGATTTTGTGCAGGCTCTATGACTCTCCCAGATAATTTGTGGCAGATTTGGGTGGAGTGCATATGGAATTTGCTTGTGTGTGATGAACCCCTCGTGAATTCCACATTCCAAACTGAGCACTGGTTCTCTTTTGAAGTTTACTGTCTGTTATTATGCCCGTAGTTGTTCAAAGAGTGGTTGCCAGTTAATGACAGGTCTCTGTTTTGTTTGGTAAACAGTCTGGTCAGTTCGTCTCTAAGCAGAATCCTTATTTAACCCTTTGGCTCCTGCATCCAATCCACCTGCTGCAGAAAATCAACCCGTTGACTCCCTCACCCAATCCACCAGCTTCCTGCAGGAATCTGGTAGATAGGGTGAGGGAGTCAAAGGGATTAAGTTTTTGCTTTGCTGGCATGGTTGACAGTGCAGGATGCTGGTGGACAAAGTGTGGGAGTCAAAGGGTTAATCCTGAGGAGTTTATCACAGGCCATGCAACTGGAGCTTCTTCCTTTTAGACAATAACTTGAATAAGAATGAGTAACAAATGAATGACACTGTGCAACCTGCTAAGCCAGCTTTATTCACTTGTTAAAATTTTATGTTTGATCTGTGTGTGTGTATGTGTGCAGGCGTCTGAACTCCACCAATTTGCTGTGTGATTGTCATTTGGGATGGCTGGCTGCCTGGTTGATGAGCTTTGGTTTTCAGAACACTGTCATCGCTGTCTGCAGCTACCCTCAAGCCCTGCGTGGCAGGAATATTTTTGATATCCCTGCTGAAGCCTTCAAGTGCAGTGAGTTCCATTTATAAAGATTACAAACTGTTCATTTCTTGATGCTTTTTAACAATTTTTCTTGCTGATAATGTGACAGTATTTATCTGTGAGATTTGTTCATCATTAGATAAGGCAGATAGAATTTTGTTCATGATAGAAAGTGGAAATTCTAACCAGTGAAGGTCAGGGGGTTTCTCACTTGGTCTAACTCTGTGACTGAGTGATTAGTATTGTTTCCAATGTCATGTAATGTCTATCCACATATTGTGATATTGTTGTTTGTAAAGGTCTTAATAGGTAGTGTTCTTAATAAGTTGGATCAGAACAGGATCCAGATATTGTGATATTGTTGTTTGTAAGGGTCTTAGTAGGTAGTGTTCTTAATAAGTTGGATCAGAACAGGTAGTGTTGAACTCCATCAGAGTGACTGAGCAGGGTCTCCTGTGGTAGGTAGCCTGTGGTGGCTTGACATCTCTGGTTCTTACAGGTTTCCTGGCACTGGGATGTTGACTGAATGAACTTGGGATTGGTAGTTTGTTGTGGGTAGGAATGAGCACTTCGAAATCAGTGCCACTGAGGCAGTGCAAAAGTTGAGTGGGTGTGGGTGGGTGGAAGGAATCCAATAGCAGCAAGAAAGAGTGAAGATTGGTGTAGCTCTTGGCTGGATAGATCTGTTAGTAGCCCACTCACCAGACTGTATAAAGTACTAACAAATGAAAAAGCTTTGGTAATATAGTTAACTTGACAAATTGTCATTTTATGCCTACGCCATGTGGAAGTAACAAGTATGTGTCACTTTGTGTCCAGATGATCAAGATATTTCTAAACCTATCATCTTGAGCAACCTGAGTCACAGAATGCCTACAAAGGGGAGAATATGACCTTGACCTGCACAGCAGCCATCACTGGAGAAGCAGAGCCTACCATTCAGTGGAAGAAAGATAATGTGGTAAGTTGGTTATCCTATTGTTAGTCAGTTTGTTCCTTTTCTCTCATTGAAGACAGCAGCAGGGAAGTTTCAGTCTTTTTCTCAAATTTTTTGTATCTATGTTTGTTTGTAATCTTACGCTTGACAAAGGCCAGTTGGCAGAAAATTTGCGCCTGTCTTGTTTTGTTATATTAGATACGCATTCATATTCTTCTTTCGTGTTTTTTTCTGGTTCCTGTTTGCTTGAACGTGGGCAGTCACACTTATTTTGGATATCCTATTGTTTGTTAAGCTTTGTACAACTGAACATTTCCTTTGAAGAGTACAGTTGCTTGATTGATTATTGTAGTTTGTAGAATATGGAGCTTAGATTTACAAAATGGTAACAATTTTCTTTATGGGGAAAAACTTTTTTTTTTGTAATGTTGTTACTCCATTCTTTTGATAGATCCAGTTATTTGTATGTCATCTGTAATTATTTGTTCTACAAGATTGGACAAGCACACTTACATGCATGCATGCGCATAATCACACACACGTGCTAAACAATTCTCTCTTTCTCAGATTTGAGAATTAACGCAGGTGGCTCAGTAATCTAAAGTGGGGGTTGGGTGGTGGATAGAAAAAGATCACATGTTCTTTTGGCACTGATTCACATTACAGGTACACCTGTCCAAAAAGAATGTGGCAAATGCTGTCTGTTTCAGGTGTTGCCCGACTCCATGATGCAGAACTTTGCTGTCAGCGATGGTGACATCAAGCACTATACTTCCAAACTGCACCTGCACAACGTACAAGACAATATGGCTGGCAACTACCAGTGTGTTGTCTCCAACAAGTTTGGCTCCAACTTCTCACAGAGAGCTAAAATTAATGTTTATGGTAAGTAAAGGCTTACAGACAAACTTTGGAAAGCATATGATATTTTGTTGAAAAAAAGATTGTGTTTTTTGTACTGAATGTTTTTGGAATGCTGAGGAAAAAGATGGTGTAGGGTGGGACTGAGTATGAATAAGTGATATATGTGTAATGTGGTGTTATTACAGTGTTGTGAGGCATGTCATTGTCATACTGTTTTGTGATGTGATTTAACATGAGCACTTTTAAGAACAAAAACAGCTGAATGGTTCTGTTTGGAACTACATGAAACACTGTCTTGATGTCAGATAGAAATAGTCATGCTTGCTTCGTCTGTGAGTGTAAACTCAATAAATGTGGGAATTCATTTGAATTACTATCATACATGGACTGGAGCAACAGTGGAGCATATTTTAAGATTTTATGAATGTTTTGTTTTTATGTTTTTGCTGAAACTCTTTGAGATCTTAATTGAGCATGCATGTCTGTTTCAGTATTCCCCGTGTTCATCAAGAAGCCGGTTGACATCACAGTCAAAGCGGGCCAGTCAGCCAAGCTGCAGTGTTCTGCCAGTGGTCAGCCCCAGCCTGTCATCTCTTGGCAGAAGGACGGTGGAGATGATTTCCCAGCAGCACGTGAGCGCCGCATGTATGTCATCCCAAAGGATGACCAGTTCTTCATTGCTAGCACCAGGCACGTGGATGAGGGTGTGTACACATGCCGTGCGCAGAATGAAGCCGGAGTTATCACTGCCAACGCCACTGTTACAATATTAGGTGAGTTGATGTATCAGTGGCTGCTGGTGATTAGAAAGAATGTGGCTTCTGTCCAATGTTGCTGTTATTAATTTTGATCAAGAAGGGTTGGGAAGGAAAGAGCAGGAATTTTTTTCTCGCCTTTTTTTTTGTTTGGGGGGGAGGGGGGGGGGGCGGCACTGAAGTATACGAGGGTCCATTCTGTTTTGGTTTTGTTGATCAGCTTGAACGTGATTCCCAATATTGTTTCACTGGTACTTGAAGATATATTTGGCATCTCCATACCATTGAGAAGCAAACATTTGTGTTTTTTTTGTTTGGGGAGGAAGAAGGAAGCATTATCTGTGTTTGTCCACAGTTCTAGAAGCAGTGCTCTTGGTAGTTTTTGAAGCAGGACTGCAAATTGTCCAAGCAACATGAAGGGAACCCCCCTCTAGTGTTCCCAGACAGAAACCCCAGCTTAGCATTGTATGCTTTAACTCTTTGACTCATGCACCCATTCCACCAGTACTATGCACTTTCAGCATTGCTAGTAAAACAAAAACTTAACCTTTTGGCTTCCTGCAGGAAGGTGGTGGATGGGATGAGGGAGTCTAAAGGTTAAGTTTTTGTAGTTGGTCAATCGGGTGCAGGAGCCAAAGGGTTAAAGTATCAGACATGTGCATGTTACAGCCAGTTTGTTTTCTCAGTTTGGCCAAATTTGTACACGAATAACTGTGAAAAGACGTAGCAAGTATTTTTTTTATGTACCAGCCAGGCAGAATGAAGATGATTTGTGTTCTTTTCCCCAAACAGAAACCCCAGATTTCATTAGTCCCATGGAAGAAGAGAAGACAGCACATGTGGGTGAAACAGCAGTTTTGGAGTGCATGGCTTCAGGCAGCCCTCGCCCCAAACTGCAGTGGCTCAAGGATGCACAGCCCCTGGATGTGACCCCTCGCCACTTCTTCACCGCTGATGGCCAGCTGCTTATCATCGTGGAAACCAAGTGGGATGATGCGGGCACCTACACCTGTGAGATGTCCAACACCCTGGGCATCATGAGGGGCAACACCAAGCTCAGGGTTGTGTCCTCAGAGGGTCAGGTAGGTGATGTATGTGTCTGGGTGAGGGGAGGTTGGGGATTGGAGGTGGAATGGCAATAGGGTAGGGGAGGGGGCAGAGAGAGACCTAGATAGTTTATTGTCCTTTCAGAAACAAAGCCATGGGGACAGGATAGGAAGGGGAATAATTCATGAGCACATTCTAGGGCAAAATCCACAGAGGCTAGTCACACACACACACACACACACACACACACACACACACACACACACACACTCACACTCACATGCACTCTCTCTCTCTCTCTCATTCTCTTTCTCTTAGCATGCACACTTGGTAAACAAGTATGTGTGTGTGTGAGAGAGAGGGGGTGGAGAGAGAGAGAGAGGATGGGAATGGGATCCTGTATATGTGCTGAGTTTTTATGTGTATGACAGTATGCTTTTATGAATATGTCAGGTTTATTGTGTGTAACATTTTTCTCTGACACAACATAGCGACCATTTGGCAGCCCCAAAGTATAAGCAGATTCAATGTCATGCTGGAACAGAAAAGCTTGGAGCTGGATTTAATTGTATTTCTTTAGAAAGTAGTACAAAGTAAGAAGGTCCGACTCATCAGAACATTGGCCACGTTTGCTATGATGATGATGATGATTGTTTGTTATGCAGGGGAAAAACAGTAGAGGTCCACGAGGCTTAGATGATGAATCAACAACAACAGGCATCATCATCATCGCTGTGGTATGCTGTGTGGTGGGAACCTCTCTCGTTTGGGTCATCATCATTTATCAGACCCGCAAACGCCATGAGATGTACAGTGCAACACCAACAGGTAAGCAATGACATTGTATTTGTTTTACAGTTACACTAACCCAGTGAGCCATGGTGGTTGGATTTGTTTGTGGTAGTTGTTTGCTTTTTTACTTTGTATCATCCATACCCCAGCTGGGGGTAAAGATGAATACGGACTTGAAATCTAGAACTAAGGAAATCCATCGATGGAATTTGGAGTTTGTTCAAGAGGGGTTCATCACACTCAGATAATTCCTTATGCACTCCATCCAAATCTGTCAGCAGTGATCTGGCAGACTCCTTGGGCCTGTACAAAACACTGTGCACTGGCAAGGCCTTGAAGTGGTGAGAGGGCCTATGAAACTCTCAGCTGACACCACCAGAATGATGGAAACATTAAGATGGCAGCAACAGACCAGTTTTTAATGTTGCAGGCTGAGACTGAACTAGAGATATCATTGAAGAAAAACACAAACAAAAAAAAAGTAATTGATAAGAACAATGAAGAGAGCATGTAATTATATTCAAGCTTTTATCGTGATTTCTGCAAATTGAAGTTATGAATTTGAAGAGAAGTACTGATGAAGAAGCTAAATGGTTTTCCCGTGTAAAATGAAAAGTGTGACATGATAGTCATAATGAAAAGAACTAAATGACATGGAAGTGACAACGAGAAGCACTGAAAATGAATAACAAGTTGAGTGATAGTGAAAAAGATCAACATGAAAATGATTGATGTGGTGAGAAAGGAATGAAAATGATATGGTAGCAGTAGTTTTCATAAAGAATACATGTGAGAGTGATTGGTTTAACAGTTGTGGAAAAGGAAGAAATATAATGTTGTCTTACCTTTGCCAGATGAAACAACCCTGCCAGGTGAAATGCCCAGCACAGGCTATTCTGCATCTGACAAAGAGGGCAGCTATGCCCAAGCCGCTATGAATGGCATGACTGCGTACCACTACCAAGGTTAGTATCAAATGTTTTGGATGCGAAGATTGGTATGCAAAAGTAGTTTACTTATCTGTAATGGGTGTATTAGGTAGGTTGTGGAGGTGTAGTGTAAAAGTTTTTTGATGCCATTGTATAGGCGTTTTTTTTTCTCAAGCGATTTCTGGCTTGCTAAATCATATTTTGGATATTCTTATGGTCAACTTACATGCATGTACATGTGCACTCACATACAGACAGTAGTACTTGTACATTTTATCACATCTTTGTTGCCCTTTTAATATGCATTTAGAAGCTGTAGGTTATGTTTCATAACTCTTTATTGCTCAATCACTGCCCAGGTTAGGGGAAAACGTTTTATCTTATAGTTAAGAAATATTACCTTTTCTTTAATCTGTGGTCTTTTTCGGTGTGCAGATTATCAGCTAAAGGAATCTGGTTATGAATCGCCTTCAGGCCAGTACCGTGCCAATGGCTGGGCCAGCATGCGCCCCCCAGCAGCAATCTTCCCAAGTGATGTGGAAGAGGACGAGGGCCAGGAGGGTTCACTTTCTTACAACCAGCAAGAACTGAGACATCAACAGCGAGCCACCAGCAGCTCCAGTCTGCAACAGTCAGGGGAAGAATCAGACACTTTGCTTAGCTGCCACTCACACTACACTAGTGGAGGGGCAGGGGAGGCGTCCTCTAGTATGCATAACCATGGAGTGGGTGCTGGTATGTCTCGGGGTGGCAGCACCCTCAGCACTTTCCACCCGGGGCCCACCAACCATGATAGGTGCCCCTCACGCTCCATCGCTTTACCATCTGTGTGCGGAGAAACGGAAACCAGTTCCGGCTCCACAGTGACTGTTACCACGCAGACGCCCTGCCCGAACTGTGAGCACTGTGATGAGAAGGGAAGGGAGGGGGAGAGACACGGGGAGAGGGAGGGAAGTGGTGCGAAGAAAGACAAGTGTGACGGATGTGTGATGCACAGACAATTCTCTGTAGACAATGGCAGCAACTCGGACTCTAACGCCTACCAATGCCCCCTAACCCCTTCTGCCCCTGCCAGGGCCTCCAGCTTTTCTTCCTTACCCACTGGGGTGAGGCCACTGCGGCCAGTGCATGGGGCAGGTGGGGGGTGCTGCTGCCATGCAGTGCTCTGCAGCAAAAACAAGAACGTCATGGTAACAAGACAGAAGCAGCAGCAACACCAGGGTCATAATGGTGAGTTTGTGCCTGCTTTGACAACTATAATGTTTTGTTTTTTTTTTGGTTGATGAGGGGAGGGGGAAGGGAGGGAGGGAGGTTTTGTTTGGTTGATGGGGATGGCAGCTTCCTCTTAACAGTGTTTGGCTGGAAAGCATGGGATTTTAAATGTTTGAGAATTGTTGCTTAACAAGAGAATTTCAGATGACCAAGAAGCGTTAAGAAAGAAGAGATTTCAAACGACTCTCAAGTAGTTAGGAAAGAAAGGATTCGTATTGACCAGTTCAGGCTTGGAAGGTGTGGATTTCAGATGACTCAGAAATGGTTGGGAAGGAGAGGATTTGAAATAGTTAACAACTATATGTTCTCTTTCTTCTTCTTTTTTTGTAAGATTTTTGCTTTTAGTTACTGGGTTTGACGGATTTCAATAGGTACAAAGTCTTCAAACACATATTTTGATTATCACGCGTTCCGTGCTTTGCATAACTAATTGCAGTTGATAACAAATTGGCATTGATTTCTTTTGAATTGTCCAAAATTGGAACTATAGACCAGTTTGTACAGTGGACAGTTAAGTTGATAATTAACTCATATGAGTCTTGTTTCAAGAAATATTGCTTAAAATTCAATCATTTACAATGATCATAATCTGTAAAGTTCCGGATAAAAAGTGATCTCGTTATAACATTACATACCCAGACCAGTTTTAAGTGAAAAAATGCGTAATATAAGTGTGCTTTCTAAGGAGTGCTGTGTCTTGTGTGTGTGTGTGTGTGTGTACAGTGAATGTGTGTTTGTATGTGTTTGCACCTGAGCTTATAGATGTATGTTTTTTTCTTGGGGATGGGGGATGGGGTGAGGGAAAACTTCAGTAATCACTAACTGATTTTGTTGTATGTACAGATGTGTGTAGGGGAGAGTGCAGTAACTGTGATGGAGCTCCAGCTGGTGTGTGCCCTTCCTGCAGTCACTATGGCTGTCGTCACCATGTCAAAGGTCAGTGCACATCATTGACAACACCCATTTGTTTTTAACTGTTTTATATTTCGATAATTAGAAGAAAGAATGACAGTCAAAAGATGCATACTAGTTTCAGTTTCTCAGGATAATGTCTCATCGTCTGGAATAAATTCCATATCCACTAATGCCAAAGGTGGTATGGCTGTATGCGAATATTAAGAATGAAAAGGATAATGTATTCAGCACCTCAAGGCAGAGAATTATTCTTTTTTTTATTTTTGTGGTTCTTTTTTCATTGATGTCATTTAAAAGATACCCTCTGGCTCAAAGGTATGATGTAATGTGGTTAAAGTTTTCTGTGCAGTGGTTCAATTATGATTGAAGGGTTATCTGCCGTAATGGTGTATTTTCCTTCTGTATATGGGTCGTTCTCTGAAAACATGCAGTGAAAGTGTGATGTAACCACTGAATGCACGCGACGGGCGTGGAAAATCGGAGTCTCAGAAAATAGTCAATGCTATCCTCCAGCGACTTCAAAACTCACCATTTCTACACAGATTTAATAATTATGAGCATTGTTTATAATTTTGTCAACTTTGGAAGGAGTGCAGAGGTCAATATGTTTTACCTTGACCGGTCGAAATGTGCTCAGCGAAGGAATCAATGCACAGTCGCTACATTTCACACACGTGGTGAGGCGATGACTTCCATGTGAATCCTCACACAGCATCAGACAGGAAATAGGAACCTGATCACACTATTATCTTTCCGCCGTCGAAAAATAGAAGTAGGTCAAAAATAAAGTTCCAGGGGCTTCTGTGTCAACTTCAGGGGATTTGAAAATGTGTTCGGTCGCTACATGCAAAATTTGAAACGATGATGGGTAAGATTTTGAAATAACAAATAAGTCATGTTTGCAAGTCTGCAGTTGTAAAAAAGATATACTGTGTAAGAACTCGAAATGCCTGAGAATACTCCAGTGTAAGTAGTTCCGAACACATGTTCGGGGATACCAAATCTATTTCTGCATGTTCCAGAGTAACGAAGCCATGCGACCGTTAGACTTGTTTGGTTGCAAAATCACTCACACAATACTGCATGATCATTATTTTTCACACATTGCATACAAAGCTGTATATATACCACACACACCCAAAACAATAATTGTTAGGAATGTGTCTTTAATAAACAGCAACAATGGTTTGACTTGGCCCACTATCAGCATGTCACAAATCAGGTACGGCCAGAGCGGGACTTATTTCGAACATAACATCAAATAAACTAACAACACAATCAACAAACGCCACGTTTTTTTTTAGAATATATTTATTTGATATATATACATTAAATGGCAAACAGGCAAAAGAGTGTAGGATTTATCTATTTTGAATTATAGGCTACAAAAGTAGGTCACCTAGCCACTTCACATCTCCAGTGAATGACCCATATCTTTTGTGATAATCCATTCTGGCAAGTAATTGTGATGTAGTGTGGTTATGGTCTCTAATTGTGATCTAATGTGGTTTTCCTCTCCCTCCATCCCATCCCCACCCCAAGTTGAATCGGAGAAAGGGACACAGCTATTATTAAGGGATACTCTGAAAGTTGGCTTAATCTTTATTTACACACAGAAATGACTGGTTCATGGAAATGATCCTCTTTTTTTTTTTTTATTACTTCTTCCTGTGTTTTGATTAATTTCGTTCTTTGCTTCTTGTCAAGTACTGGTAGTGATACTTCTTTATGATATTTATATAATTTTAGATTGAGGTGATGTTCTTAAGTTTTATATTTATATAATTTTAGATTGAGGTGATGTTCTTAAGTGTGCCTTTTAAGGATTTTTAACTCTTTGTGGTCACCTCTATTTTAGTTTGTTGACTTGACAAGGGTTGGGTTTGGGAAGAGTCTGTGGAGAGAAAACTTATGATTTGATGTCTTTTTCAGACATGCTGAACCATACCTGTCCTTTCTTCTATCCTTGTGAAGACAGTTCTTTTCTTTTAAAAAATATGGTTTCACTGTAAATTGTATAAATCAGAGAGATTGATCCTTTGTAAAAGAAGCCCAAAACATATAAAATTATAGTATATCACTTTAAAAAAACAGTGCCTTGTAGACTTTACAGTGTATTATGTCACTTTGAACAAAACGGTGCCTTTCCTCTTGTGCAGATTGTCGACAGCGGCAACAGGAAACACAGATGGCAAGCTTACCAAACGGCACTCCAGCCAGAGACATTAGATGTTGTGCACAGTGTGACACAGACTCCAGCCACCGTGGCCCCCTCCCCCCTATCCTGGTCGCCAGCATTCTCAGTTCATCAACCACAATCACAACCACTCTGACACCTCGCACCCACACCATCCCCCTCACCGGCAGAAAACTGCGTCTGTCAATGTCTAACAATTGTTGTGGTCATGAGTCTTGCATCCGGTTGCCTTGTGATGTTGCAGGACGCGGAAAGGGTTTGCGTTCTTTTTGATCCAGGACCAAAGGGGGGTAGAGAATACCTGGAGGATACCTCATTTTGTCACCTCTGATCAGCAGTCTGCCAGGAGGCAGGATGGAAATCCAGGGTGTAGGGCATTACTTAACCCTTTCAGTTTCACTCCCTCAATCTGTCCACCAGCTTTCTGCAGGGAGCTCGTGGATGGGGTGGGGGAGCATAAGAGTTAATCAGTGTATGGAGATGCTGGCTGGATGAGAATTGTTGTGAAACCGGACCTCGCCCTCCGTTGGCCAAGTAAAAATAGACTAGTACTACTGCAACATATTGTGACTTGTTTGACATCTGCGAGTTATAGTTTTTTTTAAGGTTGCATAAATGTTGGAGTGTTTTTGTGTGTGTGTGTGCGTTTTGTTTTTTCTTTGGGGAAAGGGAGATGTATGTTAAGTGGGGGTGATATACAAATTTTGTTTTTGTTTTTTGTTTTTATTTTTGCATTCACATTGCACTTTTGTTTGTGAGGAAGGCAAGATTGAAGTGAATTGAGTTACAGATTTGGTTGTACTTTTTTATTTACGTATTTTTGGAAAAAAAATATTTTGTGATATTTTTTGTTGTTGTTTTGGGAATGGATCGGAATGGAATGGGGGTGGGGTGTTGGATTGGATAACATGATTTTCTCTCTCCAGAGTTGGTTTGTAATGTAGCATTGCCTGTGATCTGATTACCAAATGGTCCCATCAAGAAATGCAGTGCATTTCATGTATGTATGAATTTGTGGGTGTAAATACTATGAATGTGGTGTATGTGTGTGAAACCCTGTGCATGTGAGACACTTTGTGTGTGTGTGTGAGAGAGAGAGAGAGAGAGAGAGAGAGAGGACCCTGTGTGTGTGTGTTACATCTATCCGTTTCCTCTCCTAAACAATGCCTTTGTTTCCCCTTGAATGTAATTGTATTGTGGTATATGTATGCACGTGCGTGCGTGGTGTGTGTGTGTGTGTGCATATGTGTGTGTGCACTCGCATGTGGTATGGAATGTGGAACAGATGAAAAAGTCAGCATGATGAGAAGTAAGGTTGAAAGAAGTGTGAGGTAGTTGAAAGAAGTATGAAATATATGTCTTAAGTTTAAATGTTGAGGGCATATACTTTGTAACAGTAGTGATGCCCAACGGGTATAGAGAGGAGACTGAAACAGAATGGCCAGTGGATGAATGTGCACATCATGTGTGCCTGTTTGACAGAAAGTGAGGAGAGAAAGTGTGTAGCATAGTCTAATCTTCACTTTATAGAATAAAAACTGTTCACTGTATACATAGTGTTGAAAACTGTTGTCTAATTTTGCACCCATTTAAACAAAAACAAAAAAAGAGTGAATGCCATTTGCGTTTGTTGGAATGTTTCTTTACCTGTATAATCACTATGAAAAATACGAGATTTATCAACAGTTTAATATGAAAAGTTCCAAAGAAATCTGATGGTTAGAAGATGAGTACGTGCATGCATCTATTATGTGTTTAGTTATGGAACACCATTAGTCCTTCCCCTGTTCTTTTGATTCATCATTGTGGCTACCTCATACTTTTGTCTTCTTGAATGAAGATGATGTAGTTTGTTTCGTTTTTCAGTTCATTTTATAGCTGTTGTGGTGTGGTTGTGTGGGCATTGATTGTGACCAGAAAGTAATAAATGTGAAGATTGAAGTTGTGAAGGCAGAAGCCATGCACTTAATTGGTTGTTATTTGACTTGTAGGGTTCATCGCAAAATGATTTTATTTACCGTTTTTAGAGAATTTGTTTGCATTTATCATCCGTATATTACAATCAGTTGTGGAATGATCACAGTTGTGAATTTTTGTGTTGTGAATGGACTTATGTTGTTTTTTCCTTTCAAACTGGTTTAGATGTTCCACTAGCACAAGTGTTGATACCAACCTCACTCTAATTTTATGTTGCGGAACGTCAGGTTTGTAAGAGCCGATTGTTTACTTGTGGATCATATTCTGTGATAGGTTCGAATAGAAAATACAGTTGTGAACATTTTTTCCCCCTCTCCCCGTAAGGCAAAGTAAAGAATATCCCATAATTTTGGTCTTATGTGAATAGAAAATACAGTTGTGAATATTTTCCCCCTCTCCCTGTAAAGGAAAATGAAAGAACATCCCGTAATTTGGCTCTAACGCCTGTTCAAATTTGTTTTCAGATGAATGAAATTGTAGAGTTTGTACAAATTTGTTTGTTTTGCTTACATGAGCATATCCACAGATTCCATAGATTGCTGTAAGTAAAATGTGATTTAAAAATCATGTGCAACTGTGCTCCTTGACAGGAAAAAAGGCCTTCCTTTATTATTTTTTATTTGGTAGACAGTACTTCAAGGAGTTGATATTTCATCTCAGTCTTTGGTAAAATAACAGAAAATTCCTGCTTGAATAATGACACTTTGATTTCTAATCAAACTCTTGAATGGTAAATGATGATCATGGAAATCCAAGCTATTTTACGGTCTTCTCTTGCCAGAAAGCGTGTAAGAAATCCCAAGTTAACTTCCTTGTGGTTGATAATAGTTTTGAAACTTGAATTGTTTGTTAATGTCATGTCTTGGTTGAAAATCCTGACAATTTGTAGCATATGCACATACATACACCACACATGCACAGCATTATTCACCATTTCTGTTGAATTCAGTGTTTCTGTATGTATGTAAATTGATGGCTGAAGATTAAAGAGAATGTCTGACAGCACAGGCATCGCATGCCAGTCTCACAGCACACAAAAGTCCCCTAGGGTCATTTGAAAGTATGGAATTATTTCTTAGAAACAGATTTATTGTTCCATATTAAAAAACATTTAGTGCACTGTTCTTTGTTTTGCAGATACGGTTGAAGTTGTGCACTCATGTCTTTTGGAATGTTATTGCAGATTTCTCAGAAAATAATGTGAAACATACCTGCACATTTAGTAAGGCAAGTTGGCCATACTCAGTTTTAAACTATTTCATGAAATCATCAAATGCAGGTGATGAAATTTTTTTTAAACCATCAGACTCTAAACTGGATGAAAAACTCAAATTCGAGTATGTTACTCAATAATGTGAATTTAGGTATAATACATGAAAGGTTGTTGAAGTATTTTGACAAATACAAGATATAGCATTAGGGAATGATGAATAACACCTATGGTGAAGAAAAAATATCTCTTTATTATTTCATTTTTAAAAACAGACATCTGGGCATGATTTTTTAATATAAAAAGTACAGACATTTAGCGCTTTGAACAAGACGGTACAATCTCAGGTAATGTTTGAACAAGACGGTACAATCTCAGGTAATGTCATCCAAGATCAGAAGTTGCACCGTTTCATATCATGAAGAAAGGCGCTTCCTCTTGGAATCAACCACTAATACCCACTAATACTCAACAATTAAAAAAAGTAGATATATTTTGCTGGCATTCATTATTCTAGTACTTAAGAAAAACTGAACAGTATGTTTTGTTTCAAAAGAGTCATAGTATTGATTTTTTTTTGATTTTTTTTTTTTTAGCAAATTGAAATTGTACAACTGAATACAACGGTTGAGCACATGACCTTGATCTCTCAAACAGAACCAGATGATGAAACTGTGGAAGCCAGGGATATTTACCTTGTGACCTTTAGTTATGGACTGGTACTTAAAACATCTTGTTGTGAACTATATTTTGTATTCTTTTACAGTCTGAAGCCAGTTGGATGTACTTAGAATGATTACGGGTTTCATGCGGAAAGATGGTAATGTTTGGTGTATTTTAACAGATTTTAACTCTGCTGGGTGTAAGGTGTTTTTTCGTCTTTGTAAAGAGGTTGTGCATATACATACTCAACAGGACAGTCAAGTGAAGAAGAAATGAATCTGTTCACATTGCTAGTGATGGATATGCAGTAACTGGTAATGTGCAGGCAGCTGTCTGATTTAAATCATGAAATTTTGAAAATTCATATACGAATGTTGTGGAAAGAGCACCGCTGATAATAAACAGCACCACTGATTATAAACATAATTTTAATGATTCATACTATACTATACTAGACTCAAAAGTTCAATTATCCTTGGTAGTCAGCTTTTCCTGCTTGATGAAACAATAAAAGGTATGCTGACTGGTTTTATGCTTTGAACAGGCAGACTGAACTTATTAGAAGAATGTTTTGAGTTGTGATACAGTGTGACTGTTAAGTGTTATCTTTTCAATATACACCACTTGATAAAGATTCTGCCTTTATTTTGAGAACAAGGTCTGAGAACAAGATCTTGCTTGGAGTCCGAACTTAAAAATTAGTACTGGACTATGAAGCACTCTATTTATCAGCATTTCTTGGCTGTCTGTTGCTTTGAAGTATATCTTATTAAACTTGTGATGTATTGCTGACGTTTTTGGTTTGAGAAAGCAAAATGAATTTTCTTGCAATAACAAATAGACCTGCAAACAATACATTAAAAATTTCAGAACTGGAATAAAATTTTCTGGAAAGATTTTATTCTTGGCTTGGTGTCCCAGTTGGTTTGGAATAAAGGAAGTTTTTAAGTTTGGTCCCTTTGATAGGGTGAAGGAATTAAATCATTAAACACAATTTTGATTCTTGAGGCAGTTACATTGAAATGTTTGTTGTTGTGAATGAAATGTGGATCACAGGCCAGACTGCAGTGTTTTGTTGGAATTAATTTATTGTACAAACTTTTGTTTTGTAAGTTTGTGAGAAATGTGAAATTTGTTCTTGTACAGTTTAATGCAAAAGAAACACAAATAAAAAGAACTCATACAAATTTTAATCAGTTTTCATTATGATTTTGTGTGTGCGTATGTATGTGTATGCGTGCTGGTGAACAATTATAACCTTACATAATATGGTTCTCACAGTGGGACTGAAAGCACAATTTGTACATTAAGTGCATATAGGCAATACAAGTGCACATGTATACGATGCATACATACAAATGAAAGCATGATTAACTCTGTCTCCCACACCCTATCCATCAGCTGCAAAAACTTAACCCTTTGACTCCCTCACCTTATTATCTACCATGTACCAGCTTCCTGTAAGAGATTGGGGGATAGAATGAGGGAAGAGATTGGGGGATAGAATGAGGGAGTCAAAGAGTTAAGTTTTTGCTTTGCTATCATTGACAATGAAGCAGGATGCTAATGAACAGGGTGAGGGAGTCAAAGGGTTAACAGTGTACACTTGACAGACACGTACCTTACCAACACCCCTTCGGCCTTTCCAAGGAGCTGATACTCTCTCCACATCACCAAAAATAAACAAAAAAATTGCCTCAGAAATCTTTATTTTCGTTAATGAACAGTCATCCTTTTACCCCTAAAAGGTATCAATTTGGGATGTAAATAAAGTATCCCAGATGTTCAAGGAAATGATACACATTTCAACAGTGACTCATTAACTGGATAACAATGCTCTTCAGTTAATCACTGTTCGTAGTTTGAAGACAATTACCAGATTTATTTTAATAGTTAGGAACAAACACTGTGTAATCATTTTTCGGCCTTAACTGGCTCCAGAGTTGACAGTGCTATGGGTTCACTGGAAAGACTGGAACCACACAGTGAAGTGTCATCTACTTCAATGATGTGTCACCGAGGGTGCTGCTAAAATCTTCTGTCTGTATCTCTCAGGTTGACAGTAAGTGTAAAGTACAGACTTGCTATGCAGTTGCAATCCAGAATGGAACGCCACGGCATCATGATTATCATACTCATATCATCATCACAGCATTCTGTGTCCATAAATGTGGCATGGGAAATTGACAGAAAACCCCCCCCAAAAACAAAAAATAAAACAAAACAAAAAAAACCCCACGGTGTAATAGCCCAGTAAATGGGTACAACATGTTATCACATTAAATAAGAAATCATAAGATAGATCGCAATAGTCTTTACTCTGACTCTTCACATGGTAAACACATTAAATAAGAAATTATCAGATACAATGTCATCTTTCCTCTGACTAATCACATTTCCATACATGATACCTCGCTCTCAATGTCCTATTTCTGATGCTACATACCAATCTGGAGTGGTAACAGAAGTCTTGCATGCGCATGTATGTACTCATCAGTACTGTCAGGGTTCACAATATATTTATGGTGAATGTACTCAGGCATGGAAATCAGTGATCAAATACTGACCACAGCTGAGAGGGTACATCAGTAGGCATGCACTCACTTGCTCTCCTCAACACACACATATACAAACACACACACACACACACACACATGCACACACACACACACATACTTACACACATACACTGAATCACATGCCAAAAATTCATTTGTCCACTCTTGCCAAAAGATCAATCAACTAACAGATCACAAAGCAAAATGTCTGAACTATGCCACCTCCACTGCAGAACCCTCTGGTAGTTTGCCTTTGAGTTCCATGACCCTGCACACAAAACTTAAAAAGTTACAACAAAACACTACGTGTATCCAATAAATCACATACATACACATACAATCAAATTTGGAAAAATAAAGTTCACACATCACACACCACACACACACACACACACACACAACTCAATTCATGAAATACATATGAAGGTTAATCCCTTCAATGCCAGGTCATTGTGATCTGTAAATGTAGCTGTAAGTTAATAAGTGTTACAGTACTAATGCTAAAATGTGTGTTTAAAAACTCTTATGTTTTTGTTACAATACTTTCATGATACTTTCCAGGATGATGCAATAACTATGTCCAGATTTCAAATAACTCAAAGTTTGATTCTGACGTCAGACGTTGCTAAATACCTAATTATTAATAATGAAAATATAATTTTTTGCTGAAGTAATGTGTGAAACATGGAAAGGCAAAAGCAGAAACCCCAAAATTCACTGAAATCACACAAAATACATGCACAAATGTTGCATTCTACTGATATTCCAATGCCAACAGATGAAGTCAGTGTAGGACAGTTGAGGAATGAGTGAGGTGAACACAACATGTCCGCATAGACCTTGGCCCTTTCCTTGCCTTTTCTGTTGTTTTAATATAAGTAGATTAGAAATGATAAGTTGTACTATGTGGTAATATTAGCCTGTGCCCATATGATAAATTAGCAACAGCAGGTGTAAATTGGCCTATGCGTCAATATCTACACTTATTTCATGTAGAGTCCTGTCAAACAGTCTCAATCCTGGAAGGAACTCCATAGCATTATGTTTATCATCATCATCATTGCATTGTACAAATGGTTGCAGCTTCTGTGGCCATTAAGGCGGCACAGAAAATGGGGGTGGGGGGTGGGAGGGGAAATAAGGTGAGCACAAAGATAAAAAAAAACAACGCCAAAGTTAATTCATTTTGGCGAGACCGTTTTAAGCAATGGGGGTCAAAGGGAAGTAACACACATAAAGCCGAACCTTTTCTTAGTCCGGGCAAGAGAATACAATTGTTTCCCTTGACTTTGATTTACTGGTCTGGTGAACAGCTACTATAATTATGATAATATATATATTTAAACAAATGACAGTTAATAAAGGTATCATGTCTGTGGCTCAAATTATTATCAATCTATCCATAATAAACATGTAAGAAATCTCTTCAGACACTTAAAAGTGTCATGTCTGTGGCTCAAATTATTATCAATCTATCCATAATAAACATGTAAGAAATCTCTTCAGACACTTAAAAGTGTCATGTCTGTGGCTCAAATTATTATCAATCTATCCATAATAAACATGTAAGAAATCTATTCAGACACTTAAAGGTGTCATGCCTGTGGCTCAAATTATTATCAATCCATCCATAATAAACATGTAAGAAATCTATTCAGACGCTTTTTCATTTACTCACACACACACACACACACACACACACACACACACACACACACACACACACAACACATACATACACACACAAACACAAACAAAACACCTACTTTTCTTTTTCCAGTTCCTCCTGTATCTGCCAGTAGTGGCGCTGTTCCTGAGTCTCATTGAACGCCTTCATGGCTCCCAAGGCCACAAATCCCATCATTGTCCTGCAACAGCACAGACACTGGTGAAAAATCACAAACACATGCATATAAAATAAGCACTAGTTAACAGCAGTTTTAATATACAGGCTGGGTAAGAGAAGGCAGGGGTCCAGGGGCAATGTCCCTGCTGGAGGATCTGGGGGGCTTTGTCCCCCAGAAGCTGAAGAATTTCTGTAATTTTGAGGCATTATGGATGCATTTCCTGATGGCAAATACAATGATTCAGTAATATTTCTTCTGAAAATTTTTTTTTTTCCCCTCTGAAACTTGGAGTTCATCCGCTGAAATTAGCGGATCCGCTGAGAGTTACCCAGCCTGAATATATGTATTCACCATTTACAGGAAAGCTGGAGGGAAAGACAGCACCAGGAAGACCCAGGGAAAAAACATTAGACTGACTTGCAGAGTGGCTGAGGACAGAGAGGGTAGAAGATGTGCTTGCGGCAACAAGGGATAGATACATATGGAGGGCCATAATTGCCAATGCCATGCAGCAGGGCACTTGATGATGATTCACCATTCACCATCAATCATTGGTGTCCATCTATTCCTTGATACACAGACATAAGTAAATAAAAGTTTTTGAGAAACACCCGAAGGTTCTGGATGCGACCCAAAGCAACAATGCCTGATCACTGGCCAGAAAGTCACCTCCTGAGTCCTGACACCACACTGTAGCCATTTCGTCAAGCAAAGGGGGGTTGGTCGTCCATGCGCTAAACCAAACAACCAACCATCAGTCAGTCAGTCAATCAATCAATCAATCAATCAATCAATCAATCAATCAATCAATCAATACGGCAATGATGATGGGTGTTGTCTGCAAGGCTCAGCTCTCAAAATAAAAAAAACAATTCAAATAAGTAAAAAGATTTCAACTGTAAAGAAATTTACACGTCTCTTTCCCTTTTCGTGTGTGCTGTTTTTGTTTTTCAGCATTCCAGGCAACGTTTCCTCTGGTGCACACATGTGTACTGCTTAACCCACACTGTGCAGGCCTTATGCTGCTGCAGAGTCTGCACACTCTGGACTGTCTTACAGGTTGTGCACGCTGGGTATGTTCATGCTTCCATAAGCCACAGCACACTGATACTTGATATTCTGTGTATGTATACACACAAAGGAGGATTTTTAATGAATATACTTGATATTCTGTGTACGCATACACAAAGGGGGATTTTTAATGAATATACTCAACATTCTGTGTATGTATACACACAAAGGGGATTTTTAATGAATATACTTGATATTCTGTGCATGTATACACACACAGGGGGATTTTTAATGAATATACTTGATATTCTGTGTATGTATACACACACAGGGGGATTTTTAATGAATATACTTGATATTCTGTGTATGTATACACACACAGGGGGATTTTTAATGAATATACTTGATATTCTGTGTATCGTTATACACACACAGGGGGATTTTTAATGAATATACTTGATATTCTGTGTACTTACACACAGGGATTTATGATATACTTGATATTGTGTTGTTACACACACAGGGGGATTTTTAATGAATATACTTGATATTCTGTGTACGTATACACACACAGGGGGATTTTTAATGAATATACTTGATATTCTGTGTACGCATACACAAAGGGGGATTTTTAATGAATATACTCATATTCTGTGTATGTATACACACACAGGGGGATTTTTAATGAATATACTCAATATTCTGTGTACGCATACACACATAGGGGGATTTTTAATGAATATACTCGATATTCTGTGTATGTATACACACAAAGGGGGATTTTTAATGAATATACTCAATATTCTGTGTATGTATACACACAAAGGGGGATTTTTAATGAATATACTCAATATTCTGTGTATGTATACACACACAGGGGGATTTTTAATGAATATACTCAATATTCTGTGTATGTATACACACACAGGGGGATTTTTAATGAATATACTCAATATTCTGTGTATGTATACACACACAGGGGGACTTTTAATGAATATACTTGATATTCTGTGTATGTATACACACACAGGGGGATTTTTAATGAATATACTCAATATTCTGTGTATGTATACACACACAGGGGGATTTTTAATGAATATACGCAATATTCTGTGTATGTATACACACAAAGGGGGATTTTTAATGAATATACTTGATATTCTGTGTATGTATACACACAAAGGGGGTTCAGATGCTTGCAGATCTGCACACACTGACCTGAAAAATTGGAAAAATCTCCACCTTATACCTGTCAAGTGGTACCCAGGCATGATCAAACCCAGACCTTCTGACTGGGGGTCCCACGTCCTAACTATTTGGTTATCATGCCTGTCCACATCTCTCTTAACCCCTTCCCTGCCACAGTATTTGTGGCCTTTAGCATTGCTGTCTGCCGGGACAAAATCTGGCTTTTTTCAGTATGTTCACTAATTTGTTCACTGCTCATTCATTTCGTAAGATATCTTTTCAGTTTTTGGCATGTTTTTTCCTTATGCCCTTGGCTATGGTTTGATGTCATAATTATTTGATTTGGTTGAAAAATAGTATTTTTCTAAAACAAAAATAGTTTCGGAACGTACATACACACACAGTAGCACATAAAACCACACAAAACAGAGCAGAATCTGGTTCTTGTACATAATTAACATCAAGTGAAAAGGTTTTCTTACTATAACTACTCTCCATGAATGTTTTTCTATGTAACAGTCAACAAGTTCTTGGGTTAGCACAGTGGAGGAAGAGACAGAATATGCAGTTGTTCTGCCATCTTGAATCACATTATCGGGTTTGTTACTTTCCGATGCCAATTAGACTAATTAATGTCAATTCTCTGACGCAAGGAAACTGCACTTTGACATCTCCACAAGAGATTGGTCAAGTTTCTAGTGTTATCTCCCATTTTTTCTCCAAAAATTTCGATGACGAAAATCCCCCGTGTCATCACGTTACGGGCGTACAGACATGTCAATATGGCGTAAGCAGGGAAGAGGTGAATCCTTCTGCATTTAAATTCCAATCTGCCAAATACTCTTTATTCAGCTTTGTATCATCTATCAACAAAAGCTAAATAGTTGTAGTTTTCAGTGATGTAAGAATTCCCAAACGACCAAATTAACCTCAATTACTCTTCCATCAGAGTGGGTCATATATTAGGTATGCATACTTCAGTAAAACATAAGGTTGTCTGATACAAACAGTGTGATAGGTACTGACCCCATGACTGCTCCAAAGCTTGTTCCTACAACAAAGCCTCGAAGTCCCAAGTTGGCTTTCAGCACGCCAATTGTTGTCCCTGATGAAAACAAACACACTCAATTAAAAACAAAATCACATAAACAGTTTGATTAAAAAAAAATTAAACAAACAGCACACAATTTCCTGCTGACATAGCTTTGTCTAAGATTCATACAAAAAAATGATGCCTGTAATAGCCAAGCGGTCAACACATCTGAATTCAATTGGACAACCTGAGTACAATCCTACATGGATACCACTTGACAGGTAAACGGTGGAAAGTTTTCTGAATACAATCTACATGGGTACCATTTGACAAATAAAACGTGCAAAATTTTCCAATCTCTCAAGTCAACATAATGTTCAGACCTACAAAGGCCTGAACTCTCTTTGTGTGTATATGTGACCGTCCACCACGGAATGAGTCGGATTGCACCTGACACACTTTTTCGCTAGCACTAGTAGCAGTAGCAGCGATAGTTCATGTAGGGGGGTCAGGGTACCAATTTTGAGATTTTCACTGAAAATGATTCTGTGGTCATTATTTTATGTCTTGCTAAAATACTTGTGCTTATTTGATCTTATAAATGGGTGAAAAGTGTAGCTCTATTAGAAGTACTTGGTTGCTATGGGCATAAGTGTGACATTTTCAAACTGCGATTTCTCAAATATGCATTTTTTCACATATCCAACTTTAAAAGGTCATAACTTTGAAAAGGAATGCCCGATTTTAATAAAATTTGGATCTGTGAAAACTGCGTTTTTGCTTATTAATTTCTTTTAAAAACAAAAAAAATCACCCCAGGTGCTTTGCGACTCATTCCGTGGTGGAAGGTCACATATATGCATGCAAGACATCAAATATGTATGTTAATGTCCTGTTA
>JAPXFY010000018.1:39151815-39211815 GCA_030674185.1 Monoplex corrugatus | reverse complement strand
ATACTGAGATATTGGTCTTTTTGTTATTATCAAAACCGCATTATATCTCTAATTTTTATACGTACACAAACAATTAGCTGAATGCTAAGCTCCGAAAATGAGATCGTGGCCTATCCTGATTGGTTGAAATTAGCCACATGTACTAAAGCTTGGCTTTGTGGCTATCTGTGCCGGCATTTATTCCAGAAAAGACAAGTTTTAATCACTCCCAGTGTTGTGCTGTTTTAGAAAGAAACTTCATGAAAGCTTATTTATGTGTTCTTGTCATTATCTAATACACGTAGTTCTGAAATTTCATTTATATTTTCCTCTGTGAATGGGAAATTCGGAGTGCTAGCCTATCGTGTTAGAGCATCAACAATTATCGTCTGCAATCGTTGCTACCAAAGCTACGGTGGCAGCATAGACAGAAGACACGTCGATGTCCCTGATCTTTGGCTGACACCATGATGCATGAGGATTCCAGAAAGTTCATTGCATAACTAGTATCCAGGCATCTATTTTTTTGAAGCTTCTAGATTTTGGTTTTTGACTGGAGGAAGCCTCTCCAATTTACTTGCAAAATTCTGTGGACATTTCACAGGACACAAAAATGAGAATCATATCATTAATGTTGACAGTATGCACATTTTTATTGGTTGTATCAACCATCCATGCAAGGAAGAATAGAGGACCCAGAGGACCACAGTGTTCAACATGCGAAGAAATCGTCAAGAATTTTGCAAAGGTAAGTTAAAACAATACATTATATTCATTGTAAATCAAATGAGGCCCAGGCACTATCTTTTATGTTTACATCATTTAAAAAATCGATGAAAATTTCATGATTGAGCTTTAAGGCTTTATGCAGGATTTGTGCTAAATTGATAATCAGATTAGATTTAACTGATTTAAAAACTAGATGTTTTTTTAAATTATTTTTATTTCTAGATGATTACAATTGACCAGAAATCAAAAGAAAGAAATCAAAATCAGTAGAAAGGAAAGAGAGACATTAACTATGGATATCTGGATTCAAAGATGTCTGGTGCACAGAGCTTGAAGACATCAGCTAGAACTGCATTGTGACCTTTTATTGTCATCTTGTTCACTTTAGTTTGTTCATAATTGTAGACTGCCAGGAGGGGTCTGGAAGTGGATCCAGTGGTGGATTCTTTCTTGGGTGGTCTCGTGTCCGCTCTTCAGGACCCAGACTACGAGTCCGTTTCTCTCCGTCACTCACCTGTCTCCCTCGCAATGGTTGCTTCCATAGAGTCCATGGCGGAAAGACCTCAAGTACTCGGCCGATGCCCTTCGTCAGATTGTACCTCAATTCAGTCCTGTCAAGGCAAAATGCGGTACTCTTACCATCTTCGGTCACCCGCTCTTCATCTGCCAGAGCTTCCTCGAGATCTGTGCCACTCAGGTCTGGTTCCCTCTTTGGGACCCACGTGCAGGCCACTATCAAAAGTCAGGACGAGATCAGGAGGGACCTCGCCCTTCACTCCGGTCCCGCTTGCCCCGTGGCAAAGCGCCCTGCTCCGGCGGCTCCCCCACCTTCGCAGGGGCCTCCACAGACGATGTTTTGCGCCTCCTTCAGCCCCAAAGGGGCTAGGGCAAGCACCCCCCACAGGCAATCCTGTGGGCAGTCTGTCCCGACACATAGACACTTTCAGATGGAAACCCCTAGGTCCATCTGTGATGCCTTGCTCCCGGACGACTGGGGGATGTCCATTGATCTCGGAGATGCGTATTCCCATCTCCTTATTCACCCAAGGGACAGGACGTACCTCCAATTCGTTTGGAGGAACCGATTCTTCCAGTTCAGGGTATTCCCCAGGGTCGCTCGGGTCCAATCATCAGTGAGCAAATGGCACTCCCGGTCCCGGCTAGCCCAGGGAGTCCCTATCACACAACCCCCCTCCTCAGCGGACTTGTTCACGGATGCGTCCTAATCCGGGTGGGGGGGCCCACGGGTGAGGGGGCCCACGTGGCCTGCTGACAGCAGCAGGTCAATGGTCACAAGATCTCCTTTCCTGTCACATCAACATGCTGAAACTGGAGGCAGGTTTTCAAGTCCCAGAGACTTTCTCCCCTTTCTTAAGGGAAAACATGTTCGCATCGACACGGACAACACTATTGTTACATCAACAAGCAAAGGGGTGCCAGCTCCCACTCCTTGTCTCGGAGAGCGGAACAGCTTCCACTCTGGTGTGTAGAACAATCCTTTCGGATCTCAGCGATGCATGTCCCGGGAAAGATGAACATACTTGAGGCCTCCGTCAGCAGCTCCCACAGGATTCTTCCCTCAGAACGGGCACTGGTCTGTGCAGTTCTGCAGCCAGTGTGGGCAGCATGGCTCAAATCACAAGTGGAGCTGTTTGCCACCAGATTCCACTGCCACCTTGATCTGTATGTTCTTCCGGTCCCGGATCCTTCGGCTTGGCCCGTGGATGCTCCATCCATCCCACGGTCAGTCCTGTCGGGCTATGCCTTCCCTCCGTTCCCCTAACTGGGAAAGTTCTGCGGAAGGTGAGGGCAGACTCTGCCACGATGGTTCTCGTGGCGCCTCGATCGCCTGCCCAAACATGGTTTCCAGAACTGCTGCACCTGTTCCATGTGCCTCCAATAAAACGCACTGTGATAGACCGGTCCTTGCTTCAACCAAGGTCACGCATTCTGCACAGCAATCCGGAGACTCTAAACTTTCCTGCTTGGCTGCTGTGCAGGACTCAATGTCTTCATTAGGCTTGTCCCCGGCAGTGATCGGCCCTGTGGAGCAAGCGCACAAACTGCACACTCAGGGAATGTATAGTGCCCACCGACGCGGTTGGCCTTCTGGGTGCTCCTCAACTTTCCAGTCACCCTCGCGCTCGCATTGGGCCAACTACCACGGCCTTCTTCGTCGAAGAAAAACCTTTTGTCCTCCTCAGTGAAGGGACGCAGGGCAGCTATCTGCACCACCCTTGTGAAGGGACGCAGGGCAGCTATCTGCACCACCATCAGCCAGTCGGGTAGTCCTTCCTTCATGGACGACCCTGTCCTGCGGGATATTGTCCGCGGGGCTTCCCTTTGGGAAGCCTGACCCCCCGCCGCACCTGGCCGGGGATCTCCTTCTCGTCCTCTCCTCCCTGGGACTTCTGCCTTACGAGCCCATTAGCTGCACATCCATCTCTCGATGGCTGTGGACAGTCATCAAGGATGCGTATGCAAGGCCGGGCTCAGATTTGACTGACTTCTCACTTGTCACTGGCGTTCACTCAATGCCAGCCTCCAGAGTGTCCTGGATGCCGCGCATTGGCGTTCTCCGGGCACTTTCATTCCATCCTACCGGCGCGATGTCTACCGTCTGCGCGACGATGGATCTAGGGGTATCGCTTCCACTGTGGTGGCTCAACACCCCATCTCTGCCGCACGCCCTGACTTGTCTCATTCCTCCAGGTGTTAACCAGGTAAGCCCTCCTTTCGGGTAGCGCTATTCTGCATCAGTGAGCCACGGTACAGTATGTGTAATTAAAAGGAAATTTTCCTTCTAAAATTACGTTTAATCTAACATACTTACCGTGGCTCACGCAGAGTCCCTCCCGTTCTCCCCGCCTTCCTGGTTCCTTCCATTCACAGTCAGGGTCTTGGTTTCCTCGAAAAGAGGAAGAGCACATGCACATGCGCAAGACATGGATACTCTCCAGTGGTGCAGATCCTTCTAAAAGTCAAGGGTTTTCATACCCCCACTAAAAAAACTTGAGGGTTTTCATACCCCCAATAATTTTTTTAGGGGGTTTTCATACCCTTTGCCAAAATTTCTGGGGGTATGAGCCACCGATGCAAAGACTCGGTATTTTGTTTTCCCAAGTAATTTTTTGCAAAACATCGAACCATCCGTTTCCCGATAGAGCCAGGAAAATTCTAGAGTCCATTTTTCTTGAAATTGCTTGTTCGACGACGAGGCTGACGCGGCCATTTCGGATGATGTGGTTGAGTCGGACATGGTAGGCCTACTTGCCTCAGCAGCAATGTTGAATCCAAATGAAGATAGAGACCTCTGTTCTTTTGAAGTTTCTGGTCTTTGTCTCTTTTGTTTCGACATCGTGACATTCAGTAGAAGAACAGTTTCAAAAGTTGGCAAGTCAGCGCGTGTGGTCGTACACTGAGGAAAGCTTTTCCTCGAAGGGCTGCTTTCGGTTTCCGCTGCATTTTCATTGGCTCAGGCAAAGAGTTGTAGAAAAGTGTGACGTAGCCTAGTTACTATTTTTACCGCTAATGTAATGCCCGACCCCAATGCTGCATGTGCCGCGGCGGGCAAGCTAAACGATGTCGGTCGCGTCGTTAGCTTGCCCGCCGCGGCTAGGCGAGCGAACGGAGCGATAGGTCTATACCCCCACGGCTCAAAACCTTTACGTGATGAGACCGGCAGAGGAAAAATGCTTACGTGACCATACCCTCAAGACGACAAAGTCTTACGTGTTCATACCCTTTTGACATAATTTTTGTACGTGATTTCCATCTTCCTTACGTGATTTACCCCCATCTCTACGTGATCTGCACCCCTGCTCTCAGAGTTATGGTTCTTTCGGACTTTATTGTTTATGAGGCAGGAATGGCAAGTCGCTGCTGCTTATTGCATCAGTGAACCACGGTAAGTATGTTAGATTAAACGTAATTTTAGAAGGAAAATTTCCTTTTACAGAATTGTGCGTATGTGTATGTGTTACATACTTATTACATGTGAAGAAAGTAACATGCTGTTTTCCCCTCATATGTAATTTATAGAAAAAGAAATGTAAAGTGATTTCCTTCATATCATGAAGATGATAAGTAGCATGATTCTCATTGTGTCACTGTCAACTGTCTAATTCTAACTAACTTTGAATTGCACAAAATAGAAACATGGATCTCACCAAACATTGCTATTGGCAGTGTTACTGTATATGCGCTGATGAAGGCTTGACTTAGTGAGCATTTTCTTTTAGTAATCTTGTAATCAAGGTATTGCCACTATTGGACATCAGTTGGCATTTTATTATGAAAAATTATGTGTATAGATTTTATAATGTCATCGTCATTATTGTATGATGATGTATATATTGCATACAGTGGAGGTGCACACACACACACACACACACACACACACACACACACACACACACACACACACACACACACACACACACACACACACACACACACACATGCATATTTCATCAAATGATACAAGTAATTTTTAATTTAGTGTAAGGAAGATCCATTACCATATCGTGCATGACACTGTATTAAATTAAAAATTTATAGACCTCAGGAGATGAATTTTGTGTGTGTGTGTGTGTGTGTGTGTGTGTGTGTGTGTGTGTGTGTGTGTGTGTGTGTGTGTGTGTGTGTATTTATGGTATCCATATAAACTGTGTTCTTGTATTACTTAAAGCTTTGAAAGCTCTTTAATCTTTATTTCCTCCAAGTCATATGAAATCATTTGCTTCAAGTGTGTTGACATAATGACAAAACAGAGACATATGTGACCTGCTCGCATGAAATGATAGATAAATCGCGTTTGGCCAAGCTGTGCAGCAGGTCAACAACAGTGGTGGGGATCTGTCCGTGTGAAATTGAGATTTTCACTTTGGTACTTTGTTAGGCCATTTTTAAACACCAGTTTGAGTTGATTTTCCTTTTTTTTGCACCATAATTCCTTTTAGTTCACTTTTTTTTGTGACCTACTGATCGATTTCAAACAGAAAATCATGTCAGAACAAGTCACTTTTTCGATACCACTATCAGCTGACATTGAATCCTTTACAAAACCCCAACATATTATATAGCAATGGAACCAGGAGAGTGTCTATTTTTATGCTGTTGACTCATTATGTTTTAGAGTCCAATCAGAATGCTTGTAGTTGTAAGGGCTCTCATTGGTGTAAACAAAATCTGACACTTCGACGAAATGTTCTAACTTTAAGGTTTTTCTCAAAATAGTCATTGTGCTGTTTGCTGGATCACAACTTCCACATTTTTTGTTGAATATACTTTGTTCTTATATCATCAGAAAGATCGTTTCCTGCTCTTTCCAGTGATATATATTTCATATTCAATATCACCAAAATTTGACTTATCTACCTTTTTGTGGAAGCAGATCACATATGTACACTGAATTGCCTTTATTGCATATATTTGGAGCATACACTGAAAAAAACCCACTAACATATTCCCTCCCACTATGAATATGATGGTCTTCGTTAGCCAGGATAGCCCATAATCAGTTCCAGGCTTCTGTCATCTCTTGCTGACTTCTGCACCACCAACTGCCTTTTGGTCTGCCCCTGTTTCTTTTACTAGGTGGTTTCCGTGACAGAGCGTCTAGTTTTGTCCATTTTTAGAACGTATCTCATCCATTTCATTTCTTCTTCATCCCCTTGTTGTCAGTACAGCTGATTATTGCCAGATCATTTGGACCCCTGTTCATTGGAGATGTGTTGCTCCCATCTAATTTCCAGGATATGTTGTAGACATTGGTCTAGCTGTTAGTTTGCCATGTCTCTCTCTGAAGCAGTGACAGGATCCTAGGATTAACTCTTAACAGTTCGTTCCATTGAATTTCGATTGCCGATGATCGAAAATTACGATCGGAAAGTTTTTGTCTTATAACAACACATTTTTGGTATCAACATCAACCATTGACTAAAAATCACTTACAAAAACGAATGTATAAAGGAAAAAAGGCAATATTTTAAGATTTATAAGCTGAATGTTGCATAAAAAAGTGCGTGACCACGTGTCTTCCCGTCCGACGCCATCTTGAATTCATTTCACTTTACTGAGCTGCCCGTGCCAAGTTTCTATGCGATTATGACTTCCAGCAACTCTTTTTCCAACACTGAGTACCTCGACAGCAGTGATGAAGAAACCTGGGAGCTGGAAAATGCTGTTTCTGACTCTGACACAGATGATGATTCCGATGTCCCTTCGATAAATCCAGACCGTAGCAGACGATCCCAAATGTAAGTGTTTGTTTACATTCTTCGATCTCAGTAAAACTAAAAAAATCGCTATTGTGATTGAGTAATAATGAAGAGTGGTCACTAGAATTCATTTTTGACTTACTTTTGGTTTGTATGATTGATCATTTATCAGTCAAAAGGATGTAATGTAAATTTTCGCTTCGACAAATTACTTGAGCAGACTGACCTACTTTTGGCTGTCGGTCGACACCAAGTACTAGCAGACAAAATCTCAATGAACAGTCTGTTCAGTTTACATGGTCAGTGGTACAAATTATATCGCTTGCATGATGATCAGAATCATGTGTGCCATTGATTCTAGCATTTTTCACATGATAATCCATATGTGTACACTATTATTTTCCTGCATGAAATTACAAGACTCTTGTGTGTGTGTGTGTGTGTGTGTGTGTGTGTGTGTGTGTGTGTGTGCAAGTGTGTCAGAGAGAGACATTTTGTGTGTGTGTGTATATGTGTGTGAATGTGTGTGTGTGTGTGTGTGTGTGTGTGTGTGTGTGTGTGTGTGTGTGTGTGTGTGTTGAGTCTATAACTTTAATTTCTACTGACAAAAGTGTGTCAGTGGTTCAGTTTCTCTCTCTCTTCCTGTGTGTGTATGTGTGTGTGTGTATGTGTGTGTGTGTGTGTGTGTGTGTGTGTGTGTGTGTGTGTGTGTGTGTGTGTGTGTGCACAAACATGTTTTTTATTTGTATTTCATGATTGTGCTTTACTTTTGTTCACATTTCTATCAGTTGAACAAAAAGATGATGTTTTTCTCTTTTTTTTTTGTTCCAGAAATGAAGGCTACAATACAGAGGACCCAGGTTTGGAGACCCCTCTCCCCGTCTTCGATCCTGCCCGTCCTTCTGGTGTCTACCTGGAGGATGTACAGACGAGGGCTGACATCAGACGTTATTTACGGCCATTGGATTTTTTTCAACTTTTTTTTACTCATTGTCTAGTACATTGGTTATGTACACATACAAATAATTATGCAAAAGTTGTAGGTCCTAGTAAGCCTTCCATGTTTCCATCTTGGTTTGACACATATCCAGATGAATTCTATCGTTTTCTTGGTCTGTTGATGTATATGAGTATTGTTCAAGCTCCAAACATAGAAAGGTACTGGTGTTCAAAAACTTTGTATAATGGGTTATGGGCAAGAAGTTTTATGTCAAAGATGCGATTCAAGCAGTTAATGTGTTTCCTAAAAATTTCTAACAATGAAACTGAAGATCCTAATGATAAACTTTCTAAAGCAAGATTTCTAATGGAATATATAAGGAGTAAGTGTCAGAAATTGTTTCAGCCTTCTCAAAACATATGCATTGATGAACGCATGGTGAGAAATAAAGGAAGATATAGCTTTAGACAGTTTATTCGAGATAAGCCTACAAGATGGGGGATGAAATTATGGGTTTTAGCTGATTCTGAAACAGGTTACACTTATAACTTTGATGTATATTTGGGGAAAAAAACTGTTTCTTCTGGTTTTGGCCTTGCATATGATGTTGTTATGAAGCTAGTTCATTCTCTTGTGGGTCAAGGCTACAGACTCTTTTTTGATAATTTTTATACTAGTTTTCAGTTGTTGAGGGACTTGATTAAAAAAGGTATCAGAGCATGTGGTACTATCATAGTTAATAGAAAAGGGTTTCCTCAGCAATTGAAAAATGTTAAAGAATTTGAAAAAAGGTCACAAAGGGGTGATGTAAGATGGATGAGGGAGGGAGACATACTTTCTATGCAGTGGAGAGACAACAAAACTGTTTCATTTCTGTCATCCATTCACACAGCTAATAAGTCTGGTTTTGTTCAACGTAGATCAAAAGTTCAGGGGCAGTTTAGAAAAATCAATGTCAGACAACCAGAGTTAGTAAAAGATTATAATGAAAGTATGGGTGGGGTGGATAAAAGTGATCAGCTGATCAACAAATACAATGCGTTGCGTAAAACTAACAAATGGTGGAAAACACTTTTTTTTCATTTCATTGATATTGCGCGAGTAAATGCTTATATTTTATTTCAAGATTTTAGAAAAAAACACCCAGACATTCCTGAATTACAAAGACATGATAGATATTGCCAGTTAGATTTTACTGAAGAGCTTATAAGACAACTTGCAGGTCTGAGTGAATATGGAAAAGTTCCGGAAGCATCTGTCAAAATTGTATTTACCAAACATTCTATTGTTCCTGTAAAAACAAAAGAAAGAAAAAATTGTAGAAAGTGCTATGATGATAAAAAGAAAGAACAAAAAACCAATGTGATGTGTGCTACCTGTGGTCACCACCTGTGTTTTGTGGATGACAGAAACTGTCTTTTGAGTTTTCATGCAGGCTAAGGGTCAGGCATGGATGTGGGTGGCTCTGAATACAGTAGGGTTGTGGTGGGGGTTGGAGTCTGACTTTTGTTCCCTGTATGATTCTATGATAACAATTGTACTCTGTCTGTTATAACCAGCTGTGTTATGACAAGGGGGTAGATTTAAAGGATAATGATTTGAAAAAAAACATGATGGGTTTGTCCAATATGGAAAATTTTCTACGTTATCCTCAGAATACTCTGTGTTCAGTCTGCTAATTATTTTTCTTTGTAGAAGATGCCTAAAAAAAGAAGAAAACTATATTCATACCTTTTGTTTTTCCTGTTCATCACCTGATGTGTTTATCCAAAGAACCAAAATAATTGTATCCGCCGTGAAATGAGGTTGGTCGTGCTTGAGGGAGCGACCAGTCTATTTTTAGTAACAATATCAGGATATATATTCATGAAAAAGAAATTTAATAAGGATTGTCAATATATTTGTATTTTTTGTATATTTGGGATGCTACAATAATGTTTACTATGTAAAAACTTGTGTTCTCCTGCTAAACAGGAAGTCTGTTGTGACATGACTGACTTGTGTAAATAACGGTGAAAAATCTGGAAATTCGGTTATGTACAAATTTTGAGCACTGAGCATGTAATATTTGACACATTTGAGTGAAATTTGTTTCAGATAAAAGAAAAATGATTGCTTTGTCAATAAAATTTAAAATTGTAAACTTGAACTCATTGTCTTGGATTTTTTGTTCATTGAGAATGTGTGAATTGCTGAAAATGCTCACAATTTCTATTTTTAGCATCAAAGGTCAAAGGTCATCAAAAAGAGTACGTTCAGCAAGTGTGAAAAAAAATGTCATGTTAAAAAAATTCAGTTTATTCTGAACACACTGGTATATTACACTTGAACTTTGGTCAATAACTGCACATTTTACAAGCATTTTAAAAATACTACACTGTTATTTGTTAAAAAGTGCAAAAAAACCAGAAACTGTTAAGAGTTAATGAGATATTAGAACTTGTGTTGTAGACTTCATAAGGTAATTACAGATATAACATTATAAGGACGATGAAAATGTTTTGCAGAGGCTTCATTTTTGACATTTCTAATTTACAGAGATGATATTTCTCAGATATATAGTATAACTTCTATAAGGCCTATGAAGTTTTGTGGTGTTTTACAGTTTTAGCTCCTCTTCTCTGACTGATATTGACAAACTGTAATCTTCTGTTTGTTGTCTTCAGTTTCTTCATCAAGTTCATGGTCGTAGACTTGGTTTTCATGTGGATGGATTTTGAGGCCTACAGATCTGGTCATGTTATTTACATTTAGTAGATTTACTCTTTCTGTCTTTACTTGTGGGCTGGCTGGTTCTTTTGATAGGGCTTTGGACTCAAGATCTGATGTCTCGAGTTAAGTCCCAGTTTCCATCATTCTGTTGGTGTCAGCTTCGTGTTTCAGAGTTCCTTCTCTGCTCCTTGCCATTTCAAGATCTTGTCAATACACAAAGTTTGGCATAGACTCAGGGACCCTGCCTGATAATTGCAGGCAGATTTTGGTGGAGTGCCTATAAATGTCAGTTGTCTAAGTCAGTAAGTGTGATGAATTCCTCTGGAACAGCTGTCTTTACCTGAATGTATTTTCTGGGAATGTGTGAGAAGCCTCAAACAGACATATGATATAGTTTCTGTTTACAATTGCATTAGACACTATATGTTTTGTTTGACACTGGACTTGAAATTTCATCCTCAAACTGACATGAATTCTGGCTTTACAAAATTTGAATTGGACAGTTTACTGTTTGGTGTTTTGATTTTGTGAAATTTCATTGGCCCTGGTCAGTCCACAATTTATACTCTGACTTTATAATAATTTCGTACTAATAAATGATATCATGTTGATTTTTTCCAGGGTGTAGAACTTACAAAAAAGTCCAACTATGGTGGTGGAAACACAGAGTGGGAGGAAAGTCGACTTGGTCAATATTCCAAAAGGTTAAAAAAGAGTCATTTTACTTCATTTGTTTAACAGTTCTCACATTTTATTTCCTGAAATTTGGCATCTTTTTCTTTGCTGAATAACACTGTCTTTAACTTGTTTAAGTGTTGATATACTACATAAATAATGAAATTAAAACATGAAAATTTAGTCATATTTTCTATTTTTCTGTATGGTCTTTCTTTTATTTTTGTTTGTTTGTTTGTTTGTTTGTTTTCTGATCAAACAATGATGGTTGTGCTAAAGCCTTATCCTTATTTCATAATCACAGTGATGTGTACTAGTGCATTTACTATGTAGACTGTAGAATAATACTAGTAGTAATGCTATACATCCATAATCACATGATAGTGATGAGAATCATACTGATACTAGATACAAAATACAGATTTTTTAATTAAGATAGAGAAGACAGTGAGGGCATAGAAAGTAAAGGAGGCTTTATTGAAATCATACACGTAGAGCAAGACCAGTGATTTAAAAATGGAGAAAACAAAAAACAAACTTACTTTAGCTTCACGGGATCGGATCCAGAAAATTGAGGGAGGGTGTTATGCACATGTTGTGGGACAGAGTTCCTGATGGTGGTCAGGAGATAATGCCCTTGCAGTTGAAGCACTTTGCCATTTGTGAAAAAAGGCCTAAAATGAAACCCTCCCTCTTGTCTTAGGTGAACAAATAACAGAAACACTTGAAACAGCAAACGCTAAAACCATCTCAGGAGAAATAGAATTTCACACCAAGCCCCTTGTGTGAGCATTCTACAAATAACATAATTAGGACAACATTCAGTTATGATAAATAGGCACAAACCTGTTTAAATTATGATATTATGGTAAATGTAAGAATTACACTGACCTGACTTTAGTCCTTTCTGCCCCCTCCCTTCTGCCTTTCTGTTTCGATATTCTCTCTAGGATATTTTTTAAAATCTTCTTTCTCTCTCTCTCTTTCTCTCTCTCTCTCTCTCTCTCCCTCCCCCCCCCTCCCTCCCTCCCTCCCTCTCTGTCTTTCTCTTTTATAGTGGAAGGGGATGGTTGTTCTTAGATTTGATTTTGTTGAGATTTTGCGCTATATAAATATTGTAATTATTATTATTATTATTATAACCCAGGTAACCCCACTCTGGGTCTGGCCCTGACTTCATGAAGATAGGCCTAGTTGTCTGACCTTGCCATCAAAACACTGTCAATTGTAATCTTGTCTTTAATCATTTGTAATTGTATGCTATGAGTATGAGTCATGTATGACATTTTTTATGTTGCTACCTTAGTTTACTTTCAAAGCTTGTACTTGTAGCATGCAATAAGCAAAAGTCACTGGAAAAGAAAATGGCTTCAACATTTTATTTGCACCTTATATAAAAGTATTATAACTCTTTTCTGAAAAGTCATTGAACAGAAAGTATGCTACATGTAAATCAGAAATTGATGTATCTTATAAATGGAGTTTTTGTTGAAATTCATCACCAGTATTAACAATAACACTGATGGGTTTTTGTTGTTGAAATTCTTCACTGGTATTACATTGATCTCACTGACATACAAGATTCCAGGGCATATTATTATTAATGACTTGAACTTGAAATCTGAAAGCAGATGACTCTCTTTTAAGTTATCTTAGCATATTGTACATTCCAAATGTATTTGATTTGGCATACTTTTAATTGTCATTGATTTTGTAATGAACAAAAATACATGAAAATCTGTACATTTTAAAATTGGCTGTACAGCCAGATTGGAGTAGCTACTTATAAATAATGTTACTGTATTGAGGCTTTAGTTCCATTTGTCAGCGATACTGTATTGTAGCAAAACAAACAAGCAATTGTTGAAAATGTATATATATGTTTTTTATTTCTCATATTAATTGTAACAACATCCATTAAATTTATTCTTGTTGACTTGCTTTCAGAAAAGGGTAAGTTAAATGGACAAATCTATCTAAAGTGTCTTGGTGTTGTCAACTTTTGTAAAGCTCTCTAAAGGCTTTATGGCATTGTAGGCTTCAGTGCTGTTCAGATGGATTAAAATTGTTATTGCCTTGTTACAACCATGATTTTCTCGTATCCTCTGACTGTGTGTCATCAATTCAGTGTTCTTTTCTTTCTCACTTTCTTTTGTGCTCTATTTTCATTGTATCAGATATGATATCTGTGTGAGCTCATTGTGAAATGTGGAAAGTGGTCATGTATTGCATTTTAAAAAAATTGGGTCAGTTGTATGGGATGCAAATTAACTGTTCATGTGTGCTTTTGAATTGTCACTATATAAGTATATTACAGTTTACAGTTTACATGTATACGGTGAGGAAAATGGGAAAGATATGCCTGTGGGTATATATGTGTGTGTGTATTTGTGTATACATGTGTGTGTGTGTGGGTGTGTGTGTGTGTGTATGTGTGTGTGTGTGTGTGTGTGTGTGGTCTGAGCATATCAAAGTATAAGGAAATTATTTGATAGATCTAGATATTGATTGTGAAATTCATATAATTTCCTTGAAGTACGTAGATTCGGTTTCAGTGCTGCATAGTGTACGTGTATGTTTTGTCTGTTTTTCCTCTTAGTTCTTTGCCCAGCTTGTTTTTTCACTATTTGCAGTGCATTATTTTCATGCTTGTGTACACTGTGTAGTCTGAAACAAGATACCATAGCACGGTGATATCTTTTCAAAAAGAGAGATAATAAATTGGATTTCTGAACTGATTGAGTAATAAAAACCAGATGCTTATATTATATTTGTGCTGATCCTTTTATGAAGCATGTTAATTTCATGCATGTTTATTGCAGATATCAAGAAATCTTTAAGTATTTTGTCGTACCCTTAGATACAGATTTTTTAAGCAAATAATAATTTACACAGATTGACAGAATTTAAGGATTAGATCATAAGTACTAAGTAGAGAATGATAATTTTGTCTTTTAGTCTTTGCATTCAATGATTCATGCGCTTCAGTGCAAAAGGATCATATCAATGGTTGCAGGAAAGTGATAGGATTACATGATATGGATTCTGTTTTAAATTCACAGCATTATGTATTGCGATCATAATACTATTAATACAATAATAGTGATAATAGTACAGTTAACAGATAAGACAGCCATAAACAGGTTTAGATATTTTTTAACCAGTGGTGTTTGTGGTTAGTGCAATGCAGTAACAACTGGAAGGTTGTGGGTTTGAATCCCCATCAGTCCCTTCAAAAATCGTTAAGGGATTTTTCGGCTCTAACTGGCTCCTACCCAGAGTTGAGTGTCCTGTGGGCTCATTGGGAAGACTGGGACCACACAGTGAGTCTCATCCACTTCATGGATGCGTCATTGAGAGTGTTGCTCAAATCTTCTGACCAACATGGCAAGTGTCTATCTCATCTGGCCTGGTTCACGGCAGGATATGTTATGATAGTAAGCTTAGAGTACAACCCTGTAACGCAGTCTCAGTCCTAGATGGAACTCCACAGCATCATGATTATCATCCTCATTGACGGTCATCATCATCGCATTGTAAAAACTGTGCCAGCTTCTGTGGCCTTTAAGGTGACATAGAAAATGGGGAGGGGGAGGGGGAAATGAGCATGATAAAGGTAATCTCCCTATGTGCAATGATCCATAAAAAAATTTGTTTAGAAATGGTTTGGATGTTTTGTTTGAAGCTGAACTAACAAGTGTTAGTCATTTCAGTGAAGTACGTTTGGTGGAAATCATGGAAATCCTGTGTATGGACGCCAGTAAAGAGGTAGGCCTAATTTGTAGTCTTTATTCTTCCTCCAAAACTATGAGATTGTATTGATCCAAATCTGCTTACACTATGATGTGTGTGTGTGTGTGTGTGTGTGTGTGTGTGTGTGTGTGTGTGTGTGTGTGTGTGTGTATGCGTGTGTGTGTTTGGAGAGAGAGAGATAGAGGAAGTGAGGGAGGGGAGAGAGAGAGAGAGAGAGAAGAGAGAGAGAGAGAGAGAGAGAGAGAGAGAGAGAAAACTGTAATCTGTGACATGTCAACAAGTATTAGTATATCTTGACTCATTGACTACTGATGGAAATATGTTGACCAAATTTTAGAATGCAAATTAGATTGCAACTCAACTGTGTCAAGGAAAAGTTGGAAATCTATAATACCTAATTATCTTATTTAATCAAAATCTATTTTAATTTCAGGAACTAAAACTGAAATGAAAAATGAATGTGAAACCATTTCACCAGGATTTTGTGATCATTAACCCTTTCTATACCTATTTCTATCCACCAGCTTAAAAGAAAACAAACAAACAAACAAAATACCCTTTTTAGTTTTTACTCCCTCACCCTGTCCACTAGTTTTTCCAAAACTGGTGGAAAGCGCAGCGTGAGGGTATAAAAGAGTTCAGTTTTTGCTTTCTTACCATGGCTGATAATACAAGAAGCTTGTGGACAGGGTGAGGAAGTCAAATGGTTAATGGACTTAATGTAACAAACTTAAGCTGGCAGTCAAACATCCAAATCTAACTGCACACGTGTTTAGCTTTGTTTTCAAGATCAGTTACACAAAGCCTGTACTTTTCAAGCAAAGAATAAGGGAAATCTGTGAGAACTGCAGTTACAGTCATACCTCAGCTGAAATTATTTCCTCTGTCAGTGATGGTGTTTATGCTTGTTTCATAATTCATAATGTCAAAATATCACACACTGCATAGAAACGTCCTTGTATATATTTTTTTTATGATGAGGATAAAATTTGAGGTTGAAGAGATATGTGTTTTGTTTTCTTCTGAAGATTATTATTGTATTGCATTTTATGTGGTTGACATATTTGTCTGTTCTTCAATTGATTGTGGATGTGTACACACATATGCACAAACATGCACATGCACACACACACACACACACACACACACACACACACACACACACACACACACACAGACACAGACACACACAGACACATACACACACACACACACAACACACACACACACACACACACACACACACACACACACACACACACACACACACACACACTCTCTCTCTCTCTCTCTCTCTCTCTCTCTCTCTCTCTCTCTCTCTCTCTCTCCCCCTCTCCTATGCATGTATGCAAACAGACTTTTCTTTAAAAATGATTTGAAGTTAATTCTTATCCATCTCGTGTAAAATTTCAGTGTTATCAAATGGTGGAAGAAAATGAAGGACTCATAGAAGAGTTCTGGTTTACCTCCTCCCTAGAGAAAACGGAGGACAATTTTCATGAGTTCTTCTGCATTAAACATGTCAAAGGTAAGTTTGTGGAGGAAATAGTTGGTATCGTATTCTCTGTTTCCCTGTCGAATGTTCCAGAACAGTGGTGCAATCATTTTGATTAGACGTGCTTTGCACAAATATTGATCTGCACTGCTTGTTGATGGCAGGCTGTGCCATTGAAATGTTTACTTTCATTTTACTGACAGCCATGCATGTGATAACAGTATTGATCTGACAGCTCAGTATCCTAAGTTTCCTTGCTGTGTGGAACTGATGTTGGGTAAATTGTCATGCAGGCTTATTTGCATAAGTCACATAAGAATGTAGCAGATGTATAAAACATTAGTTTGGCATTTAATATTGTGGTATACTATAATAAAAGCTGTCATCAAAGTAAGATATTAACAAAATTATGTAGGTATAATTGTAACATAATTAAAACTATAGTAGTAGCAGGTCTGAGCTGGTTGCAGTTAATCATGCCCATGGTTGAACACAGCCTGGCTGTGTATACAGCACCAGTTAGGGCTGATAGTGTGTATGTGGGCGTGGCAGTCCCTGTCACAGTCCACACCTGTTCACCTCTGACTGGCTGATGGAGCTCTGCTTTTTATAGCATGCATCATTGCATGTACACGTCATGTACATTCATATGTACATATTTGTTTGCATTCATGCATATAATGCAAGTGTGATGATATGTAACATATTGATGTGTATGTGCATACATTTATAATGTAGATTTATTGATTGAGTTATGGCACTTAAACTGATGGGCTTTTTTGAGAACGCTTGCTTTTCATATGCTTGGGTTTAATCGAATGAGTGTGTAGCTATGCACGTTCTGATTCTGTGATTTCGTTTTGTATTTGATTTTTGTTTTGTATTTGATTTTCACGTATGTCTGTGTGATATGTGATATAACTGATATTTAATAACGAGAGTAATTGTTACTGGACATTTGTCTGTCATTTTGAAACTTATGGCTGCATGTAAGAGTTTGCATGATAATAGTACTCTATACACAGTGTACATATTTGACTGTCTGATGAAAACTTGAATCTTTGATGAGTTGTCGCCCAAGATATGGTTTTGTCTCTTGCGTATTGAAGTTACCTCTGTGTGTGTGTGTGTGTGTGTGTGTGTGTGTGTGTCACTGTGTGTGTGTCACTGTGTGTGTGTCACTCTGTGTGTGTGTGTGTGTGTGTGTGTGTGTGTGTGTGTGTGTGTGTGTGGAATAAAATAAAATCAAAGCTCGCACACTCATCATTCACCAAAGCATTCTCTCACAGTGGGAAAATCTTAGTGGTTCAAAACACACAAACTGGGACAGGGAAGACGAGAGGGGAGTAGATGAAAGGGTGGCACATGGAGGAGGAAATCACTGCTGGACAAAAAGACATGTCTTCAACTAGTTTAACTTGAAGGATGATAGAATATGTGGCTGTCGAATAGACAGGGAAAGCTCGTTTTAGTTGCATGGACCAGACGTAATGATTGGCGACCAACTGGAAAATCTGTATCAAGAAATTTGTAAACAAACAGTGTCAGAAGTAGGACAGAGAGGTCGTGCAGGGGTGTACATTCAGAAGTGGTCACAAAGATAAATAGACACAGTACCATAGATATACTTGTAGCATGATGTATTGATTTTGTATGAATTTTTTTTGAGAAACTGGCAACCAGTGGAGAAAGTAAAGTAAGGGGGTGGTGATATGATCAGGCCTCTTTTTATGGAGGACAAGACTGGCGGCATAATTCTTAATGTGCTGGAGGCATATGGTAGAGGAAGCAGGCAAGCCAGAGGGTAGAGAGTTACGAAAATTGATACAAGACAAGATCTCAGTCATGAATTTAGATGCTGCTGAAGTTGAAAGATAATAACAAACAGAACTGAAATGTCGCAATTGACAGTAACACATATGACAAGTATGGGTGATGAAATTCTGCATGGAGCGTTGAGGATCAAAAACAATGCCAAGGTTCTTGACTGAAATAGAATGCACAATTGTGTTATCCCCTGGCTGGATAGAACAAACTTTTACTGTGGAAAGCTTGTGCTTGGTGCCAACAAGCATTGTTCCAGTCTTATCTCCAGTTAACTGTAGCATATTCTGGATCATCCAGTTCTGGATCTCAGTATAACAGACAGAAGTTTTTGAAAGAAGAGTTGAAAGATTTGCAGGAGATAAATTGTTGTAGAGCTGGGAGTCATCAGCATAAAAATGATATTTGATGTGCTGACTGATGACATTGGCAAGTGGTGAAGTGTTGAGTGCAAAGAGGACAGGCCCAAGTACAGAGCCTTGGGGGACCTCTTATGCAGGTTTAACCAGCTTGTATTTAAACTTATTTACCATGACTGACTGAAAGTGATGGGACAGGTATGACAAAAACCAAGACAGAGCATTACCTTAGATTCCAAATGTGTGCTCCATTCGAGAAAGGAGGATGGTATGGTCAGTAGTGTCAAACATTGCAGAAAAATCTAAAAGAATAAGTATGGAAATTTGGCCACAGTTAGCTGAAAGCAACAAATCATTCCTAATGTGAAGAAGAGCAGTGTGTTGTGTTGCAAAAAGGAAAAAAGACAATATCAGAAAACTTATATCAAGGTCTGTGTGTGCATATGTTTGTGTACGCATGCATGTATACATGAGTATGTATGTATATATATCCTTTTTAATTTTCTTGCAGTCAGGGTCTTGTGGTTAATGATGAGTGTATGTGTAGGACAAAATGCAACTTTGATTCATTGATAGATTCACTGCTCATAGATACTTTGGCATTTCATTTAGTCCCTTTTTATCCACTGGACGAGGCTGCAGGGAAGTTTTTAGTCCTTTTCTTATTATCCGTTGGTTGGTGTCTGTTCGTGATCATGCATTTGCGGTTGACAAAGGCCGGTTGGCCAAAAATTTGCGCTTGTCTTGTCTTGTTGTATTGAATACGCGTCCTTTTTGGTTTGCTTGTTCTTTTGGTTCCTGTTTGCTTGCACGCTGGCAGTCGCACTTGTTTTGGATCTTTGATTCATTCCCTTGGAATTTCAGTATGCTGTCCAGAGAATACAGTTGGTCCAGACTGTACAGAATGTCCAGGTGGCAAAGAAAGACCCTGTAAAGATAACGGAAAATGCCTGGTAAGTTGTTCTGTTTATAGGCTTTGGTAATGATGTGAACAGAGTGTATAGAGGTTTGCATGTGATACAGACATGTGAAAATATACAAGTCAGTTAATATGTATGATTTAAAAAAAAATTATACACTTGTTTCCCTCCCCATGCTGGTTGAGCAAACGCAGACTGAGACTGGTAATATTACAAAACAAACATTGTTGCAATTCCTCTGTTTAAAACTTTAGCTTAGAGTATTACGATTGTAATGCTTCTGCACTTTAGGAATGGTTTAGTTAGTTAGATAGTTAGGTAATTGGTAATTAATTTTCAAATTTTATACATTGAATGTAGAAGTTATGAAAGAATTTAGAAGACATGAAAGAATTTATCTGTATTTTTTATGTATTTAACTCTGTTGTGTGTGTGTGTGTGTGTGTGTGTGTGTGTGTGTGTGTGTGTGTGTGTGTGTGTGTGTGTGTATGCATATGTGTGTGTGTGTGTATGTATGTTTGTGTGTTTGTTCACTTGCATGATGAATATGATGATGTACTTGTCCACTATGTATTAAGCCTCTTTGATAGCAGTGCATTTCATATGTCCCATGATCAGCCAGGCTCAAGAGTGCAGATTCCTGCATTGTTGGGTCTGTAGCATAAATAACATACTAACATTCATGTGCATAATTATAATATAAACTGTATTTGGCTGTGTCATCCCACTATTCCTGTTTGAGCTTGTAGCACACATGACACTCAACAGAAAATTCAAATCAAGTACATTTGAAAACATCACATACATTTCCATAGGCAAAACACTGGAGATATTGTTATTTACTTTTAATGGGAATAGTCTGTTGATCATACTTTAGCTATTTTGTTTAGAAATCGCTTAAGTTTTAAGATTTACCACACACAACCTACACAGAACAAATTCCTGACACTTTTCTGTTCTCCAGTCACAGAGCTCTATGACTGTTTTTGAACCTGACGTATTCGCATTGCTAGAATGGTCTGTTTCAGATAGATTATAAAAAGTTTTGATTTTGTCAAAAGTAGGAACTTACAACTAATGTGGTAGACACCTTTAATTAAGTATAGTTGAATTTTCAGACAGATGATTTTGTCTTTTTTTTATCCCACGCACAGGGAGCTGGTACAAGGGATGGCTTAGGAAAATGCAAGTGTAATCCAGGGTACAAGGGAAAACTTTGCGACACCTGTACTCCTGGCTACTATGAGAGTCTGAAGAATGAAACGCATTCAGTTTGTAAAGGTGAGATTAGTCACTTTTTTGTTGCATCCTTTAAGTAAAAAGTTTTGAGTGTTACTATTTCTTCTCGTCTGTTGTCACACTTTGAGTTTAGTCTCAAGGATGAAAATAGGTCGTCCTCTATAGTGCATCCACAGATTTGTACAGCTTCTTCCATAGGCTTAGTGGTGTCAGTCAGATTTCTTTCCTTAGTGACCAGTAGCTCTGTGCAGTTCTGGAGGATGTGATCTGCTGTCTGATCAGCTTCTTCACACGAGCACCGGAGGGATGGTGCAAATTGGAAGCGCCTGTTCATATTGTGGTACAGTCTGTTATGGCCAGTGCACTGTCAGAGGTTAATGACTTCCTCTTGCCAGGATAGCTGGAAGTAACTGTCATGTAGCTGAGGTGCTCTGAACAAAAACTTGAGGATGGATTTTCATCTCCACAAGGCTATTACTATTGTCTTTCTGTTTGTGTACTGCTACCAGCTTTGCCATTTTGTTGACCTCTCCATTTCCTGGGATACCCCAGATTAAGGGGATCTGTTGTGGTACCTGTGTGGTGCACCTGGTGTTTTGCAGTACTTCTTGCAGATGTAGCAGTTTGCTTGCAGGAATTGCTTCCAGGTCTTACATGGCATCTGTAAGGAAGACTTTGGTTGTTATGGTCTGTGGTGTTGGTGTTTGTTTCATGGACTATGGCCTCAACTTTGACTATGTAGTGCAGTCAAGACCAGTTGGTATTGCTTCAGCATGCTATTGTGCATTTGGGAACTAGATCATAGATGTATACCCCAGCACCTCCTTTTTTGAGTGCATCTGTAGCAGACTTATCTATGTAAGCGCATATCCATGTTTTCTGGGAGTACCTTTCATTAAGCGTGGCCAGCGTCAGGGCTTTCTTGCTTACGTCACTGTGCTCATCTTTTTGAGTTTGAATTCTACAGTTTTGACTTTCTCCTCAGTTTGATTGGAAAATCGAACAGAACTTCTAGTCCTTTGGAAGGGGATGAAAAACAAGTCGGACCCGCTTGCTTTCTGGCCTGTGCTATTTAAAGATCCCATGGCAGTTGAAAATCATGAAGAGCAAGCCATTCACCTGCTGCCTTGGTATAACATATTGGAGAGACAGGTTCATTTCCACGGTCCTTCCCTTTAAGGCTGATTGATCTTCGTGCCTTTCTGAAGTCTTGGTAAAAAAACAAAATGGATGCTGCTGCACTGCTGTGATGTGTTCTCAGTGGTGAAAGCAACTTGAGTTTCACATGGTAAATCCATTATGATGAAAAAAATGAATATGAATATGCATATGAATAGGAATGTATGAATATGATATTTCCCAGCATTTATCTGTCAGACTCCCTAAGCCTACACAAAACCCTGTGCTTTAGCAAGGTCTTGAAATGGGGGATGGGAGGATGGGGGAGAAGGGCCTATGAAACTGACACCAGAATGATGGAAACATTAAAAATTGGCCATTTTTTAATGCTGTGGGCTGGGATTGAACTTGAGATATCAGATTTCGAGTTTTTGGCTCTTGCAAAAGAACCAATCAGCCTATGTGACAAAGGACTTGAATGATTTAAAGAGGAAGAAAAATTTTGTCTGAATATGTCAGAACACAGTTCACGGCATGAATTATGTCTATGTGTTTCTATAAAATTTCATTCATTTATTGCTAATTCATTTATATTTTTGGAGTGACATGTATCATGACTTGATGTTTGCATAATTAGGGTGTCTGTTTTTATTATTGCAGTTCACTTTGCTGCATACACAGAATTCACGCGGTCTTCCTGCATTACTGTTCATTTTCTTCAATATTGTTAAACATTCAATCATTTTCATTTTCATTCTTGTGCACAAAAACATGTTTTGTGTATGATTATTTTACGGTTGTTGTACATTTTAATTCGACAGTATTTGTTTCATCAAAGAGGCTGCAAAGTGGAAAGCAACTTGCGGCAAATAGTATGTTCATGCTATTGATTATGTCATTGTGTGTTGCAGTGTGTCACATATCCTGCAAGTCGAGCTGCACAGGAGATGGTCCAACACACTGTGATGAATGCAAGGGTGGTTGGACGTATGATAAAGAAGCTGGCTGTCAAGGTTAGGATGCTTTATCAATGTTTGAGCAGTCCATATGAATATGAATGAAATGATGCAGACCAATTGTATTTAGAAGTAAAGGTCTTTAATTGCATTTTAGACTTGTTAACAGTGAGCATGGTTTTTAACTGTTGTCTTTTATCTTGACCTGGTTGTCATTTTTGATGTGGTAGTAGCCCTGATATGGCTCTAGTAGTCAGCTGGGCTATAAACAATATGAACTAGAAGTGAAACTGTGTGTGTGTGGACAGAATGGAGGTGGAGTGATAACCTGATAACATAGTTCTTCTTAGAAGTCAAGGTTCTTGGTTTAGTCCTGGACTAGACTACTGCACCTTGAGAGTTTCGGGCAGCAGTTTTAAGACGAGACAGTTAAACTGTCGTGTCTTAAACACACATAACAGAAACCACAGTAAGGAAGTTCTTTAATCAAATTGTGTGACTGTTGGTGTCTTGTGGATAAATATTTTGGTCTCCGAACAAATAGTTTTTGTTACAGGAATGAACTTTTTCTTAACAGTTCCACACAGTTTGAAATCAAGCTGCATCAAATTTTCAGAGATGAGCTCAGAAGAGTAGTGGAGAAATTTTGTGTTTCCCATTGGGAAGAATAGGGTTCGATCCTGCGTAGTTACCTCCCATCTGGTGGGTAAAAATCCTGCCTAGTTACCTCCCATCTGGTGGGTGAAAGGTGGAGATTTTTCTGATCCTCCAGGTCAACATATGTGCAGACCCCTTTTAGAGTACACTCGTGCAGCCCTCACCCTGTCTGCCAGTATCCAAATATGCATGTTAACCCTTTGACTCCCTCACCCTGTCTGCCAGTATATGCCATTGTCAGCCATGATAGCGAGGCAAAAACTCAACTCTTTCACTCTGTCATCCTATCCACCAGCTTCCGTTAGGGTGATGGAGTGAAAGGGGTCAGTTTTTGCAGCTAATGAATAGGCTATGGGAGTGAAAGGGTTAAACATCCTGTAAGTCATGTCAGTGTCTAGTGGCCTATGGAAACATGAAAACACCCAGCATGCGCGCCCGCCAATGATGGAATATGCAAACTGTGCAGCAACATACTGGAGGCGTAGTTTGGGCAAGACAAGTTTCGTAAACACATCTGAGAAAATTAGAATGCTATTGATAAGAAAAACAAAGAAAGTGTTCAGCAGTGTAGAACCAAAGCCAGTAAATGTCTGTGATGACTATTTTAAAGTCCAATCATTCCAAATTGATTGTTTTTTCACAGTTGAAACCTGTCTTTATGAGTTAAATAAGTCTGACCTATCAAAACTCAGATTTATTGAAGTGCTGTATTTACCAGGAACTTTGAAGAATATGGATATGCCAAAATATATGTCAAAGTGTATGTGATATTTAGGCAAGTAATAGGTTTATTATTATAATTATTATTATTATTATTATTATTGTTATTATTATCATTATTATTATTATTTTCTGATGATGATGATGATTAATTTTTTTCACTATTATTTTAAAGTTTAAGGCTCGGCCAACTTACTCAGAGCCCTATTAGGCTGTAACTATCTCACATAAAGCACACACAACTAAACATATTGATGACCCTTGAAAAGGAAACTTGGAAAAGAAAATTAAATACACATAACCTTGCATTCAGCAGTCATGCAAACAATCAAAAGGATATCCCTCCGACATTGGTCATTCTGATGAATTTGTCACCAGGGTTTGAGCTTGGAGTTTTACAATTTTATTTTTAAGCTTTGTCAGCCAGTATTCTGTCCATCAGCTAGAATTGATAAGCTTGAACTTTAATTAGTATGTGTTGCATAAATGTTCCTTGATGCAGGAGCATGTACAATTTGAGGTCATCACGCATACTACATGTTTTGAGTATAATCTACAGTATATCACTGTTTATACATACAACATGATTTGTTTTGGTTGTGTTTACTTTGACTTTTGTCTCAAAGGACAGTTATTCTGAAGAAGCCAAATAATTGTCAAAATTTCCTGATATCATGTTTTTTATTTATTTTTTAGTGACATTTGTGATAATTCATTTTATTTGCAGATATCAATGAGTGTGAAAATAACCCTTGTAGTCAATCAGAGTATTGCGTCAACACACAAGGATCCTATGCATGCATGGGTAAGCTGATCATTCTGCAGTTTTTCTGTGAATTTACAGGAAATTTGTTTTTGATAGTTTGGTTATTTCAGATTAAGGCATGATGAGTTTCTGTTTGTCACGCAAGGGTCATCCAGTAGTACTATGTTTTGAAAATCTAAAATAGAAAGGATCATGATCAGTGCCTTGCTATATTCCTTCAGTGTAACACCCCTTCTCCTAAATGATTAATTTCCATGTGTTAGGAAAGTCTGAAATGCCTGTTACTAGAATCTGGAGCTTTTATATGGTTTACCTGCTTGACCATCTCCCCTTCCAAGTCATCTAAGTCGTAGAAATGACTGCCAAGGAGGGGCTCTTTCATTTTGTGAGGAATATATCAAAGTCAGGGGAGGTTCGTAGGTGGAGAAGAGGCAGGATATGGTAGTGTTCTATTGACATGACGTCAGTTAGTGACATTACTATCTCTGCTTTGTGGGAATACACACTCTAATGTAATGTCAACAGTTAGTCATTTACCAGTGGTTTACATTTCTTTCTGGTCGCGGGTCTTAGTATTTTCATGAGAAACATCCTGTAGTAGTCTTGATTAAAAGCTTGTCTCATTGGAACTCAATGCCATCGATACATTCTTGTTGTCATATGCACATATCGTCATCATCATCTTTGATTTTCCTTGCTTTCTTCTGGACTTGGTGGGCCTTGGAGAGATAGTGTGCCACTTTGATGATTGTCTCTTAAATTCTGGCTCATGGCTTCTAACACAAGTTTAGTCGATGGCAACTGTCTGATATAAAAAGCTGTCACCTTCATTTCTGTTCTTGTTTAACAGTCTCTGCGACAGTGTTGTGCACCCGTTTTTGATCTTTGGTAAAGCTATGTGGGACACACCTTGCTTTACTACCACGTCTCATACCAGATTTACTCGTTGAAATTGCATGAACAGATCCATGATTAATACCAGTGTGACGAGTAATCTTTTCAAATGTTATTCCCTGTCTTCATTCAAAATTTTCTCTGACTTTTTGAACATATTTGTTGTCAAAAGCTTCAGCTGATCTCCCTGGATTATGCTTGCCTTTAGCTTCATTTCATCCATCTTTGAAGAATGACACCAACCTATAGATTACAGTCTACGAAAAAACTTGTGTCCCAAGCATACTGTGTAGTGTTTTTAACTTAACTGTACCAGAACTTCCTTTTTGAAATTCAGTTTTAACATAAGTGTGCTGTTCTTCAATGTTAAACATGGCCATGATGCTTGGAATAACTGTACCCAGTGTGAAGGTATTACACATAAAGAAACACTGTTTGCACTGATCTTGTAAATAAATCAAGAACTAATTGAGCCAGGTATATTGTTAAGTTTTCAAGCACTGTGAGGTACTTTTTAAGTTAGGACATCTTTGCAATATATTTGATGACTGTCATATTTTGCCTGATGTTTGTAATGATATGATATATCTGACCATAATTTGATTATAGAATTAGAAGTATGCATCAAACTATACACGTAATTAGTAATGATCACTGCTTATATTGAGACAATATTGAGAAGTAGTTGGTTTCTGATTTATTTGTTTAGTCATGATTTTTCTCTAGCAATTCTGGACTGTGTGGTGTTATTGCTTCTTTGGGATTCTTGATGATGAATATTTTGTGCATTAATTCATTAAAAGAGAGATTTGACAAGTTTTATTTGTTTCAGGTCATGGATATAAAATGAGAATTTTCTTTAAAGTCAGTGTGCTGCGATAAGATTTAAAAATAGGGAGAAAGTATTTGACAGTCTTGCAGAATAGATGAGGACAGAAGGGGTAGGAGACATAGTTGCAGCAACAAAAGATAGATTCGTATGGTCAACACCATGTGGGATAGCATGTGATGATGATGATGATATACTAACTTATAATAATAAAGAGAAAATATGTGTCCTAGGATTAAACTAAATGATACTAAATGTTTTCTCTGTGCAGCGTTTACAGATGACATTCCTAATGTCTGAATTTTTCCATTCATTTTCAGGTTGCAGTGTTGCTTGTGAAGGTTGCACTGGTGCAGGTGCTGACAACTGTAAAAAGTGCAAGAGTGGCTATCGTCTGGAGGGCAGTAAATGTATAGGTAAGATTTTGCCCCCCCCCCTCCCCCTCCCTATTTTACTGACTGTTAACATGTCATAATGCTTTTCTTTCTGTCATCACATGTCAGTGGTGTGTTTAATCCTTAGCTTGAGTTGAACATGAGGAAAGCGCTGCAGAACTTTTGATCAGGTGTTTAGATAATACAACATCTTTTTAAATATGAATGAACAATTAGTGATGGCAGCATCAAATTACCACACAGTTTGTAGTTTGCAGTTTATTCAAGAGGTATTCATCACACTTGGACAATTCCATGTGTGCTCCATCCAGTCTGCCATCTGTTACCTGGTAGATCAGTGAGCCTGTGCAAAATCTTACACGCTGACAGTCCTGAAATGGGAGTTCTTTTTTTTCTTTGTTTTTTTTTTTGGGGGGGGGGGGGGGGGGTGTCAAGGGAGTTGCAGGGCCTGTTAAATGTTAAACTTACACCGCCAGAATGATTAAAGCATTAAGATTTTTGCAAACAGGCCAGCTTTTTATGTTTCCGGCTGGGGTTGAACTCCTGAACTTCTGACATCAAATCAGATCAAGTACAAAAGCCTGCCACCATCCAGCTAAAGACAACAGAAAACAAACACACACATCTGCAGCTCACCTGGGGGTTGAACCCATGACCTTGTACCATCAGCATGGCCCTCAAACCAACAGAGCTAATGGGATCACTTAAAAAATGTACCCCAGTTACTTAGAACATCTAATTGGCAGGATTCTGTCTGAGTGGACTTGTGCTATACCTGGTGCTGTTTACCTTACTGTCTGTTTCTTAGTGTTAGTTTTTCATCCTTACAGATGGATTCTGCAAAGGTACAATAGTCTTATGGAACATAGTTAACTGTCAGTTTGAGAATAAAGCATTTAGAATAAGGCAAGTCAATGTAGTTAACTGTTAATTTGAGAATAAAGCATTGAGAATAAGGCATGTCAACATAGTTAACTGTTAATTTGAGAATAAAGCATTGAGAATAAGGCATGTCAACATAGTTAAATAAAGCATTGAGAATAAAGCATGTCAATGTAGTTAACTGTTAATTTGAGAATAAAGCATTTAGAATAAGGCATGTCAACATAGTTAACTGTTAATTTGAGAATAAAGTATTGAGAATAAAGCATGTCAATGTAGTTAAATGTTAATTTGAGAATAAAGCATTGAGAATAGGACATGTCAACGTAGTTAACTGTTAATTTGAGAATAAAGCATTGAGAATAAGGCATGTCAATGTAGTTATTACTGTTAATTTGAGAATAAGGCATTGAGAATAAGGCATGTCAACATAGTTAACTGTCAGTTTGAGAATAAAGCATTGAGAATAAGGCATGTCAACCATCTGAAAGGGAAGGGGGGGGGGGGGGGGGTTGTATAAAGATAAAATTGGGTGAAGCTTTGGAGGCCACTGTTGTCCCAAATATTGTGCAAGGACAAGTCTTCGGGTAGGGGTCAGAAACCTAGGAATATTTAGAAATGGTCACCCAGCCTGACACGAACAAGAACAATAGATGCAAAACTGAGGACAACTCACATGACCTGCAGTGAGGCAAAACATGCATTCTTATTTTGTAACCATCGGAGCCTTGTATTGTGGACCCAGTGCTCCAGAGAGAATAATGAATGAAGATTGAGGTCATATAAAAGTCTGGTATGAAATGTCTTCTTTTTGTTTCAGATATTGATGAATGCACAGCAGAAGGCCATGAACAGCTGTGCACATCGGAAGGTCAGAAGTGTGAAAACACGATGGGATCTTACAAATGTGCATGTCAACCTGGATACATCAAGGATGGTGACATCTGTAAACCTAAACCTAAACCTGAAGGTAAGAAACATTTGGAAAAGGGCAGTTTGGATAGGAGTTTGAATAATTGGAGGCATTTTCTAATTGCTGGAGTTGGTATTTGTTTTGTTTGCATTTCTTTTTCTTTCAAACATCCCACATGGATTGATCAAAACCTGCTCTCAGCCACACAGTTGATTTCCATGTATTGCCTTCCATTTGTTTAGTTGATTCCATCCATAATATGCAATGTTTTTAACTTCCTTGCATAGAAATTGAAAATATTCTGTTGTAGTGCTGTTGAATCTTCATGATGAAGTGTCGTCACTATAAAAAAAAGTGTCTGTGTTAACAGTGAATATCAAAAAAGCAAAAGAACAGAGCCAAATAGAGATATCACTGAGGAGATGGTGACAGATATATTGTGACCTGCTGGCATGAAATGATAGATACGCTGCGTTTGGCCAAGGGGTGCGGCAGGCTGACAACAGTGGTGGGGATCTGTCAGGGTGAAATTGACATTTTCACATCAGCACTTTGCTAGGCCATTTTTAAACACCAGTTTGAGTTGATTTTCCATTTTTGCACCATACATGCTATTAATTTGCCTTTTTTGTGACCTACTGATCGATTTCGAACAGAAAATCATATCAGAATGGGTCACTTTTTCGATACAAGCCAATACTGAATCCCTTACAGAACCCCAACATGTTATATAGCAACGTAACGGGAGAGTGTGTATTTTTATGCTGCTGACTCATTGTGTTTGAAGAGTCTAATCAGAATGCTTGTAAGGACTATCTGAGGTGTAAACAAAACCTGACACTTCGACAAACTGTTATAACTTAAAAGTTGTTTTTCTCAAAATGGTCATTCTGCTGTTTGCTGGATGTAAACAAGCACAACTTCCACATTTTTTGTTGTATAAGTTTTGTTCTTGTATCATCAGAAAGATCTGTTTTTGCTCTTTCTGGTGATGTATATATATTTTTCTCAGTGTTACCAAAATTCGACTCAACTACCTTTTTGTGGAAGCAGGTCATTGTTGACAGTTCCTCCCTGTACTCACACCAAAGTTTGACATAATGAATGAATCATGAATGTGACAATGGACACTCATGTCTCCACAACCTGACAGGAGGTGTCCATTTTCTGTCTTTCAGAAAAGTCCAATGGGAGGAGATCAGAGAATCGCAGACACAACAGCCATGGCAATATGAATCGGCGAGAAGAGAGCCTGATAACTCTGCTTTTTGGCTTCTTTGCTTTGTCTGTTATCTTCTTTGTTCTTGGCAAACTCTGTTATGTCATCAACCCCAAACTTGTCAGCATCCCTGTGGCTGTGTTCGCCATCATGATTTTCTACCTGATCAATGACTATGAGTAGTTGTTATACTAAATTGGTGAACTCTGTGCAAGACTCAGCTAACTCATCATTTTACTTTCCCTTCTGATGTCCTTTACAATTTGATATTGTCAGCTTTGTTAGGAATTTACCTTTTTACTCTAGAGACCCAGAAATGAAACAGAAAATTACCAAGAAAAAAATTTTCAGTGTGAGGAAGTACATTTCCCTGTTTTTCAAACATGCCGGCATGCACATATATGCTCACTTTTGCAGTCATATATATGTGTGCGTGTGCTTGCACGTGTGTACACACACACAGGCACACACATGCATGCACGTATGCATGCACACCACAACACACACACACACACACACACACACACACACACACACACACAACACAACACAACACACACACACACACAACACACACAACACACACACACATACACACACACAAACACACAGCACACACCACACACACACACACAACACACACACACACACACACACACACACACACACACACACACACACAACACACAGGCACACACACACACACACACACACACACACAACACACACACACAACACAACACACACAACACACACACAACACACACACACACACACACACACACACACACACACACAACACACACACACACACACACACACACACACACATCATACACACATATTTTTCAGATGGAAGCAATCATTGCATTCAGAAGTTTTCAGTGCTGCCAAAGTTATGAAGTATAAATACAAATAAGGTGAAAGGGTAGCATTCAGCTAATATTTTACACAATCATTTTTAACAAGAAAATTTGATTCCATGAGCTGAAGTTGCAGTGGTTATGAAAAAATATGAAGTACTCTCTTACATCTTAAATATTGTTGTATGTTTTGAACTTTGGGAGAGTGTGAAAAAAGTCTTTGCACAGATGGCACCTTGGTGTAATTTTTTAGATTTGTTGAAGAGGAAAGTATTTGTGAGAAGTGGAATGTGAGTGTGGTTCAGATGTTATGTGACCAACTTTGTATTGACCTCTGTGATACTTTTACATTCACTTTGTTTGGCTCTTCTAATAGTTCTATGATGTTCAAGCTGTAGACGTTCTGTGTTTTGCCTGTGGTATTATGAATGTTTACTGTCATTTTTCAGATTATGAATGTTTACTGTCATTTTTCAGATTTGTGGTGTTAAGTCTTATAGCTTTCTTTTCATATGTGTTAATTTATTCATTTTTATCCTGTTTTATTTATTATTTTTTATATATTTTTGAAAACTTTTCTTTTCAGATAATTTACTTGAAATCAACTGTGTTCAGAATGAACAATGCTTTCTGTTTGAGGGCTGCTTCTTCTTTTGCCTGTCAAATGTCATTGACACGCTAAGACACTGATCTTTTTTACCTCTTCCACCAATAAAGAGGAAGCCTGACAAAAATGTTAAACTCCAGTAGCAGCACATCGACATATATCACAAAAAGGCAACATTACAGAATCAGTGTTCTTGTTTCTTTCTTCCCTTTGTGCATGTGCAAGCGTTGTTTCTTTAAGTGTGTTTCAATTAGATTGGAGAAAACTCATGTTAAAAAAGGTCAGTTATTCTCCTTGCAGTCCTCTACTTAAGTGTCATATATTCAGAACAAGTGTATTTGACATGTGCCATAAAAAAGCAAAGAAAAATTCATACACATATTTCAAATCGGACATCATCCTCTCTCTCCTCCTTGTTTAAAATAATCAATGTTCATTGAGTCTTTGAATGAATTATTTAAGAATTCAAACTGATACAGAAATCATGTCAAGTAATGATGCTAATTTTTTACTTTAGGTAATGTCTTACATACACATATCATTGACAAAAAAATTGTTGTAACTGTTGAGACCACCTGATGAGTGCATTATAAGCAGTTATTTGTTCAGATCACTGATGCACAATTGAGACAGGTTTGAAGATAAAAAGAAAATACCCAAGCCATTTCAGTTTGTGCTTTTCCACCGTAACCCATTGTGTTAGTAATACTCTTTGTTATCGCCATTTCCCATGTGTTCATAATATTCTAGTCAATGAATAATTTTGTTTGCCTGATTATTAACTGTGTCAACAATATCGTTCATGGAAACAGTGTCATTATCTTTTCTTTGTCAATTGTTTAGCATCCTCTGAAGTAAAATTCTGAAATAATGCCACTCAACAACAACAACAAAAAAAAAAAAAAAAAAAAAAGTTAATTCTAGGTATCAAAATATCACTCATAAGATTTTAGCTCAAACTTTTAAAAGAATTTGGCTGTCTGGATATAAAACCATAATGAAATTATGTAAAAGTTTAACCATTTTTGACTCACAGACCTTAATTGCACCTGTAGCTGTCTCTGCTCTGTTGAAAAACTGTTGTTCACGCAGCGTTGTATGAATTTGAATAGTACATGTAGTAAAATATGGTTCCAAAGTATGATAAGTTAGTTGTTACATATCGTTGTGTCTTCCATCTGATGGAAGAGGTGTGTCGTTGCTCTCGTTTCTTTCTGACGTTTTGCTGCTAAAGCGTTATGTTGTGTTTGTGGTGTGTACTGCTACTGCTATAAACTTGTTTTCTCCTTTTTTCTGAAGATCAGCTGTTGTCTGCTTGTTTGGCAGAGCATTATGCTACCATTGTACCAAAGAAGTGAATGGAAATAGTGACTGTCATGCTGTTGTCTTCTCTGGCTATCTCGAGTTCAGTTCTGGTCCGCAACATTAAAAACTGGCCTGTTCGCAACCCATTTTAACGTTTTCATCATTCTGGTGGTGTCAGCTTAATGTTTCATTGGTCCTTCCCTCCCTCTTCCATTATCCTGCCCCCTCCCCCCATTTCAAGACCTTGTCAGTGAATAGGGTTTTGCGCAGGCCCAGGGAGTCTGCCAGATAATTGCTGGCAGATTTCAGTAGAGTGTGTATGGAATTGTCTGAGTGTGATGAACTCACTCTTGAACTAACTACAAACTCCAGAAGGTATTAGCTACTCCATGGTGCCGGCCAAATTTCAAAAGAAGCATGGCACTTATCAGCAAATATTTTTAAGTTCTGTTTATAGGCCAATTTGCTCTTGACAGAATTTGGTTAGCTAACAACAACATAATAATACATTTTTAATTCAAGATGATGATTACAAATCTCGAAAAATGTTCACCCATTACTGTATATCGTTTCATGCTATGGCTTTTACCAAAGAGAGTTACATAGCTGGTCATGAAGGAAAGTGCATTTTAAAGCCATCAAGCTATTATCTCAGGTTTAGATAAAGATGATAATCATTTTGGTTTTCATCATGTTATTAGGTTTGTTAAATCTTCAGTTTGTAAGCTGATGCGAAACAAAGATCGTAGTTTCATTTTCAAAACAGTACACATTTACATACAATGCCAAATACCATTCGGTTGCCCCATTGTGAAAATGAAAAGCTCACTAATGCTTTAACTATACTTTCTTGTTATTGTCACTGTGATATTTTGCTCATTTCAAACCATTTCATTTGCAATGTCACTTGACCAGTATGAGTTTGTGAGAGTAGAACTAGAAGATGTGACGATCATTTCAGTTTTCATTGTGTGGAAGTTGGATGCAATTGGGCTATTATTTGACATTGAAAGTAACAAAGTCAGTATTTGTTTTGTTTTGTTTTATTTTGTTTTCTTTATTATTTTCATTTGTGTTCTGTTTTTCTAGAATGCTGTGTCACAAATTTTGTGCAGAAGTAATATATATTGTGTGCTGCATAGTGATCATTTTTGCAGTATAGAGGAAGATGTATGGCTTCAGAATAATAATGTGACAGGGATTTTGGTGTTTTGTTGTTGTTGTTGTTGTGTCAACTCACACATTTAGGTGCAAAAATAAACTACAGATCTAATTGCTGCATTTTGTTGATAATTATGTAGCATGGAGACCAGTTTTGCAGTACAGTGGTTGGTGTGTGGTTTCAGAAGAACAAGCTGATGGTAAAAGTGAAGAGGACAACACACAACAACCAGACCAAGGTCCTTCAGAGACCCAAAACCCTGACACTGATATACCAAAAGATACACCAAAAGAAGAATTGTGACGATCGTACGTCATTTATTTTCATTTTTTTTTGTTTCAGTTGTTTAGTTCTTGAAAAATTATTTTGAATCCACTGTGTGTGCCGTTTAGATGCTCTGTAATCTCTACGCAAGGATGGAATGTCTGGTCAAGTGTGTTGTTTTGATGTTGGATCTAAGTAAACCATTGTGCCTTTTGTAATTCAAGACTTGGCTCTTTTGTGTACATGTCTGAATGTTGAAAATGGCTGTCAGTAGATGCTGACTCCGCCAACAGAATATTGGAAAGTGGAGAGTAAGGGAAGAGAGAAAAAACCAGTAGATCAATTTGTAAAGAACCAGTAAGCTTGAAAAGAGTTGGGAGAATAAAGGTAAAAGTTGTACCATAATCAAGAGATTGTAGGGGAGTGAGGTGGTTGAGGATTCAGCTTTTCTCGGGGCTAATATTGCAAGAGTGATGCCCATCTGTTTTTCTTCACTGTTTTATCTTCCCCCTAACCTAAACAGAGTTATGTACCTATTCACAGTTTAGTGAAATGGAGGTAAAGTGTGCTAAATTTTCCCCAATCAGATTTGTAGTCAGACTGGAAAATGAGAGCTCGATACCAACCATGTACAGAGAGAAGGAACTGGAAAAGGAAGGAGGAGATGGGATTTTAACTAGGTTATATGAGGATGGGATTTGGAGGTGCTTGATATCACTGGACATCTAAGTAAAAGATATTCCCCTTGCATTACCAAAGACTTGGTTTCAGCTGACATTTCTGCAGAGCATACTTTGGAAGTGATCCGTGAAAGTGTGATTTTTCTGTACAATCTGTTCCATGTAAATGATCCTGACATGCTTTGTCTGTGATTTGAGCTTGAGTGAAGATTACCATAGCGTAACAGTTGCATGGGTGTCTGTAGATAACGTTTCTGGTAAAATAAAGGAGTTGAGAGCCGTGACCTTGTTAGGACAGAAGTTTTCTGCTGTAACGGACTAACACCATGGAAGTACAGTTAGGATAAGCTGATTGTATTCTTTGCAGTTTCAGTGGGACAGCTGAAGGGTTGAATTGCTGAATGAGAAAGCATGAAGCCTATATCAGTATTTGGTAGGTGTAACCTCATGCTTTCGCCAGTACATGTGTACTGGTAATCTATTCTGGTGAACTGATATTGGTTTAAGCGGTTTGTAGCCAGACTGAAGATTTGGTGGGTATGACTGATGAAGAGATGCATTTCACTACAATAGAGCCTAATTTTGGTAAATCGATTGGCTGGTACACAGATAGAAAATAGTACACAAAGTCTATAAGATAGATTCTCAAGACCACATCAGCATTTAGGATTTATGCATAGGCTTATGGCATAGCCCCATGATTGTTTAGCACACAGGGTTTATGCATAGGCTTATGGCATAGCCATGATTGTTTAGGACATAGGGTTTATGCATAGACTTATGGCATAGCCATCATTTAGCACATAGGGTTTATGCGTAGGCTTATGGCATGGCCATGATCATTTAGCACATAGGGTTTATGCAAAGGCTTATAGCATAGCCATCATCATTTAGCATATAGGGTTTATGCATAGGCTTATGGCATAGTCATTATTTAGCACATAGGGTTTATGCATAGGCTTATGGCATAACCATGATGATTTATGGCATAACCATGATGATTTAGCACCTGGATTATGGCATAGAGGTCATCATTTAGCACATAGGGTTTATGCGTAGGCTTATGGCATAGCCGTCATCATTTAGCACATAGGGTTTATGCATAGGCTTATGGCATAGCCATGATCGTTTAGCACATAGGGTTTATGCGTAGGCTTATGGCATAGTCATGATCATTTAAAACATACGGTTTATGCGTAGGCTTATGGCATAGTCATGATCATTTAGCATCCTTTTCTATTGTATGGCATTTACAGGGTGACCTTTCGAGTGCAAAGACGCCCTCTCGAGAAAGATGAAAATGAAATGTCATAGATATATCTACAAATGTTTGAGGGAAAAAAATCTACAAATGTCAAAAGAACCTGGCTTACCAGTCAGTCAGCTGAAATATGATTTAATGTAAGTTGAATTACAAAGGAAAAAATGTACTAAAACTGCAATGAATAAATAACAGAAAAAGTGGAAAATTCTATATGGCAAAAGGTAGGGCCTACCAGTCTCTTGACATCAGTTGTTTTTTTTGTTTTAGAATTTTGAAGTTAAGAGACTGGGAAGCTAGCTGGAAACACAAGAATTGTTTGAAGGCATTTGGACGTGAAATTAACCATTTGTAACATGAGCATACAGAATGCTTGGAGACTGGTGAAATTTGAAGTTATCCAGCCTTGAAGTTGAATAGTTTTTACTGTATGTTAACGACTGTGAACATGCACACACACACACACACAGAGCAGACACACACACAGAGCACACACACACACAGAGCAGACACACTCACTCACTCACACTCACACACACACACACACACACACACACACACACACACACACACACACAGAGCAGAAATTGGCAAAGATGGATATGAAATTTGAACCTTGACGTGATTTGTTAGAGGTAAAAGCAATTCCATGATTTGTAATTTTATTTCAAAGGCTAAAAAAATGAAATGTAACAAACACCAGTACAGGACCGAGAGGGAAACACAAAACAGACAGACAGACAGACAGACAGACAGACAACACACAGACACACACACACACACACACACACACACACACACACACACACACACACTCTCTCTCTCTTTCTTCCTCTTTCACACACATACACACAAACCCTCTTTCACATACACACACACACACACTCACTCTCCCTTTCTCTCTTTCTCTCTGTCTGTCTCTCTCACATGCACACACACGGAGGCACAGGCACAGACACACACATGCATACAAGCATGCACACACACACACACACACACACACACACACACACACACACACACACACACACACACACACACACACACACATACACACACGAAGCAGTAACTGGTCACAGGACTACAAGTCAATAATGATGAGATGACTCTCGATCTGACAGTTCCAAAGAGTTCATAGACATTTCAATGCCAGGAAACTATGCAAATAGTCAGCTTTACACACCTTACACACTGTCTTACTGATGAGAACAACAGGTCAATGGAACTTTATGAACAGTTTTATCTTGGTCCAAGGAACCCGTCAACGGAAGTATCATAAGAAATTCTGACTTTTACTCAAACATACTTTTTTTCTTTTCATTTTAGATTTACTTATAGCCACTTGTGCAGATCACTTGAAGGCTTGAACAGTCAAACTTATCTTTGTCAGCCTGCGTACCATGTGTTAACCCTTTGACTTCCACACCCTATCCACCAACTGCAGAAACTTAACTCTTTGACTCACTCATCCTGGTGGATAGGGTGAGGGAGACAAAGGATTAAGATTTTGTTTTGTTAGCATAGTTGATAATGCAAGATGCTGGTGAACAGGGTGCGGGAGTCAAAGGGTGAATAAAATCCACAATGAAATCCTTGCTTAACATTTCCAGTTTCAAACACTGTGACCACCACTTCAGCACTGTCAACAGTAATGTCCACTGAAGTTAGTCGTTCCTGACTTCGGAATGGTCTGAACTTGGGTGAAAGATGGTAAAGATCATCCATTGATGGGCAAGGAATCTTTCTGGACAGTATCTACAGAAAAATTTTATACGTAAATCAATACTGTCTTGTAGGAGATAGGAGAGTAAAAAACCTTTCCTATGACAGCTTTCTAAATGCACTTGATCAAGATCTTTTATGAATTATATTTTACTGCTTTCCTAAGATTAAAAGTAACAAAACAATCCATGAGCACTGCAAGCGTTTTAATGTAAATGATAATTAATTTGAATTTCATACACAATGAAGACACTGCTATCATACTTTGAAAATGTTACGATCAAAGACTGTTGATTAAAAAAAAAAAAAAACGCCCCCATGAAGGTGACCATGCGGGGCTCCCAATTTTCCGAGCTTACACAGAAATCCGAGAAAATCTGCAGGCTACTTCCGAGAGAAAAAAGTTCTTTCCGAGAAAATGAAAAAAATTCGACTGATAATTTTTTCCTTCTGTGAAATAGTCGGCTGTTTGTTGATCTCTCGCAGCAGATGACGAAATTTCGTTAAGGGGGTTTTTGGTTTTGTCAAGCGCGGCCTGTTTTAAGAACTGATTGCAAAACCCTTGAAGAGTGTGACCATGTCTCGGGCCGATATTCTGGAGAGGGTCTACTGCAGCAAACACGTTTGACAAAGACAGCAAAAACAAGCGGGGTTAGGAGTGGATGTCACGAAAAATTGATGTCATGGAAATGAGCACATGGCTTCCAAAAATAACAGAGGCTGGCAGAGCCTGCGGTCACGGTGTCTTGTGCCGCTGTGAAGTCAGTTAAAATAACTATAGTTGAGCAGGCATCCACAAACTTTTAGACCATTTCAAGTCGAAAAGGACCAGAAGAGGCAGAATCTTGAGCTGTTCAGTCTAGGTCGTTTAATGTTTGTTGGAGCATACATTAGAAAAAGTACTCACCAAATTATTTTCCTTGAAATCTGACACCAGTATGTATTATTTGCTTCAGTACAAAGGATCATAAACAAGCCTAAACTTGTGCCAGATAGCATCAGAGTGCTTTATCTTGCATCTATATTCAAAACATTTTTCTGGGGGCGCATGCCCCCGGACCTCCAGATTTTCAGATTTTTTTAATTTGGCATTGGGACCCCTGCCATGTATTTCTTTCTAACTTAGATATTTCACATATATATATCTACAGTATATAGAAATATAGTTTTCATTAAAACTTTGGAGTATATCTTTTTGGAAGGAGACTATACATTTGTCACTAGTTTGTTTTGACAAGCCTGCACATAGGTGGTGAAATGCTCAAACAAAATTAAAACAGTTGTGAATCTTTTGAAAACATCCCTAAACCAAGTCTTTTATTACGATCATGATGAGTTATCTCTTGAAATGAAATTTACAAAATATCGGTGGTCATTGTTTAAGTAATACTTAACAGAAATTAATGATCAAGAGTTAAGATAAAATTTGAAAATATAAGACTATTTTAGTAAAATCAGTATGATGGTATCACACACACACTTAACCAGTCTGTCCATAATTAAGCCTTGGACAGTCAGCAGCTCCTGCCAAATGACAAGCTCGTTTTCTTGGAAAGAAAAGGCCATAAATCTGAGACTATTATTCTTGGGAATTTTGTCTTATTTTATTGTGTGCGTGGGTGGGTGCGTATGTGGGTATGCGCACACGTGTCTATGTGTGCGTGCGTGCGTGTGTGTGTGTGTGTGTGTGTGTGTGTGTGTGTGTGTGTGTGTGTGTGTGTGTGTGTGTGTGTGCATGCTTTAATACAAAACTGAATTGACACAGATGTTCAATCTGTATACCATCAATCATCCTCCATACGTTCTTGAAGTGAAGTCGAAGCAGCGTGTGAATCTGGCTGTTTTTTGTACAGTTGGTTGTCGTGGTACTCGACTCACTGCTCTGTTGTGTCTTGAACTTCACTGTCATTGTCGACATTGTGTCCATGGCTTCCTCATGCCTCGTCAACTCTTTTTTTTTTCTCTGTCCGACTTCTTCAGTGACAGGTTCTGCTACTGAGGAAACTGTTGTCAGCTGTAGACGAGGAAAGCATCTCAGTGGTGGATGTTGATGTTACAGGCACAGATACAGGCTTAGAATCTTGAGGCACAGATGTACTAGAAGTTCTGTGCACATTTGCTGACATAGAAGTTGGCAAGCTCACTGAAGTCTTTGGCTTGTATGAGGATGCAGGGGATGCAAAAGTCTCTGGTTTTGGTGAAAAGGCTGCTTGTAAATTTGAGGAAGATTCTAGCGAGCTGACAGACAATGTGGCTGTTTTTGATGGCCACAGAGCAGCTGTCTTTGCAGTGTCAGGAGCAGACATTGACAAATCCAGGGCTGAAATGTTATGAGAAGTATCTTTGGATGGACCCTTCACAGTTGTTCTGGATGAACCATTGGACATGAATCATGATCACTATCCAACTCATCTGTCGCCATGTTTTGATTACTTTGTGCTTTAACAGTGCTCGTGTTCTGATCAGTATCAGCACATGTTTTATCTTCTTCATCGGAGCTCCCATTATTAGCATATGGCACCAGCTGTGGATGAGAGACGTTATCACCAGAAGTGACGAGGTCCGGTCTAAGGCAATTTTTAAAGACTGTAAAGTAGAAACTCACTTGGTTAAGTGAAGAGGAGTTGGGTGTGTCAAACTACACGCCCAGAATTTAACTGTGGTTTCCCCACTGATGGTAGAAGTTATATTTCAAAGACATGATGTGAGTTCCTGTTATATGTGATGAAAATTAGGCCAACCTAATGCTGCTACACCTGAGCATGTATAGTGCACTGGTTCTGTGTTTGTTTTTTTTTTTAAAGAATTTTGTATATTTTATTTTATTGTGTGTATGAGTGTGTGTGTGTGTGTGTGTGTGTGTGTGTGTGGTGCGTGCGTGTATGCGTGCGTGTGTACTTTAATACAAAGCTGAACTGTCACACAAGTCACAATCTGTATAACATCATTTATACTCCATACCTTCATAAAGAGAAGCAACGTCTGAATCCTGCTGTGTGTTTTTTGTACAACTGGTTGTCGTGGTACTCGACTCACTGCTCTCTGCTGTCTCTCGAATTTCACTGTCATTATCGACACTGTCTATGTCCATGGCTTCCTCATGTCTCGTCAACTGTTCTTTCTGTTTGACTTCTTCAATGACAGATTGTGCTACTGAGGAAACAGTGTCATCAGCTGTAGACGAGGAAAACGTCGCAGTGGTGGATGTTGATGTTACAGGCACAGATAGGTCTACAGGCTTAGAATCTTGAGTCACGGATGTACTAGAAGTTCTGTGCACATTTGTTGATGTAGAAGTTGGCAAGCTCACTGAAGTCTTTGGCTTGTAAGACGAGGCAAGGGATATAAAAGTCTCTGGTTTTGACGAAGAGGCTGCTTGTAAATTTGAGGAAGATTCTAGCGAGCTGATTGAAGCTGAAGGGCTGTCAGACAATATGGCCGTTTTTGATGGCTGCAGTTGTTCTGGATGAACCATTGGACATGAATCATGATCACTTTCCAACTCATCTGTCGCCATGTTTTGATTACTTTGTGCTCTAACAGTGCTCATGTTCTGATCAGTATCAGCACATGTTTTATCTTCTTCATCGGAGCTCCCATTATTAGCATATGGCACTAGCTGTGGATGAGAGATGTTATCACCAGAAGTGACGAGGTCCGGTGTTCCGAAAATGTCTTTAGCAGCACTTTCTGTGGATGGCTGTTCAGCAAGTGTGTCTTTACATTTGTTGCTTGTATAGGCTTGTGAATCTGTCTTTCTCTTCTGTGTTTTTCTGCAGGGCGCTGCTTTTGTTTCTTCATTATCATGCAAAGACAAAACAGAAAACAATGAAGTATGAATCAGTGGTGTAATACCAACGAAATAAGAGGGAAGCAGGGAGAATTTTTATAATATCAACCAAAGGACATAACTCTTGAGAGTCACGTAGAAATTATCTCCCATGTTGTTAAACCTCTCAAATCTAACATAGTTTGCGCTACCCATTCAGCTACATACTATAGTTTGCGCTACCCATTCAGCTAGCATAGAAGCAGATACAAAGCATAAAAACCGTAAGCTCAGAACACTCCTCAAAAAAGGAGCGCCCAAGCCTACCTTTATACTCTGCAACTACCCTACACACAACTATGAGAGAGGAGAGAAATAATACAATATATTGGTCTTATGTTCAAGATTGACATAGTCTTTTATTCTTGAACTGACCAAACACACACACATAGACAAGACAGAACATATACAGGGTTGCTTCCAAGGCATATAGGTAATACCAACGAAATAAGAGGGAAGCAGGGAGAATTTTTATAATATCAACCAAAGGACATGACTCTTGAGAGTCACGTAGAAATTATCTCCCATGTTGTTAAACCTCTCAAATCTAACATAGTTTGCGCTACCCATTCAGCTAGCATAGAAACAGATACAAAGCACAAAAAAGGCAATTTTTAAAGACTGTAAAGTAGCAACAAAATCTCACACACACGAGGCTAAGTCAAACGCATGGCCAGCACTCATTCTGAAAATAATGAGGTATGAATCAGTGGTCCAATGTAAACTTTAAAGACAGTAAAGCAGAAAAAAAATCACACACAAGAGGCTAAGTCAAACGCATGGCCAACTCTCATTGTGTTAGAGGCTCTAGAGGTTGAAACATAGGTTTTTCCTCACCACCTTCTGTAGGCAAACAGAAAACCGTGAGGAATGAAACGGGAGTCCTCCCCAGGGTATGACTGCCATTCAGGCAGAGGGTGTGGGTGTGAAAGGGGATGGTATATGAAAAGTACTGTCATACATGCAAAACCCTGTTTTCTTTGGTAGGCAGGTTGTTACGAATTTATAGGTTTAGATGGGGAGTAGGCCTACTTGCAGGAGCTCTAATCTGTGCATGAAGAAGAAATGTGTGTGTGTGGAGGGGGGAGGGGAGTGTCTATGGGTAAAATTTAAAGACAGTAAAGATGGAAGAACAATCGAAACCTCACACAAGAGATAAAAACTAATGCACTTGCAACACATGTCCTGACAGAGGTTTAGAGGTGGAAACATTGATGACGATGGGTAGGATTAACTCGCTTCGTTAAGTAAGGAGGAGTTGGGTGTGTCAAATTACACGCCCAGAATTTAACTATGGTTTCCCCACTGATGGTAGAAGTTATATTTCAAAGAATAGAAAGCAAAAAAAACAAGCAAATTTATTTGGTGTGTTTTTCCTTATCTTGAAGCAAAGAGTGGCCTCACATGAACTTCACCTATGACCTTGATCTTTATGATGTCCTCTCTGAGTAAAAGAACTCAGTGATGTGCTTCAGTGCAAAGGATCATAAACAAGCCTAAAGTTGTACCAGATAGCATCAGATCGCACTATTTTGCATCTATGCTAAAAAAATTACGCCCTACATTTTCAGTTTTTTTTTTATTTGGCATTGGGCGGCCTGTTGATGATTGACATGTAACAGATCCTTCTGTCAGGGCACAGTATAGTTCAAAAGACTGATGTGAACTCCTGTTAATGTGATGAAAATTAGGGCAACATAATGCTGCTAAACCTGAGCATGTATAGTGCACTGGTTCTGGTTTTTGTTGTTGTTGAGAATTTTGTATATTTTATTTTATTGTGTGTATGAGTGTGTGTGTGTTGTGTGTGTGTGTGTGTGTGTATGTGTGTGTGTGTGTGTGTGTGTTGGCGTGCGTGTATGCGTGCGTGTGTACTTTAATACAAAGCTGAATTGTCACACAAGTCACAATCTGTATAACATCATTTATCCTCCATACCTTCATAAAGAGAAGCAACGTCTGAATCCTGCTGTGTGTTTTTTGTACACCTGGTTGTGTGTACTCGACTCACTGCTCTCTGCTGTCTCTCGAACTTCACTGTCATTATCGACACTATCTTGTCCATGGCTTCCTCATGTCTCGTCAACTGTTCTTTCTGTTTGACTTCTTCAGTGACAGATTGTGCACTGAGGAAACAGTGTCATCAGCTGTAGACGAGGAAAACGTCGCAGTGGTGGATGTTGATGTTACAGGCACAGATAGGTCTACAGGCTTAGAATCTTGAGTCACGGATGTACTAGAAGTTCTGTGCACATTTGTTGATGTAGAAGTTGGCAACCTCTCTGAAGTCTTTGGCTTGTAAGACGAGGCAGGGGACATAAAAGTCTCTGGTTTTGATGAAGAGGCTGCTTGTAAATTTGAGGAAGATTCTAGCGAGCTGATTGAAGCTGAAGGGCTGTCAGACAATATGGCCTGTTTTTGATGCTGCAGTTGTTCTGGATGAACCATTGGACATGAATCATGATCACTATCCAACTCATCTGTCGCTATGTTTTGATTACTTTGTGCTCTAACAGTGCTCATGTTCTGATCAGTATCAGCACATGTTTTATCTTCTTCATCGGAGCTCCCATTATTAGCATATGGCACCAGCTGTGGATGAGAGACGTTATCACCAGAAGTGACGAGGTCCGGTGTTCCGAAAATGTCTTTAGCAGCACTTTCTGTGGATGGCTGTTCAGCAAGTGTGTCTTTAATTTGTTGCTTGTGTAGGCTTGTGAATCTGTCTTTCTCTTCTGTGTTTTTCTGCAGGGCGCTGCTTTTGTTTCTTCATTATCATGCAAAGACAAAACAGAAAACAATGAAGTATGAATCAGTGGTGTAAGGCAATTTTTAAAGACTGTAAAGTAGAACAAAATCTCACACACACGAGGCTAAGTCAAACGCGATGGCCACACTCATTCTGAAAATAATGAGGTATGAATCAGTGGTCCAATGTAAACTTTAAAGACAGTAAAGCAGAAAAAAAAATCACACACAACGAGGCTAAGTGCAAACGCACAGCCAACCTCATTGTGTTAGAGGCTCTAGAGGTTGAAACATAGGTTTTTCCTCACCACCTTCTGTAGGCAAACAGAAAACCGTGAGGAATGAATCGGGAGTCCTCCCCAGGGTATGACTGCCATTCAGGCAGAGGGTGGGGGTGTGAAGGGGGATGGTATATGAAAAGTACTGTCATACATGCAAAACCCTGTTTTCTTTGGTAGGCAGTTGTTACGAATTTATAGGTTTAGATGGGGAGTAGGCCTACTTGCAGGAGCTCTAACCTGTGCATGAAGAAGAAATGTGTGTGTGTGGAGGGGGGAGGGGAGTGTCTATGGGTAAAATTTAAAGACAGTAAAGATGGAAGAACAATCGAAACCTCACACAAGAGATAAAAACTAATGCACTTGCAACACATGTCCTGACAGAGGTTTAGAGGTGGAAACATTGATGACGATGGGTAGGATTAACTCGCTTCGTTAAGTAAGGAGGAGTTGGGTGTGTCAAATTACACGCCCAGAATTTAACTTGGTTTCCCCACTGATGGTAGAAGTTATATTTCAAAGAATAGAAAGCAAAAAAAACAAGCAAATTTATTTGGTGTGTTTTTCCTTATCTTGAAGCAAAGAGTGGCCTCACATGAACTTCACCTATGACCTTGATCTTTATGATGTCCTCTCTGAGTAAAAGAACTCAGTGATGTGCTTCAATGCAAAGGATCATAAACAAGCCTAAAGTTGTACCAGATAGCATCAGATCGCACTATTTTGCATCTATGTTAAAAAAATTACCCCCTACATTTTCAGGGTTTATTTTTCTGTTGATGATTGACATGTAACAGATCCTTCTGTCAGGGCACAGTATAGTTCAAAAGACATGATGTGAACTCCTGTATATGTGATGAAAATTAGGGCAACATAATGCTGCTAAACCTGAGCATGTATAGTGCACTGGTTCTGTTTTTTTGTTGTTTTTTTTAAAGATTTTTGTGTATTTTATTTTATTGTGTGTATGAGTGTGTGTGTGTGTGCGTGCGCACTTGTGTGTGTGTACTTTAACGCAAAGCTGAATTGTCACACAAGTCACAATCTGTATAACATCATTTATCCTTCGTACCTTCATAAAGAGAAGCAACGTCTGAATCCTGCTGTGTGTTTTTTGTACAACTGGTTGTGTGGTACTCGACTCATTGCTCTCTGCAGTCTCTTGCACTTCACTGTCATTATCGACACTATCTGTGTCCATGGCTTCCTCATGTCTCGTCAACTGTTCTTTCTGTTTGACTTCTTCAGTGACAGATTGTGCTACTGAGGAAACAGTGTCATCAGCTGTAGACGAGGAAAACGTCGCAGTGGTGGATGTTGATGTTACAGGCACAGATAGGTGTACAGGCTTAGAATCTTGAGTCACGGATGTACTAGAAGTTCTGTGCACATTTGTTGATGTAGAAGTTGGCAAGCTCACTGAAGTCTTTGGCTTGTATGATGAGGCAGGGGACATAAAAGTCTCTGGTTTTGACGAAGAGGCTGCTTGTAAATTTGAGGAAGATTCTAGCGAGCTGATTGAAGCTGAAGGGCTGTCAGACAATATGGCTGTTTTTGATTGCTGCAGAGCATCTGTCTTTGCAGTGCCAGGTGTGGACATTGGCAAATCCAGGTGTGTAATGTTATCAGAAATATCTTTGGATGGACCCTTCATACTTGTTCTGGATGAACCAGCTGGACATGAATCACGATTATTATTCACCTCATGTGTCGCTATGTTTTGATTACTTTGTGCTCTATCAGCACTCACGTTCTGATCAGTATCAGCACACGTTTTATCGTCTTCATCAGAGTTCCCACTGTCAGAATAATGCACCAGCTGTTCATGAGAGACATTATCATCAGAAGCGACATGGTCTGGCGTCCCGAAGATGTCTTTAGCAGCACTTTCTGTGGATGGCTGCTCAGCGTGTGTGTCTTTACGTTTGTTGCTTGTGCTAGCTTGTGAATCCATCTTTCTCTTCAGCGTTTTACCCCTGGGCCTTGTTTTTGTTTCTTTATCATCATGCAAAGACAAAACGGAAAACAATGAGAAATGAATCAGTGGTAGACTTTAAAGACAGTAAAGCGAAAACAAAATCTCACACACTAGGCTAAGTCAAACTCATGGCCAGCACCCATTCTGAAAATAATGAGGTATGAAGCAGTGGTCTACCGTAATGTGAACTTTAAAGACAGTAATGCAGAAAGAAAACCATACACACGATGCTAAGTCAAACGCATGGCCAACTCATTGTGTTAGAAGCTCTAGAGGTTAAAACATAAGTTTTCCTCATCACCTTCTGTAGGCAAACAGAAAACCGTGAGGAATGACTCAGGAGTCCTCCCCACAGTACGACTGCCATTAAGGTAGGCGGGGGGAGGGGGGTAGGAAGGGGGGCAATGAAGAACAGTCATATACGCAAAAACTTGTTTTCTTTGGTAGGTAGGTTGGAATTTATATGTTTCGATGGGGAGTGCTTGCAGGAGCTCTAGCCTGCGTATGAAGAAGAAATGGGGGTGGAGGGATCTGTGGTAAAGCATAAAGACAGTAAAGATTGAAGAACAAACAAAACCTCACACAAGAGATAAAAACTAATGCACTTCCAGTACTCCTGTCAGAGGTTTAGAGATCAAAACATTGATGACAATTCTGTGACAACATGGACTCTGATTAGGATCAAGTCATTTTATTAAGTGTGGCAGAGTTGGGTATCAAACCACTAATGGTAGAAGGTAAATGTTAAAGAATGTAAAAAGAACAAGCAAATTGCTTGAATTGTGTTTTTCCTACCTTGAAGCAACAGTGGCTTCATATGACCTTTATGATGTCCTCCCTGGGTAATAAAACAATTCTATGATATTAAGTCGTATGGAATGACCTTTAAATCTAGACACATGGAACTTTTTTGTTGTTGTCTTTTTTTAAGGGAAATAATAAGACAATCAAAGCAAATGTAATTGGGCCTTATTGCACCTAAAGATACTTTTACAAAGCCGAATCAAAATAGTTCCATATACACAGGAACTATGTCAGGTTAATATGAATGTATATCGTGAAAATATATCAGTACATAGTCGAGAAGCTTGCTGAAATACTTTTCATTTTTCAGTCAGGATTTGAATCTATTCATTCAAGGAAACACAATGTGTTGGTCGTCGTCTTTCTTTCTTTCTTTCTTTCTGTCTCTATTCTGCGCCATTTTGACTGGTTGCTGAGCCTGGGAAATTTTTTCGTGACGTTATGAGGACGAATGATGATAGGGACGATAATGATGATGTCATGGAGTGCCATTCTGCATTGAGACTGCCTGACAGGGCGGTACTCTACGCTTCCTTTCGTAACATACCCTGGCATCAACCAGGCCCGAGAATACAGACTTCTGTGCTGTTGGCCAATTTGCACAACATCCTCAGAGACGTAGGCCTATCTGTGAAATGGATTAAAGTCGACTGTGTGATCCCAGTCTTCTTGCGGACCCCAGTAGCTCAGTTGGTTTGAGCGTCGGATTTATATGCTAATGGTTGTGGGTTCGAATCTCGGGGTGCGCTACATTAAAACTGGCCTTCTCACTGTGCCATCTTTTGGTGTCAGTATAGGATTAGATAGGTCCCCCCATCCCCCACTTCCTTGGGATGGTTATTCCCGTCGGTCTTATCACTTGAGGTGGGTGTCGACGTAAAACCTGAACCCCCCCAAAAAACAAACAAACAAACAAACAACAAACAAAACAAAAAAAACAAAGAAAAACAAACAAACAAACAAAAACCACACACACACACACACACACACACACACACACACACACACACACACACACACACACACACACACACACACACACACACACAAAAACAACAACAACCAGTCTTCTTATTGAACTTACAGCTCTCTAAACATTGGGTTGGAAACCAGTTGGGGCCGAAAACTCCCTCGATGACTATGACAACACTGAAGGGATTCGAACATACAATCTTCGGTCGTAAGTCCGTTGCGCTAACCACTGCACCATGGCAACTGGTCACTGAGCTGACTTAATAACAAAATTTGGCATCAGCCAGTCTATAAACTCTCTTACAAATCTTCGATGAAACATTGTGTAAGTAGATGTAGACACATACACAATCCCATTTCTCTCATGCTTTTTGAAAAGATTAACGCTGACATAAACCAAGAAATCACCGTACACACACACACACACACACACACACACACACACACACACACACACACACACACACACACACACACACACACACACACACACACACACACACACACACACACACACACACACATGCACGCACGCACGCACGCACGCACGCACGCACAGACACATATATATATGTACATGTAAATATATATATATGTATATATATATATATACATACATATATATATGTGTATATATATATATATATATTCAATCTCTGTACATTAAAACTTGCTTCTACTGTGCATACTTTTGGTAGAGTAAGGATTAGAAGGTCCCATCCACTCTTGGGATGGTATCCCGTCGGTTAAATGAGAGTGGGGACGGATAGTAAAACCATGAACCCCCCAAAAAATGAACAAAACAAACAAAAACAAACATAACTAAACAAATAAAAACAAACAAACAAAGAAATACCACACACACACACACCACCATCACACACACAACACACACACACACACACACACACACACACACAAAAACACACACACACAGGTGCACACTCCATCAAGCACAAAAAACAAAATCCTAGTGTTTTAATGTGAACGTATACAACTCTCTATAACATTGGGTGTTGGAAACCAGTATCCTGTAAACATTGCTCCCTCGATTTACCATTATGACAAACATTTTGAAAGAGGATCGAAGCACGTACATTATCTTCGGTCTTGTAAGTTCCGTTTGTGCTAACCTTTGACAGCCATGGCCCAAAATGCACTGTGCTGTTTAAATAACAATTTTGTGGAGTCTTTGCTTATTCTATAAACTCACATTACAAATCTTAGATAAACATTGTGTAAAATGTAGACAATACACAATCATTTCTGCACATCCTTGTTAGAAAAAATCACAACTACATGAACCAAAAATCACCCTACAAAATTATGTATATAACACATTACACGAAACGACACACACAACACAGAACAAATGACACGACAGCAAACGACACAAACAGAGTGCAAAAAAAGCACGCAACTAGCACAGAATCCAGACAGACACATTATATAAATATGCTTGACCTTTAAAGACACTTGGGATATAGACCAAATAAATGCGACATGCAGCGAGGACGGTTGAATGATAAAGCGTTACAACAGCGAATTGAAAAACAGACAGGTTCGTAAGAAAATAATGTTCAAACACCTTCCCAGTCAACACGCAAAATCTGAACAAAATTGAGGCAACTGAAATGTTTCTAAGAAGAATGTTGAGAGTTCCGTGCACAGCAATGAAAACAAACAAGACAGTCTTGAAGGAGGCAGACACAAGAACATCAGTAATAAATAAGATTGGGAAAAGACAAGAAACAAGATTATTAATAAAGAAGATTAAAAAAAGACAAGCAACATATATAGGGCATTTTATGAGGAAAGGGGAATTAGAGCATCTGGTCACAACAGGAAAGCTGGAGGGAAAGAACACTTGGCAGATCCAGGGAGAAAATATTGGACGGACTTGTAAAGTGGCTGAGGACAGAGAGGGTGGAAGATGTGCTTCGGCAACAAGGGATAGATTCGTATGGAGGGCCATGATCGCCAATGCCATGAGGTAGGGCACATGATGATGAAACACCTTCCTTGAAAAGTGCCGATCTGAGGCATATTTTTGTGGTCCGTGTCACCTTGACCTTGGCACGTGACCGTCCAAATCTATCCTTTTACCACTTACTTAACAGTCTGTGCACTTTAACCAAAGTCTGGTAAAGATCCGCCTATAAAGAGCTGAGTAAAATCGTGTCGACACATTTTTTATCACATATAGACACAGCCACAGCCGTACAGGGGCACAGAACACAGATACAGACAGAGAGAGACAGACACAGACAGACAGACACAGACAGACACCACACACGCACACGTACGCACACACACACATGAACTAATCTCCAACTCCTCCTTTTTTCATAAAGGGTTATTGCAAAACAAAGAAAGAAAGAAAGAAAAAAAGAAGGAAAGAGAGAGAGAGAGAGAGAGAGAGAGAGAGAGAGAGAGAGAGAGAGAGAAGAGAAACAAAAAAACACACAAAAAAAAACAAAAAAAAAAAAAACCAACAACAACCTTCAAACAACCAATCTCACCTGGCTCATCTCCACCTTCGGATGACGAAGTCTCCTGGGCGTTTTTCTGTGGTGACGTTTCATCAACTTCATCAGCCGCGTTCGCTGACCCGCCGGGAGGAGGAGAAGGCGGTGGGGAATCGGGGATGGGGGAGAGGGGAGAACGGGGCGGGGAATATCCTCCCTCACTTAATACGAATGTCGCGAGCGAATCAGCATCGGGTCCCTCAGAGTCGTCACAGAAGGGCACGCTGGGGACAGGCTCACCGTCAGTCTCGTCGTCACCTGGCGGGTCCTGAGCTGAGGCCTCTAGCTCCTCCTGACCATTGGGAGAAGACAGGAGTTGTTGCCATTGTCTGTTGTTGGTGCTGATCATGGTATATCTGACCTTTTTGGAGATGGGCACCACCCGTCTGATGAGACAGGGAAACGAGACAGAAATGTGTGAGCCGCACTCTTTGTCTCACCCTCTCTTCCTCTTCGGCTATGTTTTTTTTTTTCTTTCTTTTCGTGAATAAGGGTTGCCAGCCAGAACCCAGTATCTCACAAGATTCCATTTCTTACCCACTGGACGAGGCGGCAGGGAAGTTTTTAGTCCCGTTTTTGTTATCCATTGTTTGGTGTCTGTGGTCTGTCTGTGGCCGTGCGTTCGAGCTTGACAAAGGCTAGTTGGCCGAAAATTTGCGCTTGTTTTGTTTTGTCTCGTTGGATACGCGCTTACATTGGTTTTCTTGTTCTTCTGGTTCCAGTATCTCACTGTTTTTTTTGGGTGTTTTTGGTGTCAGTTTTCACTTTTTGTACTGAACTGTTGCTTTTGATGTGATCTTTCACTTGGTGGGCTTTGTTTTTGCCATGATGTTGATTTTTGATCGGTTTTCAATAAAACCAAGACCAGTATTTCAAAATGTAGATATAGCCTCTCCCCGAAAACCCAGTTAAAAATCGTCTCCTGTAAACTTATCAGAAAATTGAGATACCGGTAACTTGGTTCTGGTTGTCAGCCCTGATTAATCGTTCAGTGTCCATTGTGCAGTCTCACTCTCTTCACACACACACACACACACACACACACACACACACACACACACACACACACACACACACACACACACACGCACACGCACACACGCACACACACACACACACACACTCTCTCTCTCTCACTCTTTCTCTCTCTCTCTCTCTCACTCTGTGCACGTATCTCACTCTGTGCATGTATCTCTCATTCTGTCTCTCTCACTCTGTCTGTCTCTCTCTGTCTCTCTCTCTGTGTTCTCGTCTCTTTGTTTCTGTCTCTCTTGTCTTTCACTGTCTGTCACTTTCTGTTTCTCTCTCTGTCTCTCTCTCTGACTCTCTGTCTGTCTGTCTGTCTCTCTGTCTCTCTATCTCGCTCTCTGTGTATGTCTCTGCCTGTCTGTCTGTCTCTGTCTCTCTGTCTCTCTCTCTCTTTCTCTGTCTCTTTGTTTCTCTCTCTGTCTCTTTCTGTTTCTCTCTCGTCTCTTTCTGTTTCTCTCTCTGTCTCTTTCTGTCTCTCTCTCACTCTCTCACACTCTCTCATTCTCTCTCACTCTCTCTCATTCTCTTTCACTCTCTTCCTCTGTGTGTCTCTCTTTGTCTCTATGTCTATCTCTGTCTGTCTATCTGTCTGTCTCTCTTTCTCTCCTTTCCATTCTAAGCAATATTATTTCTTCCGATGCATGAATGTAAGCTGTTTGGTTCACACTGTGCAGGCTCTATTTGCTCTGCAGTCTGCATATTCCATTTTCGGCGAATGTGCATACTGGATAGTTTCGTGTTTGAACCATAAACTGAAGTCTAAAGTCTTATATATATATATATATATATATATATATATAATATATATATATATATATATATATATATATCTATATATCTATATGTATGTGTGTGTGTGTGTGTGTGTGTGTGTGTGTGTGTGTGTGTGTGAATATGTATGTAGGCTATGTATGTATGTATTATGTATGTATGTATGTATATGTATGGGTGTATATGCAGATGTGTGTATACGTATGTATATATATGTCTGTATTCATATATATGTATATGTATGTTTATGTGTACGGACATGTATAATGTATTTATACATATATACATATTGCAATGAATGCTTGTTTCTTTCTACATTTTGTTAGATCTGTTGATTATGCATTGCGTACATTTCAAGATGTTTGTAAGAGCTATATATTTGAAAATGAATGAAAACAAAAAACAACAACAAAAACAAACAAACAAACAACAAACAAAACAAAACAAAAAAAGAAGTCTAAAGTCTGCAGTCTTCCTTCAAGCCTAACTTGAAGACGCCTTTTAGTCCAGCAGTGATTTCCCCTTCTACTAGTTCTATGTTTCCGCTCCTTCATCTCACTTCCCTCCTGTCCTCCCTCCCCCAATGTGTGGGTGTGCTTACCGCCCTTGAGTTTCTGTCATTGTCAGTGAATGGTTTAGTGAAATATAAAGAGAGTGTGGGCGCTTTGATCTAATCTGTATATCAAACTTTGGTGCCTTGTAAATATTGTTTATTGACATGGAATTGTCCCGACTGTGGTGAATCTCCCTTGAACAGCAACAACAACAACAACAACAACAACAACAACAACAACAACAACAACAACAGCAACAGCAACAACAACAACAACAAATCAACAAAGAGAGATGGAAAGTGTGTACTCACTACCCGAGAGGATCAGATGGCTCTAGGGAAATGAGATATTCGGAAGCAATTTTAGGTAATTTAGACCCATTTTTATGTTTTGGTGTCCTTTCTTATGTTTGAATTTGTATCCAGGTGTGTTTTTTGAAATCCTCTGTGTGATAAATTGGACGGAGTGGTCAATGCCGGGGGCATCTCCTTAGATTATATGCGTAAATGCATTGCTCTGTGTACTTAATTTTCCTTTCCTGTTTTTTTTTTTCCTGTTTAAGTATTGTGTATGTTTTGAAACAAGTTATAGCCCTGACATGGCTCTACGCAGTCGGCTGGACTTTAAACACAAATAACAATATCAATAACAATAACACTAAAGATCGACAATGCTGAAAACTACAATAACCTGGAAAAGTTTTAAGAACAAAAACATTCTTTTTCTATTCAATCATCTAAAAAACAAAACAAAACAAACAAAAAACCACCACCACCACCACCACCACCACCACCACCACCAACAACCCCGAAGGTGCTGGATAGGACCCAGAGCACCAATGCCCAGCCACTCTCCGGACAATCACTTCCCAGCCACACGACATCCATTTCACTAAGCAAAGTGGGGGCTGTCCATGTGTGGCATGACCCATTCAGAACCAGTCATCAGTTACCTTATTTATGCAAACCGAATGGCAAGGTGGGGAGATGACAAACCCCGGACATAGCCACACAACGCGCACCAATCAGGTCCAGCCCAGCCACCAGACCAAGAGAGAATGGACAGTCCACCTCACGCCTTGCTCTGGGCCTTCATCTCTCTATTGGTTAACCCGCCTTGCCGTTAACTCGCATAGCTGCCAGCTCCTTCCCCCTTATTCATCATCATCATCATTATCATCACGAGCCCTGCCGCAGGACGTCGGCGATCATGGCCCTCCATATGTATCTATCCCTTGTTGCCGCAAGCACATCTTCCACTCTCTTAAAGTTCTGTTCTGTTTTGTAGATTTTAAAGTCCTACCACACTCAGAGTATACGAGGACTATTAAAAAAAAAAAAAAAAAAAGCTCGAAGAAGCCTTTACAAATTTTTGTAGCATTGTGAGATACCGATGCTTTATTCGGTTCTCCTTGCTGGATATATGGATTTAAGCATGTATGAATTGGATGATTGTAATACCCTCTCACAGAAAATTACTTTTCCCCCTTGTTATACAGTAGTTTCGACGCTCAGCTGTCGGAAGCTCCCAACGATGGTTTACTTCAACCATAGGAGGCGTGCGAAAGGGTGGCCAGGCATCATTCTCTAGACACAGCCCATATGGAATTGCTCGACTCTGGTGAATCCCTCATGAACAACAAACAAACAAACAAACAAACAAACAAACAAACAAACAAACAAGCAAGCAAACAAACAAACATTGACAAAGAGAGAAGAAAAATGTGTACTTACTGGCCGAGAGGATCGATAGTGGTGGTAACTTTAATAATCTGGAAAAAAAACAACATTTAAACTTCTTTTAAACAAAATTACCTTTCTTCCCCCCCCCCGTCCCCCATCACCTCACCACTATCGTCAACATTAACGCACTACTATGTCACTATGTCATACCAAATTGTTCATCATATAACATTGTAACATTACGTATAAATGGTTTTACATCTTCTCAAATCAGTCAGCGCTCTGCATTCGGAATATAATCCATGTATACTAACGAACACTACAATTCTAATCTACAAACATCACGTGATGGACAAGGATGAAATAAAAAAAAAGACAAGAAAAAAAAACCCAACGATCTTGGCATATGTCGTAAGCCTGCGTGAAAACCAGTCACCCCAGCAGGGTCTCGAAGTTAAAAATGTACAACGAAACACCGTGGTGTAGTGGTTAGCGCAACGGACTACCGACACACACACACACACACACTGCACACACACACGCGCACACATACACGCGCGCCCGTGCACACACATGCGCGCACACACACTGCAACACACACACACACTGCAACACACACACGCACTGTACATACACACTGCACACACACACACGCGCACGCGCACGCGTAAGCGCACACGCACACGCATACGCACACGCACACGCACACACACACACACACGGAAAGGCATCCCCTGCTGACACATTTCGTTCAGATACACCACAAAATTGTGCAGACACTCACACAGCCATGTATATGCACACTAACACACACCTGCTGATGCACCCCTTCTCCCGCACGCACACACACACACACACGTACACACACACACGTACACACACACACACGTACACACACACGTACACACACACACACACACACGTACACACACACACACACACACACACGTACACACACACGCACACAGCCATGTATATGCACACTAACACACACCTGCTGATGCACCCCTTCTCCCGCACGCACGCACACACACACACACACACACACACACACACACACACACACACACACGTACACACACACACGCACACAGCCATGTATATGCACACTAACACACACCTGCTGATGCACCCATTCTCCCGCACGCACACACACACACACACACACACACACACACACACACACGTACACACACATACACACACACGTACACACACACACACACACACGCACACAGCCATGTATATGCACACTAACACACACCTGCTGATGCACCCCTTCTCCCGCACGCACACACACACACACACACACACACACACACACACACACACACACACACACACACACACGTACACACACACACACACACACACACACACGTACACACACACATCACACACGTACACACACACACACACACACACACACAACACACACACACACACAACACACCACACGTACACACACACACATACACACACGTACGTACACATACACATTGACACACACGAGTACATAAACGTTACCAACCCCCACCCCCTTCTTCCTCTTGTTCCCCACTATGAGCATATTCAGATTTTCCCAGGACGTTCCAGACGCCAATGTTTCAGTTTCAGTTTCAGTTTCAGTTTCCCAAGACAACGTCTCCGCGCTCGGAACGAATTCCATATGCACTAACGTCAGAGGTGCCAGGTGTATGGTAATCATGGCACAAGCCTTTAAGCCTGCACATAAACCCATGAGCTGGCCAGATCCTGAGGCCCTACCTAGACTATTTTGTCTGGTCTATATTTTGTACTGACATTGTCCATACCTAGCCTATTTTATCTGGTCTATATTTTGTACTGACATTGTCCATACCTAGCCTATTTTGTCTGGTCTATATTTTATACTGACATTGTCCATACCTAGCCTATTTTATCTGGTCTATATTTTGTACTGACATTGTCCCTACCTAGACTATTTTATCTGGTCTGTATTTTGTACTGACATTGTCCATACCTAGACTATTTTGTCTGGTCTATATTTTATACTGACATTGTCCATACCTAGCCTATTTTGTTTGTCTGGTCTATATTTTATACTGACATTGTCCATACCTAGCCTATTTTGTCTGGTCTATATTTTATACTGACATTGTCCATACCTAGCCTATTTTATCTGGTCTATATTTTGTACTGACATTGTCCCTACCTAGACTATTTTATCTGGTCTGTATTTTGTACTGACATTGTCCATACCTAGACTATTTTGTTTGTCTGGTCTATATTTTATACTGACATTGTCCATACCTAGCCTATTTTATCTGGTCTATATTTTGTACTGACATTGTCCCTACCTAGACTATTTTATCTGGTCTGTATTTTGTACTGACATTGTCCATACCTAGCCTATTTTGTCTGGTCTATATTTTATACTGACATTGTCCATACCTAGCCTATTTTGTTTGTCTGGTCTATATTTTATACTGACATTGTCCATACCTAGCCTATTTTGTTTGTCTGGTCTATATTTTGTACTGACATTGTCCATACCTAGCCTATTTTGTTTGTCTGGTCTATATTTTATACTGACATTGTCCATACCTAGCCTATTTTGTTTGTCTGGTCTATATTTTGTACTGACATTGTCCATACCTAGCCTATTTTGTCTGTCTGGTCTGTATTTTATACTGACATTGTCCCTACCTAGCCTATTTTGTCTGTCTGGTCTATATTTTGTACTGACATTGTCCATACCTAGCCTATTTTGTTTGTCTGGTCTATATTTTATACTGACATTGTCCATACCTAGCCTATTTTGTTTGTCTGGTCTATATTTTGTACTGACATTGTCCATACCTAGCCTATTTTGTCTGGTCTATATTTTATACTGACATTGTCCATACCTAGCCTATTTTATCTGGTCTATATTTTATACTGACATTGTCCCTACCTAGCCTATTTTGTTTGTCTGGTCTATATTTTATGCTGACATTGTCCATACCTAGCCTATTTTATCTGGTCTGTATTTTATACTGACATTGTCCATACCTAGCCTATTTTATCTGGTCTGTATTTTGTACTGACATTGTCCATACCTAGCCTATTTTATCTGGTCTATATTTTGTACTGACATTGTATCAGCCTGCCTTTGGAATAATCTTGATCACATGTAAATGATACATGTATCAGTATATCTTATCTTCAAAAAAGGAACATATATATAAAGGTCAGTTCAATTCACATTGGTTATAGCCACAGCCGACTACTAGAGCCATATCAGGGCTAACACCACGTCAAAACAAAACAAAACAAAACAAAAAAAACCACCACCACCACCATCACCAACAACAACAAAACCCAAACAAAAACAAAAACAAACAAACAAACAAAAAAACCATCACCCGTTAATATAGCCTATATAAAATAAATAAATAAATGAATGAATAATTAACGGTCTGAGTCACAACACAGTTAGCTATTTTGTATAAACTCGTCTCACATGACAAACGCCAATGACCCAACGACTTAGTGATACCGTATTTTAGTTTATTGAATATCATGAACGGTACACTTCACCTTCTCTAAGCTTCTCATAGCTTTGTCCCCGCGGTGTTGATGATGCTTTGTGGGGTTGTTCAGTACTTCACACAGCCGTTGGATGGTGAACGGAATCCTGAAACATTAAATCCGAAACAGGTGTGACCACCCGCGTTCAAGCAAACACGAACCCCCCCCAAAAAAACAAACAAACAAACAAACAAAAAAAACAACAACAGCAAACAACAACAACAAACAAACAAACAAACAAAAACCCAGCAAAAACAAACAAAAAACAAAACTAAACAAAAACGAAAACAATAAATTAAGCAAAACAAAACAACAAAACAACAACAAAAAAACAGGGTTACGTTTTTGCTATGCTAGCATGGTTGACAGTGCAGGATGCTGGTGGACAGGGTGCGGGAGTCAAAGGGTTACGTTTTTGCTATGCTAGCATGGTTGACAGTGCAGGATGCTGGTGGACAGGGTGCGGGAGTCAAAGGGTTACGTTTTTGCTATGCTAGCATGGTTGACAGTGCAGGATGCTGGTGGACAGGGTGTGGGAGTCAAAGGGTTACGTTTTTGCTATGCTAGCATGGTTGACAGTGCAGGATGCTGGTGGACAGGGTGCGGGAGTCAAAGGGTTACGTTTTTGCTATGCTAGCATGGTTGACAGTGCAGGATGCTGGTGGACAGGGTGTGGGAGTCAAAGGGTTACGTTTTTTGCTATGCTAGCATGGTTGACAGTGCAGGATGACGGTGGACAGGGTGTGGGAGTCAAAGGGTTACGTTTTTGCTATGCTAGCATGGTTGACAGTGCAGGATGCTGGTGGACAGGGTGCAGGAGTCAAAGGTTTACGTTTTTGCTACACTAGTATGGTTGACAGTGCGGGATGCTGGTGGACAGGGTGCGGGAGTCAAACGGTTAATACAGCCAGACAAGACAGGTGCAAATTTTCGGCCAACTGGTCTTTGTCAAGCGTAGACGTAAGATCACAAACGAACTAACACCAAATAAACAAATTAGGACTTTTCTCCAACTGGACGAAGCAGCAAGGAAGTTTCAGTCTTTTTCTTCTAATTTTTGTATTTGGTGTTTGTTTGTTTGTGATCTTGCGCTTGACAAAGGCCAATTTGTGCCCGTCTTGTCAGGTTGAATTAAATATGCGTTCTGATTCTTTCGTCGTGATTTTTTTTCTTCTGGTTCCTGAAACATTAACATTACCTTATGTACTACATTAC
>JAPXFY010000018.1:39144315-39146815 GCA_030674185.1 Monoplex corrugatus | reverse complement strand
ACTAAATAAAATCACAATGTGTTTGTGAATGATGGTAAAACGTGGTAAGAAGTTATACCTACAGGTTAAAGCGTCCAAATACTCGGAAATCCTTTGCATGGTTGTACATCCACACACACACTTCACCACTCATTCAGCAAATCAACGGCTGAGAGAAATGGTACGTCAAATAAGAAATAGAATATATATCTGTCTTTGAGGGTGGGTGAGCTCTTGTTCACAGCTTTTCATAACACAAAAGCTTGAAACATTTCTGTGCAAACCGTGGCTGAGTCTTATAGGGTGTTGAAAGCAAGAAATTAAATCTCTGGTGGCAAAAATTAACTTTTTTTCTCTCAGTTTATGAAGACGAAATCATTTCGCTTCGAACTTATTTTGGGCCTGTCAATCGTATGTTGGAGTTCAAAATACAGAAATAGCATTGGCCTCTGAAGATTAATGAGTCCATGGGCACTGTGTCGCATCCAGAGACTTGCGAAAAAAAAAAAAAAAAAAAAAAAAAAAAAAAGAGCGAGGCAGAAGCACGGAAAACAAAACTTGTAACAGCATAGATTAAAAACAAAAACAAAAAACAAAACTGAAAACAAATCATTAATACACACACACACACACACGCACGCATGCACACACACGCACACAGATAAACACAGACAGACAGACAGACACAGACAGACAGAAATACCAAACACACACACACACACACACACACACACACACACACACACACACACACACACACACACACACACAAACACACACACACACGCACATACACACACACACACACACACACTAATATCACTTATAGTGAAAAGACGTTAAATCAAAGAACGAACGAACGAACACACACACACACACACACACACACACACACACACACACACACACACACACACACACACACACACACACACACCCTAAAACGGTAAGGCCTTTCTAATAATCTCACATTTCATACCAAAAAAAAAAAAAATAAAAAAAAAATAAAAGCAATCACAACATCCAGATTTTGTACTTCTCAAGATCACACTGATCTTAAAAAAAGCTTCAACTGAATAAAACTTGACGCTCATCGAAGTCAGTGGTAGACTGTTGCATGCAACAGTAAAAACCGAATTTTAAAATTATCACAGGGAATTCTATATGCACTAACGTCACAGGTGCCATGTGATGGAGGAGATCCAGAATGATCATGGTACAAAGCCCAAAGCTTGCTCATACATCCATGAGCTGACCAAATCCTGAGGAAAATTTTAGGGAGTCAGCTTAAGCGCATTTAAAACAAAAGTGTTTTGATTTTTATCTCTCAAAAGTAAAAGTTAATGCTGGCGATTGTATCGATACAGGTGTGTGCGTTTCTTTATACATACATTTATTTAGTTTTCATTATTTTGATTTTCATTTGCTAGTTGTTTTATTTCTTCAGCTTCCTCCTCCCCGAATAAAGAAGTACGCTAGAAAATGTATTGTCAAAAAATCCATTAATGTTACATATTGCTTAAGATTTAAAGCGCGTCTTGGCCTTTTCCTCGTTTTATACATAAATTGTCTACAGAACCTTTTTAGAGAATTTAAACTAGAATATGTTCGAAAGGGGTTTAATTATTGTGCAGTTATCTGTTTAGTTATATACTATGTCAAAATGTGCACACACACACACACGCACACACGCACGACACACACACACACACACACACACACACACACACACACACACACACACACACACACACACACACACACAAGCGCGCACGTTATACGATCATGAGTACACTTTTTTAAAAGAGGTCTTCGGCGAGCGCCAACGGAGTATGGGAAGCAACTGCGTAAACTCGTGACAGCTACAGACAGAAAAAAGTTGTCTCCCTTCTAGTCGCTCGGTGCCCAACAGGTAGCTGTCGACTAAAGATGTAATGATATGGGTCCCATTGTTTTGTGTGCGTGCGATCATGTTTATCCACACGCACGCACGCACGCACGCACAGCAGTCACGCACGCTCACACCACACATACACGCACGCAAACACAGCCCACATCCTCAATATGTAGTGAAAAATTACTAGTCTGCGCTCTCATCATTTGCTTGGAATCAGTGTTAAGGGTTGTATGGAAAAAGGGAATGTGTCGGTACTTTTGACTGCATATTTTTAGCAGTAGAAGCTTTCATTGGTTTAACTCTCTTTTCGCTAAATGCACATCCTAAGCCGCGTGAAATATTTGATCAAGAGATAAATCACAATTGAATATCATGCTGTGATACGCACGACCATTTCTGTGACGAAAAGAAAACAAAAACAAAAAACAAACAAAACAAAACAAAACAAACAAACAAACAAACAAACAAACAAAACAACAACAACAACAAAACAAAACAACAACAACAACAACAACAACAACAAAATTGGTTACATGTTTTGGCGTGACAGTCTTGGCTGTTTATGAACTATTCATTTTACCTAGTCTATATGACAAATCAGAAGAACCGGAAGACTGGTGCTCC
>JAPXFY010000018.1:39126815-39136815 GCA_030674185.1 Monoplex corrugatus | reverse complement strand
TGTGAGGAGTTTGTGTTGTGTGTGTGTGTGTGTGGTGTGCGCGTGTGTGTGTGTACGTGTGGTTTTGTGGGTGTGTGTTTGTGTGTGTGTATATCTATGTATATATATATATATATATTTAGTGTGTGTGTGTGTGTGTGTGTGTGTGTGTGTGTGTGTGTGTGTGTGTGTGTGTGCGTGCGCGACTGTGTACATGTGTCTATAGGTGAAATGTATACATGTGTGTATATATGTGTCTGTATGTACGTGTGTGGTTTTGTGTGTGTGTGTGTGTGCGCGTGTGTGTTTGTGTGTGTGTGTGTGTTTTGTGTGTGTGTGTGATGTGTGTGTGTGTGTGTGCATGTGCGTGAGCGTGTGTTTGTGTGTGTGTGAGCATGTGTATGTGTGTGCACGTGCGCGCATGTATATGTGTATGTGTACGTGTGCGTATGTGTGTGTACGTGTGTGAGCATGTGTGTATATCTGTATGTGCACATGCATGTATATGTGTATATGTGTGTGTGCGCGTGTGTGAGTTTGCGTGTGTGTGAGCATGTGTGTACACGTGTATGTGCAAGTGCAAGTGCATGTGTGCGTGTCTGTGTATGTGCATATGTATGTCTGCGTGTACGTGTGTGTATGTGTGTGTGTGTGTTGTGTGTGTGTGTGTGTGTGTGTGTATGTGTGTGTATGTGCATGTATATGTGTATGTGTGTTTGTATGTTATGCGAGCGTATATGTTTCGTTCCCTCTTCCATGATCCCCCCCCCCCCCCCTTTAATTCTTGTTTATTTAATGATTTTTCGTTTTCCCACGGTCTGGTTGGCTCTGCTGATAGACCGAGGGACTGAAAAAGTTAGGTCTCGAGTTCAGACCCTCACCGGAACATAACAGTTGGCTTGTTCACTGCCCAGATAATGCTCCTATCATTCCGGTAGGGGTCAGTGTTTGACAGGTCCCCTTACCCCTGCTCATTTTAACCCTTTGATTCCCGCACCCTGTCCACCAGCTTCCTGCATTGTCAACCCATGCTCACAAACTTTGACTCCCGCACCCTGTCCACCCGCTTCCTGCATTGTCAAACATGTTAGCAAAGCAAAAACTTAACCCTTTGATTCCCTCACCCTATCTACGAGCTTCCTGCACGATAGGGTGGGGGGAGTCAAAGGGTTAAGTTTTTGCGGTTGGTGGATAGGGTGCGGGAGTCAAATAGGGTTATTAAGACCTTGCCAGCGCTCTAGGGTTTTGCACAAAGCTCAGGGAGTCTAGCAGATCATTGCTGGAAGATTTGGGGTACAGCGCAGATGGACTTGTTCGAGGGCGATGATACCACTTGAAGAAACTCCAACCCAAGTGCTAAGAGACTCTTGAACAAACTCTAAATTCTCTTCAGATTTCCAGTAGGAGGGTCTAGAGTTAGATCATGCCTTTGGTAAAAGGTAGAGATTTTTCCAGTCTCCCAGGTAAACATGTGTGCAGATCTGTTGCTAGTGTCCGCACTGCCTTCGTCCGATACCTAGGCAGCACATTACAGATCCTGTAAGTCATGTCATTGTCCGGTGACTTATGGAAACATGTAAACACTCAGCATGCACACCCACTGAAATATGAAGTACGCAGATTGTGCAGTAACATACCGTCTGCAGTGTGGACAAAACAACAGTGCATACAGGCACCCAAAAAGAATCGGAATGCTTGAAAACAAAGCACAACCAAAACGAAACACAAATAAACAAACGAACGCCCTTTAAAACACGTTCAGCTTACCCCCAAAGCTGTGAATATCCATTCGCTACGCTATCGATAACACATTTCAGTTTAACCCTTTGACTCCCGAACCCTATCCACCAGCAAACCAAAATTTAACCCTTTGACTACCTCACCCTATCCACCAGCTTCCTGCAGGAAGCTGGTGGATAGGGTAAGGGCGTCAAAAGGTTAAATTTTTCCTTCTCGGTTATGGTTGACACTGCAGGATAGTTGAGGGAATCAAAGAGTTAAATTAACTGGGCACTCTGATCCACTCCCCTTCCACCCCTTTTATTGTCTCTTTCTCTCGGCCCCCCCCCCCTCCTCTCATCTCCTCCTCAACGTTGATATGACTCACAGGATTTTTAACGTGCTTTATCTCCACTTTCTACCACAACACCCACACCTCTCATCGATCTGTTTCATCGAAGCCATGCTAGAGATCATATCCATGAAATTCACGTAACGGTGCTACAGGGCCGAAATCTGATCCTCTGGAGCAGGCCACCATTATCCATCCCCACCGCGTCTCTCACCCACGCCTGCACTTTCTGCTCTGTCTCCTCTCTCAATCTCTGTCTCTCTTTCAATCTGTCTCTCTCTCTTTGTCTCTCTCAATCTCTCTCGTCATTCACTGAGTTTCTCATCCACGCATGTACGTTCTCTCTCTCTCTCTTTCTCTTTCTCCCCTGTGTGTGTGTGTGTGTGTGTGTGTGTGTGTGTGTGTGTGTGTGTGTGTGTGTGTGTGTGTTGTGTGTGTGTGTGTGTGTATCACTCTCTCTCTTTCTCTGTCTGTCTGTCTGTCTGTCTCTCTCTCTCAATCTCGTCATTCACCGAGTCTCTCATCCACGCCTGTACTTTCTCTCTCTGTCTCTCTCTCTCAATCTCTCTCTCTCTCTTCTCTCTCTCTCAATGGCTCTCTTTCAGTCTCTCTCTCTCTCTCTCTCTCTCTCCAAACTCTCTCTCTCTCAATCTCTCTCTTTCTCAGTCCTCTCTCTTTCTCCTCTCTCTCTCTTTCCTCTCTCTCTCTCTCTCTCTCTGTTCTTTCTCGTCTCTCTCGTTTCTCTCTCTCTCTCTCCTTCTCTCTCGCTCTCAGTCTCTTTCGTCATTCACGAGTTCTCATCACGCTTACTTTCTTCTCTCTCTGTCTCTGTCTCTCTGGTTGTGTCTCTCTCTCTCTGTGCCTCTCTCTCTCTCAATCTCTCTCTGTCTCTCTCTTTCTCTCAATCTCACTCTCTCTCTCAATCTCTTTCTCTCAATTTCTCTCTCTCTCTCTCTCTCTCTCTAAATCTCTTTCGTCATTCACCGAGTTTCTCATCCACGCCTGTACTTTCTCTTTTTCCTCCCTCCGTCCCTCCCTTCCCTCTTCCTTCCTTCATCGTCCTTCCCTCCCCTACCTGTGCCTGTCTGTCGATTATCCCGTAAACATCAAGTGGCGAGGACAGGGATGGAGATATTCCATGACCCTAATCACAATTGATTGGAAGACCAGAGGGGTCTGGTGGTAAAATGAGCCTACAGGCACCGACGATGGAACCACAGATCGATGAAATTAACCCTCTGACTCCCTGCAGCACCCTATCCACCACCGAAATTTTTTTAACCCTTTGGCTCCCTCCACCCTATCCACCAGCTTCTTGCAAGAAAATCTAACCCTTTCACTGTGAGGGAGGCAAAGGGTTAAATGATTTTGCTTCTCCGTCATGGTTGGAAAAGCACGATGCCAATGGATAGACTGCAGGAGTAAAGAGGGATAATTCATGAACCATGATGCCACTTTGAAGATTAACAAGGGCAGAGAAGATGTGACTGGCCTGCAGTAAAAATAACAAAATTGTTAGGATGGAATGTGAACGTTAACTGCAATGACGGTATGAATATTATGAAGACTGATTTTGAACAACTTTTGCTTGTCCATGCGAACCCGCTGGAGCTAACTGCAGATCAGAGCTAAGAACAAACAAACAGACAAACAAACAAACAAACAAACAAACAAACAAACAAACAAACAAACAAACAAACAAAAACAAACAAACAAACATACAAACAAAAACAAAACAAAACCAACCAACCAACCAACCAACCAACCACCCACCCAGCCAAACACCAACCAACCAATCAACCAACCAATCACCAACCAACCAACCACCCACCCACCCACCCAACCAACACATCAACCAACCAACCACAACCAACCAATCAACCAATCAACCACCTCCCCCAAACCAACCAAACCAAACCAAACCAAAACCCAAACCAAACAAACAACAAAAACAACAAACAACCAAACAAACAAAACCAAACAAAACAACCAACCTAATCAACCAACCAAAACCAACCAACCAACCAACCACCAAACCAACAACCAACCAACCAACCACAAACCAACAACCAACCAACCAACCAACCAACAACCAACAACCAACCAACCAACCAACCAACCAACCAACCAACCAACCAACCAAACCAACCAACCAAACCAAACCAACCAACCAACCAACCCAACCAACCAACCACAACCAAAACCAACCAACCAGCCATCCAACCACTCATGTCAGCATATGATCAGAGACCTGCTTAGCACCTAAACCCCCTTCGGGTGTATGTATACACACAGAGAAACGTCAGATATGCTGGTTTAAGATCCTGTAAATCATAACAGTGTCCGGGAGCTTATGGAAAGATAAAAACAAACCAGCCCTCTCTCCCAGCATGAACGCCTACCGAAGGATAGAAAGAGTATGCACACTATGCAGTGATATACGAGCGTACCGCTTGCCCAGCATGAGCGAAACATGTATACACGTACCCAGTTCAGTTGTTCAATCTGTCTGTCTGATTGTCTGTCTGTCTGTCTGTCTGTCTGTCTATCTGTCTCTTTCTCTTTCTCTTTCTCTCTCGTCTCTGTCCTCCTCTCTCTGTCTGCCTGTCTGTCTATCTATCTATCTCTCTGTCTATATGTTACTCTGTCTGTGTATATATCTATTATATCTATTATATTTGTCTATTTATCTGTCCGTCTATCTATCCATCTATGTATGTATGTATGTATGTATGTATGTATGTATGTATGTATGTATGTATCTATGTATCTATGTATCTGTCTATCTATGTATCTATGTATCTATGTATCTATCTATGTATCTATGTATCTATCTATGTATCTATCTATGTATCTCTCTCTCTCTCTCTCTCTTACTATATATATATATATATATATAAATCCAGTCTGCAGCATTGTGCCAGATATCAGTCACAGAACTGACCACTTACAGTCACCCCCTAATTGGACAGACTGGACACTGTTTTATTTCCTTCTTTCTGTTTCTGTTGCTGCTGTTCGTGTTGCTGTTTAAATTAGGGTGGGCAGTGGGCAGTGGGCTTCATACACACTTTTCTTAACATTTCTCATCTTAATGTCTCTTTTAACCAAGGAAGGTTCTATTCCGTTGTTAGCTATCATCATCATCATCATCATCATCATCAGGTGCCTTGCCGCATGGCGTTGGCGATTATGGACTTCCTTCTGTCTCTATCTCTTGTTGCCTCAAGCATCTCTTCCACCCTCCTTGTCTTCAGCCACTCTGCAAGTCCGTCTAGTATCTTCTCCCTGGGTCTACCCGGTGCTCTCCTTCCCTCCAGCTTTCCCGTTGTGACCAGGTGTTTCCCAATTCCCCTTTCCTCATAAAATGGCCTATGAATGTTGCCTGCCTTTTCCTAATCTTCCTGATGAATGATCTACTTGTGTCTGCCTCCATCAAGATTGTCTCGTTTGTTTTCTTTGCGGTCCATGGAACTCTCAACATCCTTCTTAGAAACCACATCTCGGCTGCCTCGGCGTGGACAATCAACAAGCAAAGCCAGAACAAGATTGAGGCAGCCGAGATGTGGTTTCTAAGAAGAATGTTGCGAGTTCCATGGACAGCAAAGAAAACAAACGAGACAGTCTTGATGGAGGCAGACACAAGGAGATCATTCATGAGGAAGATTAGGAAAAGACAGGCAACATTTATGGGCCTTTTCATGAGGAAAGGGGAATTAGAGCACCTGGTCATAACAGGAACGCTGGAGGGAAAGAAAGCACCAAGTAGACCCTGGGAAAAAATATTGGACGGACTTGCAGAGTGGCTGAGGACAGAGAGGGTGGAAGATGCGCTTGAGGCAACAAGGATAGATGCACATGGAGGGCCATGATCGCCAACGCCATGTGGCAGGGCACTTGATGATGATGATGATGATGTAGGTACTAATCTCCTTGGTAAGCTCGGTTCTGGCAGGAAGCTGACTATTATTGCAAACCTACAACCACAAGACTTGTCTACCCGCCACTCTCTCTGTCGGAGTACAGAATCCGTCAATACCTAATACCTCATCGGTGACAACATAGCATCGAGGTTCAAAAAAGCGGAAGTGACGCAGGGCATTAATGGCGATGACGAAAAAGGCAGGGAATGATGGGATAACTAGACCTAGCATTTTCAGCCAACGGACCATGATGCTGTCTTTTCTGACACATAGGCTGAGGCACTGTTTCTCTTCCTCCACTCCCCCCCCCTCGTCCCGGTTCACCTCCCCTTCTTCCCCCATCCCTTGCTTCCTTTATATGTATTACGCCACAGAATCTGCATCGGCCCTTTCAGTTTGAACGATCATAGCCATAAAAGAAATGGATTGAAATGAAATCCAAACCCTCATTTTGTTATGAAGTTGGAGTAACTAACTGCAGTGGAATCTTAAGTGTGCGCAGGCCAGAAGGCACACGGGTCCGACTCGGTTTTCGTCCCCTTCCGAAGGACCAGACGTTCTGTTCTATTTTCCTGTCAAAATGAGGAGAAAAATGATTGAGGTCTCAACCAGAAACGAATCCTGGAACCTCGAGTAAAGATATCAGCAGACGAACGTTTAAATATTACCAATACCAAGCAGAGATTGATTCTTTGGCATTTTGTTGCGGGCTAGCCAAAGACTGTAACAACTTTGGTAAGCAGCAGCAAAACTCTACAAGTAGGATGAAGTTGATTAATCCGATCAACATTGCAGCAAATTTCGATCACTTTTGAGAAAATAATGGGAAAACCTGATCGCCCCACACGCTACATTTATGCCTGACAAAGTGGATTTTTGTGAACATGATTTTGGAGGAACGGAGGGTTGGGGGAGAGAGAGAGAGAGGGAGAGAGAGAGAGAGAGAGAGAGCGCGCGCGCGCGTTTGTGTGAGTGTTGTGTGAGTGTGTGTGTGTGTGTGTGTGTATGTGTGTGTGTGTGTGTGTGTTGTGTGTGTGTGGTATGTGTGTGTGTGTGTGTGAGAGTGTGTATGTATGTGATAGATGGACAGATAAATAGATAGATAGACAGACAGACAGACAGATAGATAGACACACAGACGGACAGGTAGATGGATGGATAGATAGATAGATAGATAGATAGAGAGACAGAGAAAGAGACAGAGAGAGAGAGAAGAGAGGGAGAGAGAGAGAGAGAGAGAGAGAGAGAGAGAAAGAGAGAGAAAGAAAGAAAGAGACAGATAGATGGAAGGAGAGAGAGTCTTCGAGAGAGAGAGAGAGAGACTGAGAGAGAGAAAGAGCGAGCGAGAGGAGAGAGAGAGCGTATGTGTGTATGTGTGAGAGAGAGAGACGAGAGAGAGAGAGGAGAGAGAGGAGAGGGAGAGAGAGAGAGAGAGAGAGAGAGAGAGGGAGAGAGAGAGAGAGAAAGACAGAGAAAAAGAAATAGAGAGAGAGAAAGAGAGAGAGAGAAGAGAGAGAAGAGAGAGAATGAGAGAGAGAGAGAGAGAGATATTTGTGTACATGTGTGTGAAAACGTTATTTTTATCTATTCATTCTTTGGTTTCTTTTAATACAATTTCGCACGAAAAGGCAAACACATATTCTTGTCATCCCCGACCATTTTCTCTGTAATTGATATTCCGATGAAATGTTCGTGAGTCACCGAACATTAAAAGCTGTGCAATACATAACACATGCAGACTGTCAACTTCTTGTGCATTTTTAATTAACCGCAAAGCGCTCGCTGTTGAGGGGAAAAAAAAGTAATCCTTGGTCAAGCCTTAGATCCACTATCATTTTTCTTGCGGGGAGCTCAGCTGACTGTTATTTGTTATTGTTCCTTAAAGCCCCGCCGACTGCGTAGAGCCATATCAGGCTATAACTGTTTCAAAATGTACACAATACTTCAATACTTCAACAGAAAAACAAACAAACAAACAAACAAAAAACAAACAAACAACAACTACCAAACAACAACAACAACAACAACAAAAAACAACAAAACAAAACAAAACAAACAAACAAACAAACAAACAAACAACAAACAAACACAACTACCCAAAAACAACAACAACAACAACAAAAACAAAACAAAACAAAACAAAACAACAAACAAACAAACAAACAAACAAACAACAAAACAAAACGATAGATAGACAGGATTGATATGTTGCAGGATAGGATTACACTCGGGATATCAAGTTTCGAGTGCCCTGGTAGAGACCAGTTATATAAACAGCACGTAAATCTTCGATTGTACGGTTTAATTTATGAGTATAATTTCATAAGACAACGTGAAAATGTTTTTTTTTTTAACGTATTCATTATGTCAGCTATAAGAAAAAAAAAAAAAAAAGGGGGGGGGGGGGGACATCATCCAATCACTCCCAAAGCCAGGAAGGGACGACTACCGCCTTTTGTCTTGAGAGCAGCAAGTGATCTTCATGAAAGTAAGCACCAGTCACAGCCGGCTCCGTGCCCATGTGAACCGCAAACTCATACTAACATCTTCATCAACTCTCCCCTACGGTCAAGAAAATCAGACAGAAAGCTGAACATTTGCAGTGACATGGTCGACCACAACTCCTCTCACAACCAAGCTGCAGGCAGGAATTGGAAAATAGAAATGAATAAATAAATGAATGAATAAATAAATAAATAAATGATAATAAAATAATAGATGAATAAATTATAAACAAATAAGTAAATATCAATAAATAAACAAATAAAGAAATATAGTAAAAAAACAAACAAACAAAAAACCAATGAATAAATAAGTAAATATAAACAAACAAACAGACAAACAAACAAATGAATAAAAAAAAATAGCCACATTCATCGCCAGACATGGTCTGAACATGTAGACGGGGAATTTAAGAAGAAAAACTACGATCAGAAAAATAAAAAGGATCTTATCGAGTGAACTCAATACACCTAACCTACCCAGCTCTTCAGACCGTCAGATTAAGTGTTAAAAAGATTCAGTCATAAGAAGTCAAGAAAAACATCTGGTCGAGAAAACATCTAGTCGACGAAACATCTGGTCGAGAAAATGTCTGTCTGTAGACAAACTGACAGACACCGCCACGACTGCGACTGGGTCGAAAAGATATGTCCCCATTTTTTTTCCAAATGAAAGGAGAGTAAAAAGCGTTTGCACTTATTCATCCAACGAGAAATGACAGGGACAGAGAAGATTGCTTTTTATTTATGAACCCTCGGCGACGTCTCTAAAGGTTCCTTTATTCAACGCCATTGTCGTCTTACAACTTTTTCATAACCCGGAACGGAGAGGGTGGTTGAATGACAGTCTAGTGACAACGATTTTTTTAAAATTATACAAGCGCTATGTGGTAAGACGACATAGAAAACAGGTCTGTGTGTATACTTGGTGTGTGTGTGTATTTCAACACCACCAGTATGGACCATGTTGTGTGTTCAAGAATATCGGGTGGTAAGTGTTGCAAACTTTTTAGTTTTTGTGATCTTATAGGAGTGCATGTTAATATTTATACTCTCATCCAAAAACGAACGTGTAATGTCTTTTTTTTTGAGATACGGAAATACTTCATGGTTCATGAGATGTGTTTGAAGAAAATGGGTTTTGGATTCATTCACATTGTTTGTATCTGTGTCCAAAATGCACCGACCGTTTCTAAGCTTTTCGTTTGTTTGTTTATATGTTTGTTTGTGTGTTTGTTTGTTCGTTCGTGTGTTTGTTCCTTTGTTCTGTCGTGGGCTGCAAATCCCGTATCCAGTCGAATACAATATTCCATATACCAGTAGGTTTTTAGTCTATGGCCATATTATTTTTAAAACCTAACCCCCACCCCCCACCCCACGCCGTCCCCAGTTAAGGCAGGTCATACTGTCTTTGGAGGATATGCATGGCAGCTGTTTTCGTGTTTTCTTAAGCCACCGAATACTGACATTATTCCAGGATCTTTAACGTGCGTATTTAATGCTTTGCGTGTGTATACGAGCGTATA
>JAPXFY010000018.1:39116815-39121815 GCA_030674185.1 Monoplex corrugatus | reverse complement strand
AGAGAAGAAGATGAGAGAGAGGGAGGAAGGCACTTCGGAGGGAGAAAGGATAAGAAGAGAGATAGAGGGGGAAGGAAAAAGAGAGAGAAACAGAGACAGAGACAGAGACAGAGACACAGAGACAGAGAGAGAGAGCGAGAGAGAGGGTAGGAAGAGAGAGAGAGAAAGAGGAGAGAGAGAGAGAGAGAGAGAGAGAGAATTTTCAATTAACGTTTGTCTGGGTAGAAAGAAACTCTAGGGAGAGCTAGACAACAGAAGGTCTTCAGAGAAGTAACCCCCTTTAGACAAGTGTTTCGGCCCTGAATTCCTTACACTTCGACTGTGCTGGTGCAAATGTCATAGATTAGCAGTGGCCACAGCAGCTTTGGTATCAGCATGAACTGTAGACACCAGACTTTGTATTTGCCTGGCAGTCCGCAGTTATCTATTTTCTTCAGGCCTTCTTCTGCTGTTTGCTTGGTTTCACATCCCCTTTGTGTGTCTTTCAGGGAGTCATCATACCATCTTCCGAGACTTTTTACTGGCTCTTCTGTGACAGTGGGGATGGCTTGGTTGGCTACCATGAATTTGACTGAATCTGCCACTTTGAGAGACTTCGGGATTTCTTAGGTTTGAACCTCATTCTTGAAGAGGCCACCAGCTCATCCAGCTGCTTTAAGATTTGGTGTGTCTCTTCCTCATCCGTGGACAAGACTGTTGTGTCATCCATGAAAGCTTTCAGAGGAGGCATCTGGTATCCATCTCCCAGATTCACTGGACCTGAACTCTTCATTGCAGCTTTCAAGATGACTTCCATTGCCAACACGAACAGTATGGGAGAGATTGCACAGCCCATTGCAATGCCCACCTCTAGGTCTATCCAGTCCGTGGTGTATTCTTTGGTAGAGAACCGCATTGAGAACCCTTGGAAATACTTCCTCAGCATTGTTCGGATGTTTTCTGGGATGTGATACATTTCAAGAGCCAGCTGGATCATATCGTGTGGAACTGATCCATATGCATTCGCCAGATCAAGCCAAACTACGTCAATGTTTCTCTTCTCTGTTCTTGCTTTTTGGATGGCATCCCAAATCAACGTGGCATGTTCCAAGCATCCAGGCATTCCTGGTATGCCTCCCTTTTGGACTGACATATCCAGATACTTGTTTTCAGTCAGGTATTTTGTCAATCTTGCTGCCATAACAGAGAAGAAGAATTTCCCCTCGACGTTCAGAAGTGATATTGGCCTGAACTGATTGATGCTGCTGGAGTTCTGCTCCTTCGGAATGTACACTCCTTCAGCTCTCATCCATTGGTCGCTGATCTTCTGGTTCCTCCATGCTGATCGAATCATATTGTGGAGCCACTCGAGCACTTTTGGGCATTTCTTGTAGAGCAGGTATGGTATTCCGTTTGGTCCAGGTGCTGACTTGGCTCTGGCTTTCTTTACTACGTTCTTCACTTCATCCAGTGTTGGTGGTTTGTTATTGAATTTTCCTTCTGGCGCTGCAGGCCAAACCAGATTCTGGATTTCAAGTGGTGCCTCGCGCTGAGAATCGGAATATGTTTCCCTGAGATGCTGCTCTAGGGTTTCCTTGCCCACTGTGAGAGTCCCTGATTTGGGTTGTTCAAACAGCTTTCTTGAAAAGTCAAAGGGATCTTTGAAGAAACGATCTTGAGTCTTCTTCTTTTTGCTCTTTCTTCGCCTTGCTGATTCCACTTTGCTGAGAGCATTGTGTTTGGCCTTCAGATCTTTCCAGAGTTCCAGGAGCCCTTGCTTCTCGAATTCTGAGGCAGTTTTCATTCGCTTTTTAAGCTTCCTTTTCTCCCTCCGGATGCTCTCCATCTGTTGCTGTCTTCTGGATTTCTGGGGAGGCGTTTTTGTCTTTGGCTGCTTCACTCCATAAGTGTCCCTGCAGATAGAGTATATGATGTCTCCGTATGTGTCAAGTTTGTGTTCCAGCGTACTGTTCCCTATTAGCGCATTCAGCTTAAGGACAAGTTCCTCATCTAATTTCTCCCATTGTTCTTTTGCACCGGCAGGCGGCAAATTGAGTTTTCCACGTTTGGCGTTAAGAGCTTGTGCAAAATCCGCATCAGAACCGTCAGCGTGGATGTCCTTGGCACTATGGTTTAATTCCTGGCCTTGGTCATCCAACGTCTCACCTGCTATCGCAGTGCGCTGCTGCTGGTTCGTATGTGTCTTCAAACAGCCCATTTTTGTCCTGTGGATCTTCATGCCGCGTTTGGTGGTGAATCTCCTTCCACACGCACACGGAAATTCCAACTGGTCATTAATCATGGTCCGTTGTGCGTTTCCAGTCGTGATGGAGTCAGTGCCGATGGATTCATCATTCTCTCCCCCTTTCGGTGAATCCTGGGAGCATCTTTCATTTGAAAAACTCGTGGCATGTTATCAAAGGCAAGGTGGGAAGCCAACCCACAAAGCCCGCAGATCTAGTCTTTCCCAGTGTCCTTCGGTCTTTCCCGAATGTCCTCCGAACTATTCCCGGAAGTCAATGGACTGACCATGTGCAGGTAGAAAGAAACTCTAGGGAGAGCTAGACAACAGAAGGTCTTCAGAGAAGTAACCCCCTTTAGACAAGTGTTTCGGCCCTGAATTCCTTACACTCTCGGGGGGCCGGGCCACATCCAGGTCATGACTCCTGGATGCCCTTCTGCTGTTGTCTATTTTTTTTTTTTTTCCCACGCCGGGGATCGAACCTGGGCGATTCTGCGCTTCAGAACTGCGGTACGCGGTTTTACCAATGTGCTAACGGGGCACACATCATCTGTAGGGAATTTAATCCTTATGAAGTTCACTTTTTTCGTTCCTCCTTGCCCAGATCCAGCTTGAGCTCCTTTCTGCTGCCTCTGCCATCGCTTTAAGGGCTCTAGTCCTCTTCTTCCCAGAAATGGCGAGTTGTTTCATGAGATCATAAGCTTTCTTCAGGGTGCTGGCAAGACCGGCGTATTTTTCGGTCTTGTAGATATGTGCTTCTTCCATTCTGCTTTCGTATGGCACAGTGAGTTCTATCAGAATCACTTGTTTCGAGGAGTCAGAGTGGAGAGCGATGTCTGGTCTCATGCCTGTCTTGCTGATGACATCTGGGTAATTTCTCCACTCTGGGAGGTCTGCTGTACACTCCCAGTCGACTGCTCCATCCAGAAGACCCTTTGGCAATGTGCTGGTTGTCATAGCACTTTCGGGCCAGACCTGTTTCCCTCCTGCTTTGTAGAACGTTGACATAGCAATTGGTGTCTGTGTTAAAGGACCACATTTGCCAAAAGCAAAAAAGAGAGAGGGTAGGAAGAGAGAGAGAGAGAGAGAGAGAGAGAGAGAGAGAGAGAGAGAAAGAGGAGAGAAAGAGAGAATTTTCAATTAACGTTTGTCTGTGTTAAAGGACCACATTTGCCAAAAGCAAAAAAGAGAGAGGGTAGGAAGAGAGAGAGAGAGAGAGAGAGAGAGAGAGAGAGAGAGACACACAGAGAGAGAGAGAGAGAGAGAGAGAGAGAGAGAGAGAGGAGAGAGAGAGAGAATTTTCAATTAACGTTTGTCTGTGTTAAAGGACCACATTTGCCAAAAGCAAAACGATGGGCTTGACTGAAGAGCGTTCAAACCAAAGATCACAGTCACCTGAAATTCAATCATATGTCAACATACTTCTCCACTCTCAATCAAAATCGGATAACGGGGTTATCTGAAAAAACAATTATCGAATACATGTCAATATGCGTGCACACTTGCCAGTGCTGAAATCCCTTACGTGTGTGTAGGCACGCAGAATGTCAAATATGCACGCTTAAAGTCCTGTTAAGTCGTATCAATGGCTTGCTTATGGAAACATGAAAACACCCAGTATGCACGCCTTTCAAAAATGCAGACTGTGCATCAACTTAGTGGAATATGAACAACAGCTAAACTAACAGCTTGAGTTCTCCGAGTTCCACTTAAAGTCTGGTTATGAGTAATGAGCAGTGAGTCCAAATGAGTTTAGAGAATAGTGGTATATGTAAATTGATATGTAATTATTGTATTTTTTTCTCGGAGCACAATGACTCCAAAGGTGAAAATTATAAGATACGTGTTACCAGCTGTAAGCCAACAAATGTGTGGGTAAATTGTATAATTGCCTGGTTTGTTTGAATAGTTCCGCCGACTTTCTCGACGGTCATAAGGGAGACGTCTTTGAGACGTCGATAAAAGGTAGAATATTCATATTCACACGTTCTATTCATTTCTTTAGTCACAGTGGACCTACCATGTGAATTTCGGGCTGCTCTTCTCTTTGAGAGCCCGTCGCCGCAGTGCAGCGCCACCCCATTTTTTTTAACCAAGACTTTAGAAAGGCTAATTGGCCTTCAAGGGGAGGACTTGTTGGTTCTTCTGATAGAGCTGTGGACACGGGATCTGATATCTTGACTTCAGTCCCAGCCTGCAACATTAATTCAACGTTGGCCTGTTTGCTGCCCATGTTAATGTTTCTGTCATTCTGGTGATGTCACCTTAGTGTTTCATAAGTCTTCTCCCCCATCTTCTCCTTTCTGCTCCTCAGTTCAAGACCTTGCCCTCTCATAGGGTTTTGCGCAGGCTTGGGAAGACTGCCAGATAAGTGCTTGCAGATTTAGGTGAAGCGCATATGGAATTGTCCTAGTGCGATGAATTCCTCTTGAACAAACTCCGAATTCCAAACTCCAAGAAGAATGACGTGGGAAATTAACTTATCTCTCCAATGGTTTATACCAGGGCGGCCGGGCGAAAGCCCTGCTCTTCACGATTTTCAACTAAAGTGGCATCTTTAACGTGCGCAGACCAGAAGGCATAGGGGTCCGACTCGTTTTTTTATCTCTTTCCGACGGACTAGACGTTCGGTTCGATTTTCCGGTCAAACTGATGAGAAGGGCGTGAATGTATTGTCTTTGTGTGCTCTTTTTGCACTGGTGATTATGTTCACTGAACTGCTGACGGCAGGGTATCTGTGATGCCCTGGATCGATTGTGGTCATAGTGGTCATGTGGCT
>JAPXFY010000018.1:39111815-39114315 GCA_030674185.1 Monoplex corrugatus | reverse complement strand
TATGAGCACCACCCAAATCTGCCATTAAAAGAGAGGACAGGGGAGAAGAGAGGGCAGGGTAGAAGAGAGGGCAGGGGAGAAGAGAGGACAGGAGAGAGAGGACAGAGGAGGGAAGTAGGGGAGAGAGAGGGCAGGGGAGAAGAGAAGACAGGGAGAAGAGAGGACAGGGGAGAAGAGAGGACAGGGGAGAAGAGAAGACAGGGGAGAAGAGAGGACAGGGAGTACGGGGAGAAGAGGACAGGGAGTACAAGGAGAAGATGGACAGGGGAGAAGAGAGGACAGGGGAGAAGAGAGGACAGGGGAGAAGAGAGGACAGGGAGTACAGGGAGAAGAGGACAGGGAGTACAGGGAGAAGAGAGGACAGGGGTACAGGAGAGAAGAGAGGACAGGGAGTACAGGAGAGAAGAGAGGAAGGGAGTACAGGAGAGAAGAGAGGACATGAAGTACATGGGAGAGGAGAGGACAGGGAGTACATGGGAGAGGAAAGACAGGAGAGACAGGGGAGAGAGAGGACAGGGAGTACAGGGGAGAAGAGAGGACAGGGAGTACAGGAGAGAAGAGAGGACAAGGAGTACAGGAGAGAAGAGAGGACAGGGAGTACATGGGAGAAGGAAGGAGTACATGAGGAGAGACAGGGTAAGGGAGAAGAGAGGACAGGGAGTACAGGGAGAAGAGGACAGGGAGTACAGGGAGAGAGAGGACAGGGAGTACAGGGGAGAGAGAGAGGACAGGGAGTACAGGGAGAAGAGAGGACAGGGAGTACAGGAGAGAAGAGAGGACAGGGAGTACAGGAGAGAAGAGAGGACAGGGAGTACAGGAGAGAAGAGAGGACAGGGAGTACAGGGGAGAAGAGAGGAAGGGGTACAGGGAGAAGAGAGGACAGGGAGTACAGGAGAGAAGAGGACAGGGAGTACAGGGAGAAGAGAGGACAGGGAGTACAGGGAGAAGAGAGGACAGGGAGTACAAGGAGAGAAGAGAGACAGGGAGTACATGGGAGAAGAGAGGACAGGGAGTACAGGGAGAAGAGAGGACAGGGAGTACAGGGGAGAGAGAGAGGACAGGGAGTAAAGGGAGAGAGAGGACAGGGAGTACATGGGAGAAGAGAGGACAGGGAGTACATGGGAGAAGAGAGACAGGGAGTACATGGGAGAAGAGAGGACAGGGAGTACATGGGAGAAGAGAGGACAGGGAGTACATGGGAGAAGAGAAGGACAGGGAGTACATGGGAGAAGAAGGACAGGGAGTACATGGGAGAAGAGGACAGGGAGTACATGGGAGAAGAGAGGACAGGGAGTACATGGGAGAAGAAGAGGACAGGGAGTACATGGGAGAAGAGAGGACAGGGAGTACATGGGAGAAGAGAGACAGGGAGTACAGGGAGAAGAGAGGACAGGGAGTACATGGGAGAAGAAGGACAGGGAGTACATGGGAGAAGATAGGACAGGGAGTACATGGAGAGAAGAAAGGACAGGGAGTACATGGGAGAAGAGAGGACAGGGAGTACATGGGAGAGAGAGGACAGGGAGTACATGGGAGAAGAGAGGACAGGGAGTACATGGGAGAAGAAGGACAGGGAGTACATGGAGAAGGAGAGTAAGGAGAAAGAGGACAGGGAGTACATGGGAGAAGAGAGGACAGGGAGTACATGGGAGAAGAGAGGACAGGGAGTACATGGGAGAAGAGAGGACAGGGAGTACATGGGAGAAGAAGGACAGGGAGTACATGGGAGAGAGGACAGAGTACATGGGAGAAGAGGGACAGGGAGTACATGGGAGAAGAGAGGACAGGGAGTACATGGGAAGAGAGGACAGGAGTACATGGAGAAGAGAGACAGGGAGTACATGGGAGAAGAGAGGACAGGGAGTACATGGGAGAAGATAGGACAGGGAGTACAGGGAGAAGAGAGGACAGGGAGTACATGGGAGAAGAGAGGAAGGGAGTACATGGGAGAAGAGAGGACAGGGAGTACATGGGAGAAGAGAGACAGGAGTACATGGGAGAAGAGAGGACAGGGAGTACATGGGAGAAGAGAGGACAGGGAGTACATGGGAGAAGAGAGGAAGGGAGTACAGGGAGACAAGAGACAGGAGAATGGAGAAAGAGAGACAGGGAATACAGGGGAGATAGAGGAAGGGAGTATGGGTAAAAGAGGACAGAAGACATGATGGAGAAGAGAGGGGACAAGAGTACATGGAGGAGAAGAAGACAGGGAGACAGGGAGACAGGGATAGGAGAATTGAGTGGAGACGGGATACAGGGGGATAAGGGAGGAGTATTGGTAAAGACAGAGACTTGGAGTGAAACTGGGGGAAAGCTGAAACACACAGACGGCTGGTCATAACCATAAGATAACCCACAACACACACATCTTCCACAAAACACTTCCCGCCTGCTATCTTTTTTCTTTTAAATTCATATTTTCAACCCTCCGATGAAATATATATGGGGGTGAGGGTGGGGTGTAGAGGCGATGAAGTGAGAGGGTTGATTTGGATCGACG
>JAPXFY010000018.1:39104315-39106815 GCA_030674185.1 Monoplex corrugatus | reverse complement strand
CTGGCGTTGACCACTCAGTCCGATTTATCACACAGGGGGTTTAGAAAATAATTATACATTAATACAAATTCAAACATAACTAAGGACACTGATGCATATTTAAAACGGGGCTAAATTACCTAAAATTGCTACCGCATATCACATTTTCCTAGAGCCAAAAATAATACTTAATACATGTACCCGATTATCACTCATAAGAGACAGTACGAAAGACTTTATCAAACACATTCAGATGAATGGACCAGCAAGGCAGAAAATGTTAGGAAGAAATGACAGAAAGCAAAAGAACAAGGCAGAAACAAAGAGATTGAATGAAAAGAGGACATTCCTAGCATAAAATTTCCAGACGCTGGGGACATTATTATTCTGAAAGAGCCATCGGCATCCCCACGAGGAGTCCCCTCCTACGTCTTTTAAGGACATACACATGGGCTCTTACTTGATCGCAGATTTGTATCAATATTAATCTCACGGTGGCTGATTATCATAATACTAATCCGGCCTATTGGAGAAGTACTACATATAAGTAGATCGATATTTTTCAATATGCCTAGCGTCGGAATCTTTGGAACGTTTTGGCTTGTTTCTCTGTCACTCTCTGTCTGTCTGTCTGTCTCTGTCTCTCTTTCTCTCTATTTCTGTCTCTGTCTGTCTATCTGTCTATCTGTCTGTGTGTCTCTTTGTCTCTCTATCTCTCTCTTTTACTAGGGAAAGATTATACTGAAGGAAGACAAACTAATAAAATGACAAAGAAATAAGAGGGAAGCAGGGAGAAACTATGTTAGATTTGAGAAGTTTCACAACATGGGAGATAATTCCTACGTGACTCGCAAGAGTTATGTCCTTTGGTTAATAAAATGACACTTGGATAGTTTACTTTTTGATATCAAAACATTAGAAATATGTTATTTTTCTCAAGACTGCCGGGCAAGTTACTGCTCTCTGTGTGTCTCGTTTCGTTTCTGTCTCTGCCTCTCCTTCCTTCTCTCTGCTCCTTGCTCTGTTACTTCTGTCTGTCTGTCTGTCTGTCTCTGTCTGTCTGTCTTTGTCTCTGTCTATGTCGATGTCTCTTCTCTCTTTCTTCTCTGTCTCTTTCTTCTCTCTCTCCCTTCCCTCTCTTCTCTCTGTCACTTCTCTCTCTCCCTTATTTCTCTTCTCTCTCTCCTCACTCTCCCCTCTCTCTTTCCCCTCTCTCCCCTTCTCTCCTCTCTCTCCCCCTCTCTCCCCTCTCTCTCCCCCTCTCTTTCCTTCTCCCTTCTCTCTCTTCTTCTCTCTTTCTGTTCTCTCATTTCTCTCTCTCTTTCCTTTCTCTCTGTCTGTCTGTCTCTCTCTCTGTGTCTCTCTGTGTCTCTCTCCGTGTGTGTGTGTGTGTGTGTGTGTGTGTGTGTGTGTGTGTGTGTGTGTGTGTGTGTGTGTGGAGAGAGAGAGAGAGTCTTGTCCATCCCACCCATAACTCCTCTTTATCAAAATCACACTACGAGTATGCTATATGGGTTGTGTGTAAGAATGTTCTCAAACATTAGAGACCGCGTGCAAATTCTTTCAAAAACTGACCGACCGTACACTGCCACAGCTCTGTCCACATTGTTAGCCACAAGGAAAGCCAGACTGAAGTGGCAGGGGCACCAAGGAAATCTGATTTTCACAGAACACGGAGCCTTTTGGTCCCTGGCCTCTTAAGCTTTAAGGTACATATTCATGTCATGGAAGCATAAAATACATTTGATACCCACCCCGAACAAGAAGTCTTTTCATTCCAGTCCTACCTCCCCGAAACATACGTGAGGTTTAGTCATATATACACCCATTCTCTTTGTGATACTGCTATGTCTTTGCCTATAACCCCTAACCTCTCTTTCAAGGACGTACGTCTGGGCTTTCACCGAGCACAGATTGTGTCAATATTGACCATACATTAGTCGGTCATTTTCTTACTAAAAGAAAAGTAAATGTTGTTCTGTAACCCTGTCATTGGAGGGGATTGAGGTGGTAGTGACTTCAACTGTTCTCAGAGCCAGCTCGACTAAGGTAGAACCCATCTCCTCTGTCTCGTTGCTTTACCATCCCCCAAATCTTGAATAGGCTTGGGTACCATTTCACAAACGAGTGGACTGGAGACCACATGCACACCCTGTCTCTGTTCATGTCCCTCCCCCCCAAACCATGTCAGGAATACTTTTGACCATGCAGACACACAAGCTTACGGGGTCAATAGACTGTCTCTATAGTTTATCTGTTGTTATTGTTTTGCTGTTTTGGCTGTACCTGTTACGCTATTCTTGCTGTACTTTATCTTGTTGGTTTTACCTGGTATGCTATTTTTCTATTCTTCGTCTTTTTTGTTTTACCTGTACACTATTCTTGCTAAACTGTGTCTTTTTGGTTTTACCTGGTATGCTATTCTTGCTGTACTTTGTCTTTTTGGTTTTACCTGGTATGCTATTCTTGCTATACTTTGTCTTTTTGGTTTTACCTGGTATGCTATTCTTGCTGTACTTTG
>JAPXFY010000018.1:39091815-39094315 GCA_030674185.1 Monoplex corrugatus | reverse complement strand
GCTTTTTTTTTTGCGTTGCCTCTGACTTCTTCCGTTCACACAGTCGGCAGTTTGCTGTTCCTCGATAGATTTCTACAAGATTTTGCACACAAAAAAAGAGTGAGATTGGAACTGACCGTGAGGTTGACAAGTTGGGACTCTTGTTGACAGTAACTCTGGCAATGATTATGAGGTAAATATGGCTTTGCTTTTGTTTTTGTTTCTGAATAAACAAGAGAGGTTCCAGCACACGATGAAGGATATTTTTAGCACATCAGTCATTGATGGGATGCGAGTTGTTTTTCAGTTTGGTTTGTTTACATTGTACTTCTCATCGCACGTGCGCGGATGTGTTTCTTTTTTTATTCTAACACTCTGTAATTTCACTTTCTCTTGCAAACAGGTGTTTATTTTACTTTTATTGTGCAGTTCAGGATTTCTCCTTTCTAAATATATGGTAGTCCTTTCTAGGAAATGTTTACTTGAAAGCAGCGAGAATTAAAAAAACAAAACAATTAACACCCGTTGACAAGTCGGCCCCCGTAATTTCACGCTATTGTCTTTACTGTACACGTTGAATTATGTATCGTGCCAAGGGGGGTTAGAGCTCACGAAACCAGATGCTTGAGTTTCAGAACTAGAATAAGACCACAGAGGAGATGGATAGACATAGTGGGCAGACACACACAGCATCTATATAGGGTTCTACGCCAAGTTTCTTGTTTGGCTGCAGACCTGTAGCATCATCTCCCCCTCGCGACAGTGCACACATACACACACACGCACGCGCACACACACACACACACGCGCGCTCACACACACGCACACACACGCACACACGCACGTGCGCGAACACATACACACACACACGCGCGCGCACACACACACACATACGCGCGCGCACACATACGCACACACACATCACACACACTCATAGATATATGTATATATATATATGTAGTATATATATATGTATGTATATATATATATGTATGTATATATATATATATATATATATATATATATACACATCACTACACAAATACATACACACAAACAAACAAACACACACATACACAACCAAACACACACATACATACACACAAACACACACATAAACACACATACACACAAAAAACACACACACGCACGCACACCCCCCCACACCCCCCCCCCCACACACACACATACCCTAAAGGGCCCCCCTCGGTTCAAGAAAACAGTGACAGTAGAGAACAAAATATAATCTCTAAACTCCAGCGAAGACACACGTGATCTAAACTTGCTCAACAGAGAACCAAAGGCTGGAAGAGAAAATAGAGACTCTTAAAAGGAAGAAAAAAGAATACCATATCAGATAAAGCTACAGCAGCACAACAGTAAGAAAAGACAAGGTACAGCAAGAATATCATACTAGGTAAAACCAAACGACAAAGTTTAGTAAGAATAGCATACCAGGTAAAACAAAAAGTATAGCAGGAATAGCATACTTGGTAAAACAAAAAGGCAAAGAATAGCAAGAATAGTATACTAGGTAAAACCAAAAGACAAAGTGTAGCAAGAATAGCATACCAGGTAAAACCAACAAGATTAAGTCTAGCAAGAATAACGTACCAGGTAAAACCAACAAGATAAAGTCTAGCAAGAATAGCATACCAGGTAAAACCAACAAGATAAAGTCTAGCAAGAATAGCGTACCAGGTAAAACTAAAAGACAAAGTCTAGCAAGAATAGCGTACCAGGTAAAACCAAAAAGACAAAGTACAGCAAGAATAGCGTACCAGGTAAAACCAAAAAGACAAAGTACAGCAAGAATAGCGTACCAGGTAAAACCAAAAAGACAAAGTCTAGCAAGAATAGCGTACCAGGTAAAACCAAAAAGACAAAGTCTAGCAAGAATAGCGTACCAGGTAAAAACAAAAAGACAAAGTACAGCAAGAATAGCGTACCAGGTAAAACAAAAAGACAAAGTACAGCAAGAATAGCGTACCAGGTAAAACCAAAAGACAAAGTCTAGCAAGAATAGCGTACCAGGTAAAACCAAAAAGACAAAGTATAGCAAGAATAGCGTACCAGGTAAAACTAAAAGTCAAAGTATAGCAAGAATAGCATACCAGGTAAAACTAAAAGTCAAAGTACAGCAAGAATAGCGTACCAGGTAAAACTAAAAGACAAAGTATAGCATGAATAGCATACCATATAAATCCAAAAGACAAAGTATAGCAAGAATAGCGTACCAGGTAAAACCAAAAAGACAAAGTATAGCAAGAATAGCATCATCATCATCATGTGTCCTGCCGCATGGTGTAAGCGATCATGGCCCTCCATACGAATCTATCCGTTGTCGCTGCAAGTACATCTTCCACCCTGTCTGTCATCAGCCACCCTGCAAATCCGTCCAGTATTTTCTACTTGGGTCTACCTGGTGTTCTCTTTCCCTCTAGCTTTCCTGTTGTGAGCAGATGCTCTAATTCCCCTTTCCTCATACATGTTGCTTGTCTTTTCCTAATCTTCTTTATCA
>JAPXFY010000018.1:39081815-39086815 GCA_030674185.1 Monoplex corrugatus | reverse complement strand
TGCGCAGGCTTAGGGAGTCTGCCGTATGATTGCTGGCAAATCTAGATACAGAGCTTTATAGAATTATCCGAGTGCATGAAGCCCTTTGAACAAACTCCAACTTAAAAACTCCAAACTCCATTAACATTTTAACCGCGAAAGATTTGAGGTCCAAAACAATATCTCTTGTCTCACCTGTCGGCGTCACCGGGTTCGGTGTTGGCCGCTGCACATCTGGACACCACCATCTCCCCCCAGACCGCTCTGTCTTGACTTTTGTGGAACCAATTTCTTGAATGTTTAGGCCACCGATGTTGGTTATGTTCTCGATGTGCGAGATTGGAGGTCTGCCTTTCTTCCTTTTCGCCACTGTTTTTTCGTTGAAAGATGATTGCCATGAGGTCCGTGTTCTTGTTGCGTGACACATAGCTAATATATATTTTAGTCTTCTTTTTTTCCAAAACAATGTACCACCGATATAAAAACAAAACAAGAGTGTCGGACACGAGTAAAGACTTTATGGATTCTTCAGGATATGTTATAAAAAATCTGGCGCGTCCTTTATCCGTCGCTGCTTTACTTTTATCATTTGTGTTTTGGATCAGATATACGAAGGAACATTGTGTACACATTTCTCTCAGTCTCTTGTTTTTATCTGTTCGCTTTTTTCCATGTCACGGGTGATCTCGAGTCAATACAATCATTTTGTTTCTAGTATAAAGTGACGATTTGTTTTTCGTTCTCTTTAAATTTTAGCGACGCTTCCCACATTGTGTAGCTATGCATATAACATTGCTGCTAGAGTAGGCTAATTTACAAACTTTTCGACGGAATGAACGATCGGACAAACGACTGAAAACACACAGACACAGACACAGACACAGAGAGACACAGACACACAGAGACACAGACACACACACACACACACACACACACACACACACACACACACACACACACACACAGACACAACAGAGAGAGAGAGAGAGAGAGAGAGAGAGAGACAGAGAGAGACAGAGAGAGAGAGAGAGAGAATCAGAGACACAGACAGACAGACAAGGGAGACAGATACAAAGACAGAGAGACAGAGAGAGACAGACAGAGACAGAGAGATAGAGAGTGACAGAGAGACAGACACACAGACATAGTGACAAACAGAGACAGACAGAGACAGAGGGAGAGGCCAGGAGGTAAGGGTATGGCAATTTCAGTTCGTAGGATTTTCAGTTTCCTGAAATTCGCAGAATCATGGACCGTGCCCCGTCATTGAAGATTATGATTAGACGAACAGAAATACCTCATTACCGCACCTTCATCTCTTCCCTCCCCCGCCTTCCCACATAATCCCCTCCCCCCCTTTTTTTTTTACCTGATTAGATATTTTTAAAAGGAAAAGACAATGATACTGAATGAATGTTTTTGTAAATCAATGTTACAAATCTGCAAACTGTTTAATCAGCAGCTAATATTCTCCCAGAGATTTTTTTTTCATTTTATCAATGGAAACACAAGGAAAACCCCCACTGATACTAAATGAATGTTCTTGTAAAAACGATATTACAAATCTGCAAACTGTTTAATCAGCAGCTAATATTCACGCAGTTTTAAAAATATTTTTTTATCAATGGAAACACAAAGAAACAAAACCCCACCGATACTGAATGAATGTTTTTGTAAAACAATGTTACAAATCTACAAACTGTTTAATCAGCAACTAATATTCCCTCAAGGTTTTTATTTTATTTTATCATTTTATCAATGGAAACACAAAGAGGAAAACGGTAGCTTAATATGCCACAAGTGTGCCGAAGATACCAGTATAATGATTTCATTTTGTCAAGCGAACATATCGCGCATGGCTAGAATAGAACACATTCTGGTCGAACAGTTTGATATGATAAAGTTGACTGGAAATGTGTTTTATACAGAACTTTATGAACATTCGGTGGAGCATGGGAGAACACAGTATGTGTGTTTATGTTTATTGAAGAAAAAATGTCTGATTGTATCTCATTTCGTGTTCATTTTTAGCATTCAGAAGAACACGAAACAAAAGAAAAAGAAAGGGAGAGAGAGGGAGGGAGATAGAGTAAGAGAAAAGAGAGAGAGAGAGAGATAAGAGTAGAGAGAGAGAGAAAGAGAGAGAGAGGGGATAGAGAGAGGGAGAGAAGAGAACTAAGAACGAGAAAGAAAGAGAGAGAGAGGGATAGAGATAGATAGAGAGAGAAAGAAAAAAAAAAAAGAAAAGAGAGAGAGAGAGAGAGAGAGAGAGAGAGAGAGACAGACAGACAGACAGACAGACAGACAGACAGAGAGAACAACTTTTTTTTAAGTACTGGGGTTATGGAAAAGACAAACAAATACGCTTCCAAAAGGAAAAGGTGGCAAAGGAAAACGACTCTGCGAAAAAAGTTTGGCTCAATTTCGCTCCAGAACGGGACAACAGGTCGTACAGTAATTCATGTAGGAACGGACACTTAACTTATCCCATGCCAGACGACTGAGCGGAAATTTGAACCGGCAGTCAGACGGCTGTATGAGCTTTGCCGGACAACCATTAAGTACGGTATTGGTACCTGGTTCCATGAATCAATACAGCATTGTTACGTGCTTCTGCTGCTGCTGATGGCTTTAAATCAGGTCGATCGAAATGAACAGTTTTGTGAGAACCGTTTTACACTGAATTCTCCTTCAGACCATAGGACTAGGTATAGGATTTCAAGACTTGGCCGGCTCATAGGTTTATGCGCAGGCTTACGGCTTGTGTCCTGATGATTCTGGACTTTTCCATCACGTGGCACTTGTGACATCAGTGCATATGGAATTCATTCCAAACCGGAGACGCCATCTTGAGAAATGAAACTGAAACTAAAACTGAAACTGAAACCACTTCAGCCCGTGTTGTTAGCTGGAAAAGCGAACTTAATAATAATCAGAATGTCAGAAGAACATGCCATTTTGGTTGGAACCAGAAACACAAAAGTAGAAACAGAACGCGTATTCAGTATAACAAAAACATATTCTCCTGTCCAACACCAAGTCAAGGAAGCTGTCTTTTTTGTTTTTGACGCTAAATGTTGTGCATTTATAATTTTTTGCGGGTTTTTTTTTTTTTTGCATACGCTTGACATGACAAAGGCCAGTTGGCCGAAAATTTGCGCCTGTCTTGTTTTGTTATGATATACACACGTTCGTTCTGATTCTATTTTTAGTATTTTTCTAGTTCCTATTTGCTTGAACACTGACAGTCGCTTTGACTGAGATGTCGTTTTTTGGTACTGTAATTCCTTTACAGAACTGAGTGCTTCTGTGTGAAAGTGCAGCGACTGGTTGCTGAAGAAATATGTTCAGTCCTAATGTTCGATTTGTTTTGACAAAGGGATGCTTTGCGTATCAATTTAGACTAATAAATCGAACATGTAGTACTGAACATACTACTTCAGCAACCAGTTGATGCACTTTTAGAGAGAAGTATTCAGTTCTGTATAGAAATAAGAATACAAAAAAAAAACAACAACCAAAAAAAAACAACAAAAAAAAAACAAAAAAAACAACCCCCAAAAAACAACAACAACAAAAACCCAACAACAAAAAACAACCAACAAAATCAACAAACAAAAACACAAACTAACACACAAACAAACAAACACAAAACAAACAAACACAAACAACAACAAACAAACAACAACCACAACACACACCCTATCTCAGTCGAAGCGATGTCAGCCTTCAAGCTAAAAAAATTCGAATTCGAAGTTTAAGATGGTTCAGTTTCCGTTTTCCTCAGGATAACTGATACAAATATAGAATTAAATCCCACACGCTATATAGAACGTCAAAACCTTGCCAATTTATAGGGTTATGTGCTGGCTTGTGGATTATACTATGATCTTTTTAAATCTTCTCCATCACATAACATGGGTGGCGTCAACGCATAGTGAGTTTATTCCGAGCGCGGAGAAGTTAATCTTTGAGAAACTGAAGTTGATAATGAAACAAGAGGACGTTGTAGTGCTCGGATGGATCCCACGTGCACTAACACCAAAAATGCCATTGATAGAAGGTCCCATATTAACCTTTGACCCCCGTACCACGTTCACCAGCATCCTGCATTGTCAACCATACTAACAAAGCAACAATTTAACCCTCTAGTGATTCCCTCATCTTATCCATCAGTTTCCTGCAGGAAGCTGGTGGATAGGGTGAGGGAGTCAACAGGTTAAGTTTTTGCATTTGGTGGATAGGTGCAGGAGTCAAAGGGTTAAACCAGGATAAGCCGTAAGCCTGTCATAACCCCTACGTACTGGGGAGGCTGATATTCTTTATCGGTTCTACGTTGTTGTTTTTGTTCTTCTTTTTTTTAATGAACACTTTTTTGTGAATTTATTTATTGTCTGTGTATATTTTGTCGTTGTTTTTTCTTGTAAAAGTTAGTTTTTTTCCACATAATTTTGTCAGGACGCATCCTTTACTGCCGTGGGATCTTTGACGTGCGCAAGTGCACACTACTAGGTAGGGATACTCAATTATCGTCTCAGTCTCAAGACTAGCACCCAGACCATTTAAAATCAAGAAGAAGGGGATGGGGGCAGTCCCTGTCAGGACTGAACCCGGGATCCCTCGCTTCCTAGACAGGAGCTTTGACTGGTCGGGCTAACACTCGCTCAAAATACAATAGGATCTTCATCATCATCATCAGGTGCCTTGCCGCATGGCGTTGGCGATCATGGACTTCCATCTGTCTCTATCCTTGTTGCCCCAAGCATCTGTTCCACCCTCTTTGTCCTCAGCCACTCTGCAAGTCCGTCTAGTATCTTCTCCCTGGGTCTACCTGGAGTCTCTTCCCCTCCAGCTTTCCGCATTAAAACATACCGCTACAGTCATGCAAGTATGGGAGAGCACGCACACAAGCAAAGAAACGAACAAATCCGGGATTTTTGTACAAAATCGAAATTTGATCGCTCTACAAAGGTACTGAACTTTGTGAACCAACCAACCAACCAACCAACCAACCAACCAAC
>JAPXFY010000018.1:39074315-39076815 GCA_030674185.1 Monoplex corrugatus | reverse complement strand
GATCTGTCTATCTATTATAATCTATCTATCTGTCTATCTATCTATTATCTATCTATCTATCTATCATCCATCCATCATCTATCTATCTATCTATCCATCATCTGTTATTTTATCTACTATCTATCTGTCTGTCTATCTATCTATCTATCTATCTGTCTGTCTGTCTGCTATCTACTGTCAATCTGTATCTGTATGTATGTATGTATGTATATGTATATGTATATATCCATGTGTATATATGTGTATATGTATGTTGTTGTATATATGTATGTATGTTGTATCTGTCTGTCTGTTGTCTGTCTATCTATCTGATCTGTCTGTGCTGCCTACAATCTATTATCTATATGTCCGTCTATCTACCTATCTACCCTATCTGTCTATCTAACCACAACTAACATGTTTGAATGGCTGCAATGGAATCATTCTTTTCTTATATTACATACACGTTACTGTTCAGGAATGACATTTTCAAGCAAAGAAAGAGAGAGGACAAAGGTTCAGTACATAAATATACCCCACACGGTTCAGCCGCAATTACTTCTTTTCTCCACCGCTTAAATTCAGCTTAGAAACATTCTTATTAACTTGAATAGTATGCCACGCTCAATTCCATCTGTACTCAGTCCTGAATCAATGGTGACCTGCAAGCGTTCACGCGAATAGAAACCAAACACGAAAACGCGAAAATGGGCACCGACAATACGTATTGTATAAAACGAAACAAGAAAGAGGCAATTCCAGCTGGACGCTCAATGAAACATCAGGGGTGGAGGTGTTAAGTGATCTTTCGTTTTTGTCCTGCAGTTCTCTTTCCTACTTCCCCCTCCTCTCCCCTCCTGCTCACACACACCACACACACACACACACAACAACACACACACACACACACACACACACGCACAACGCACACACATGCACACAAACACACGCAGATATACAGACACACATTACGGATTGCTTAATTTGGGTAGACATTTCTGTCATAGTGCATACTCGTTCCAGATACCACATACGTACCCATTAAAAACACACAAACAAAGAATCAAAGAAAGAAAGAAAAAAGAACAAGCAAGCACACAAACAAACAAACACACAAACCAACCAACCAACCAACAACCAACAACCAACCAACCGACCGACCGACCGACCGACCAACCAACCAACCAACCAACCGAACGACCGACCGACCGACCAACCAATCATCAACCAACCAACCAACCAACCAACAACCACCAACCAACCAACCAACCAACCGACCAACCAATCAATAACCAATCAACCAGCAACCAACCTACCAACCACCAACCAACCAACCAACCAACCAACAACCAACCAACCAACCAACACCAACCGACCAACCGATCAACCTATCAATAAACCAATCAACCAGCCAACCAACGACCAACCAACCAACCAACCAACCAACCAACCAACCAACCAACTCCGACCAACCAATCAATAAACCAATCAACCAGCCAGCCAACCAACCAACCAACCAACCAACAACCAAGCCAACACCCCCCCTCCATATACACACGAGGGTGCTGGAATCCATGCATTCCAGCCACAATGTGGTTTCCCTACCACCCTTCCTCTTCCCCCCCTCTCCCAAACCCCTACGCCCCACACCCTCCATCTCCTGTAGTCCCCACCCCCTGCAACTCTCAACCACCACTCCCAACCCCTCGCTTATACCCCACACAATCCAACATACGGATCGGACATTTTAATGAGCTAATTTGCATATATAGAAAACGTAACACCAAGTGAGTACTACCGGATGTAAGGTATACGACGTTCTGTTATTAGGTGTCTTAAATCAGCCTACCAGGGCCTCACCTAATATCTATCTATCTATCTATCTATCTTCTATCTATCTAATCTATCTAATCTATCTATCTATCTATCTATCTATATCTATCTATCTGTCTATCTATCTATCTATCTATCTATCTATCTGTCTGTCTATCTATCTATCTATCTATCTGTCTATCTGTCTATCTATCTATCTATCTATCTGTCTGTCTGCTAAACTATCTATTTATCTATCTGTTATGTATGTATGTATGTATGTATGCATGTATGTATGTATGCATGATGCATGTATGTATGTAATGTATGATGTATTATGTATGTATGTATGTATGTATCATATATGTATTATGTATGTATGTATGTATGTATGTATGTATGTATGTATGTATGTATGTATGTATGTATGTATGTGATGTATGTATGTATGTATGTATGTATCTGTCTATCTATCTGTTTATCTACTATCTATCTATCTATCTATCTATTCTATCTATCTATCTATCTATCTATCTATCTAGCCATCTATCTATCTATCTATCTACTATCTATCTATCTATCTATCTAATCTATCTGTCTGTCTATCTACATGTATCGGCCATCTATCTATCTATCTATCTAGCCATCTATCTATCTATTATCTATCTGTCTGTCTATCTACATGTATCTAGCCATCTATCTATCTATA
>JAPXFY010000018.1:39061815-39064315 GCA_030674185.1 Monoplex corrugatus | reverse complement strand
TGTTCTTCGTTTTCAGATTCTGTCCTGCAAAATGGACACACCTTTTCTTGATCAGATTCACTGTATCTATTTATATTATTGTTTAGTGGTAAAACGTTCAACTTTATTTGTGAAAGGGCAACTCTGAAACAGTATATATCAATAGAGTCAATGTACTTCTCTTTTTCAAAGATAGTCTTAAATGATCTGTAGCTTTCATACCTATCTCTGTCTCTGAGTGACCCAGACCATTCTTGAATATATAAGTCTACAAGTCTCTGTTTAAATACACGCAAAAAGGCTTTTACATCACCAACACCTTGTTGCAGCCACACGATATTAAATCCCGTTTCACACAAAATTTCCCTTATTTTTGAAGCCCAGCATTCTTTCCCAGCCCTGTCAAGTTCCACTAACATTGGTAAGCCTTATAAGGTAACCTATTTGGATTCATTTCCAGTAATTTAAACCAATATCTAAGACAGGTAGTTGAGGAGTTGACATAAAGAGGATATCTTCCCAAATCCCCATATACCATCTTGTTAGGTGTCCTGACTGGAACACCCCACAGTCTTTTGCACGATACCAAATGTACTTTCTCTATATGCTCGAGTCTGTTAAGTCCCCATATCTCAGAAGAATACAACAAAATAGGTTGAATTTTTTGCATCAAACAACTTGAAGAAAGTTTCTATAGTCATGTCTTTATATTTTTGAAAAGTCCTGTTTAATAGCAAAGTTGCTTTTTTACCTTTTGTCACCAAATGTTCTGTGCCGGCCTTGGTGCTAATCATTGTCGTGAAACTGAACCCCAGATAACAATATTTACTAACTACTTCCAATTTTGTCCCTTTGTAAAACCATTGTTCATGTCGTCCTAAGAAGTCCCCTCCTCTGAAAACCATAACCTTAGTTTTTTCAAGATTAACTTCCAGTTTCATGCTGGCACAGTATGTCTGCAAGACTCTTAACTGGTTTTGCAAACCATTTGGTGTTGTTGACATGAAGGGCTACATCATCTGCAAAAAGAAGAATGAATATTTCCATTAAACCTGGCACCAACTGGATGCCATGTCGCCCCTTTTCATCCATACAATTGGCTAATTGATTTATTAATACCGAAAATAAAGTAGGGCTTAAGACACATCCTTGTCTCACGCCTATGGGGTTATCGAATATTTCAGATACTTCCCGGTTTGCCCGAATACATGAGCATAATGATTCATACATTGCTTTTAGCGAAACCAAAAACTTCCCTTTTACTCCTTGATTTTGAATACACTTTAAGAGTTTGTCATGCTGAACCGAATCAAAGGCTTTCTTAAAGTCTACAAAAGCAACATATAGTTTTCTACCTTTCTTGCACATCGTTTTCTGAACCATAGCGTACAGACTGAAAATTTGATCCACTGTAGAATTTTTTCCTAAAACCTGCTGACTTTCTGATATTAAATTGTTTTCTAACCAAGCATACAATCTAGTATTCAGTATTGATGTGTAACATTTTGAAACAATGCTTAATAACGACACACCCCTGTAATTGTCCACTTTATCAGGATCTCCTTTCTTAAATATTGGTATGATAATAGCTTTTGACCAATCTTGAGGATAAATTCCTCGGTCGAATAAAGTGTTAAACAGCTTCAAAAGAAAATTATGGATATTTGTGTTACCATTTTTTAACATCTCGGCTGTAACACCGTCTATTCCACTGGCTTTACCTATCCTCAATTTTCTGATGGATTCTCTGACTTCTTCTATAGTTATCTTAGAATTTAATGAGTGTTCTGTTGATTCATTTAAATCTACTTCGACAATGCAGCGCTCATCATTTGTTGATCTGTTATCTTGAAATACGTTTTTAAAATGACTGAACCATTCATCAATACTTATATTGTTAGTAAGAGAGAGAGAGAGAGAGAGAGAGAGAGAGAGAGAGAGAGAGAGAGACAGACAGACAGACAGACAGACAGACACAGAGACAGAGAGACAGAAAGCTTCCTCAAGACCATCCCATGCACAGCTACGCAGACCAACGCAGCGATACAAAAAAAAAAAAAACAAAAAAAAAAACGGGACAGAACAAACACCATTATACTCTCTCAACAGTCTTTGCTTTGTTGTCCATGTCGGTAAAGAAATAACAGTAATCAGTATCGGATATTATCGCTTGTTCCTGACCATAACGGTGGCTCACCGGATCGATCCCTTCATCTCCAAAACACTCCCCAACACTCCCACCCACCCCCCCCCCACACACACCCCTCTCACATCGTAGCCATGGACGACCAGCGGAACTATTTTTTCTTCTTCTTCTAAGTCCAGCCTGTTTACAGGCACGAAGAACACAACTTGTTCATTAAGGAGCGCTTTGAAGACGGCATCAGGCTAACTGTTCTGTCAAGGTAAAGGTAACCATAGTTTCTGATTCTATTTGTTTTCAAATTCCTCGCTGCAAAATGTTCCACAGTTGGTCGTTGTTTCTTTTTCTCCTGTGTCTGGTCAATTTAACTGGAATGAG
>JAPXFY010000018.1:39046815-39056815 GCA_030674185.1 Monoplex corrugatus | reverse complement strand
TGTGTCATTGTGTACAATTACAAAACTAGTTTCATGTGTCATTGTGTACAAAACTAGTTTCATGTGTCATTGTGTACAAAACTAGTTTCATGTGCCACTGTGTTTAAAACTAGTTTCATGTGTCATTGTGTACAAAACTAGTTTCATGTGTCATTGTGTTTAAAACTAGTTTCACATGTCAGTGTACAAACTAGTTTCATGTGTCATTGTGTTTAAAAACTAGTTTCAGGTGTCATTGTGTACAAAACTAGTTTCGTGTGTCACTGTGTTTAAAACTAGTTTCATGTGTCATTGTGTTTAAAACTAGTTTCATGTGTCATTGTGTACAAAGACTACTTTCATGTATGATTGTGTACAAAGACTACTTTCATGTGTCATTGTGTACAAAGACTACTTTCACGTGTCATTGTGTACAAAGTCTACTTTCATGTATGATTGTGTACAAAGACTACTTTCATGTATGATTGTGTACAAAGACTACTTTCATGTATGATTGTGTACAAAGACTACTTTCATGTGTCATTGTGTACAAAGTCTACTTTCATGTGTCATTGTGTACAAACTAGTTTCAGGTTCACTGTGTACAAATCTAGTTTTATGTGTCACTGTGTACAAAACTAGATTCATATCTCACATTGTACAAATCTAGTTTCACGTGTCGTGTATGAAACTACTTTTATTTGTTTCTGTAGATAGGACTATATTCACGTGTCATTATGTATAAGACAACATTCATGTGTCATTATGTATAAGACTACATTCATGTGTCATTATGTATGAGACAACGTTCATGTGTCATTATGTATGAGAGAACATTCATGTGTCATTATGTATGAGACAACATTCACGTGTCATTATCTACAAGACTACATTAATGTCAGTGTGTGTATAAAACTACATTCATGTGTCAGTCTGTAATGAGGCTCAGACTGTTGGCTTTAGCGTTGTTCAAACAAAAAGTAGGGGTTCAAATCTACTCGTATTACCGTCCTTGAAATAATCCAATCTTGACGTGTTTAATGTGGGAGGCCAACTGTTGACTTGTCCCATTTGTACTCTCTGTCTCTTTCTGTCTCTGTCTCTCTCTCTCTGTCTCTGTCTCTTTCTGTTTCTGTCTCTCTCTGTCTCTGTCTCTCTCTGTCTCTCTCTGTCTCTGTCTCTTTCTGTTTCTGTCTCTCTCTGTCTCTCTTTGTCTCTTTCTGTCTCTGTCTCTCTCTGTCTCTCTTTGTCTCTTTCTGTCTCTGTCTCTCTCTGTCTCTGTCTCTCTCTGTCTCTGTCTCTTTCTGTTTCTGTCTCTCTCTGTCTCTCTCTCTGTCTCTGTGTCTCTGTGTCTCTCTCTCTGTCTGTCTGTCTGTCTGTCTCTCTCTCTCTCTCTCTCTGTGGTTCGGGTTTTGAGACAAGCCTAAAATGAGTACCCATCTTGAATGCATGTCTATGTATGTGTGTGTGTTTGTGTGCGCGTGCGTGTGTGTATGCGTAGGTGTGTGTGTGTGTGTGTGTGTGTGTGTGTGTGTGTGTGTGTGTGTGTGTGTGTGTGTGGTTTGATTTTTGAGATAAGGCTATATTGATTATAACACAAATCCGGAATGCCTGCCTGAGTGTGTGTGTGTGTGTGTGTGTGTGTGTGTGTCTGTGTGTGTGTGTGTGTTTGTGTGTGTGTGTGTGTGTTTGTGTGTGTGTGAGAGTGTGTGTTTGTGTGTGTGTGAGAGTGTGTGTTTGTGTGTATGTGTACGCATGCGTGCGTGCGTGTGTGTTTGTGTGAGTGTGTGTGTGTGTGATTATTAGTTTGTGCGTGCCTGCGTGTGTGTTCGTGTAAGTGTGTGTGTGTGTGTGTATGTGTGAGTGAGAGAGAGAGCGAGAGAGAGTGAGAGAGAGAGGAGAGAGACAGACAGACAGACAGACAGAGAAAGAGAGAGAGAGAGAGAGAGAGAGAGAGAGAGAGAGATAAAGAAAGAATGAAAGAAAGAAAGAAAGAGACAGAGAGACAGAGACAGACAGAAACAGAGACAGAGAGGGGAGGGGTGAGGTAACTATGTTTGTGCACATGTACAACGTACATATCCCTGCGTGTTAGTACTAGATCTTTGTACGTACAAACGAGCAGAAGAGGATTAAGTCGTGTCATGGTCAGTGTTTCGCCATCGCGTCTATGACGATGATACTTGAAGTGGGAGGGTCTGACAGATAAGGGGCTAAAACACACACAGACACAAAACCCTTACCACGAGGAGTACGTTGAGTACAGAGGAATGTAAAGTATGAAGAGTAGAAAGACGTATCAAAGGTGTATGAAATCTACGTCAAAGGTGTATGAAATCTATCTTCCATAATCAACTAGACTTTAAAAAAAAATATTAGTGAAGACAAACAGCAGCTGAGTAGCAGCGAAACACTCCCACCTGCATATATATGTTTTACAACAGGTTGTATAGATTTAGTACGCAATCTTACTTTATGTGTAGAAGACACATGCAGCCAATATGACCTTGTACAAACATACCCATGAACAAATGTGTATTCTTGATAAAACGACGTAGAAGACACATGCAGCCGATATGACCTTATACAAACATAGCCATGAACGAGTGTGTACTCTTGATAAAGCAACGCATTATACATGTACACCCAGGGGCGGTAAAGACAACGGATGTATGTAAAAGATATCCCTTACTAAAGGCACATGTTTTTTCTTTATTTTCTATACAGCGGCGAGACAGCCGTAGGCCTGTGATAGAGATGTGTGACCCCTTAAAAAAAATTAAAAGGCTGAAGTGTTTCAGTTTCTTAAGATGACGTCTCCGCGCTCGGAACGAATTCCATTTGCACTAACGTCACAGGTGCCATGTGTATGGTGACCGTGACACATGCCTTAAGCAAGTTGAAGTGAACCCTTAAAACCCTTTGACTCCCGCACCCCTTCCACCAACTGCAAAAACTTAACCCTTTGATTCCCTCATCCTATCCACCAGCTTCCTGCAGAGAGCTGGTGGATAGGGTGAGGGAATGGAAGGGTTAAGGTTTTGCTTTGCTAGCATGGTTGACGATGCAGGATACTGGTAGACAGAATGCTTGAGTCAAAGGGTTAAAAGGTGCATGTAGATGGATATGAGGCCTGGTAGACCACTCACCTTTCCAGCCAGTCTGCATGAGTTTGAACATCAGTGGAAATTTTTACATGCATGTGCGGCTTTCGGTCTGCCCTGACATGAATGGGTACTTGACTTTATTCAAAGTTAGGGAAAAGTTAAAAATTGTGTTAGAGAGGAGATGGGCACTGCCGTCATAATTTTGGCCGTGAGAAAAGCTGAGGTTTGTTCCACCTCACAAACCTACGACCTCAGAGTTAAGGGACAAACCTGACTGGTTACTGGCAAGACACAACTATTGACATTACACCCAAGGTATGTAGAACCACTCAGACCTTGAGAAGACAGAAGATATCTTTAATTCTTGTTTGTTTCTTCTTTACGTCTTCTTCTTCTCTCATTCTCTTTCTACCTCCCCCCTCTCTCTCTCTCATTCATTCACTCTCTCTCTCTCTCTCATATACAAGGAAGATGCTGAGCTAGGGTACACTCAAGCCTGTTCGAATAATGACTTTTGACCCAAGTTGTCATCTTCTCTGTCACACACACACATATTCTTTGTTTTTCTGTCTCTTCATTTTGGCAAGAAGGTTAATCAGGCCTCACGGGAGGGACCTGGGGAAAAAAGTCTATCTCGCCAAATGCCGTGTGACGTTAAGGTATTGACACTATCAATCCAGGTCTTCCTTGGTCTGCCTCACGCTTTAAATCAGCCAGCCCCCTATATAAATGTGGCCTGCTCAAGAGTTGAACACACAACCCCTGCCGTATGAAAATAGTGCTCTATCAACTGAGCCATCAGGCCATTAAAAAAACAAACTCGGCAAGCATAAAATGTTCCTTGAAATGGGTAAGAACAGGATATATACATATATACATTAAGTCAGTACATTATTCTGACGAAGGAGGTATAAAGAGAATTTTGTACATAACGAGTGATACTGACTGAATTCTTTGTGGTTGATTTTGTTTCTTTTCTTCTCTTTCTGTCTGTCTCTCTGTCTCTTTGTTTCTATCTCTGTTTCTCTGTCTCTCTTTCTCTGTCTTCCCTTCTTCATCTCTGTCTCTCTGTCTCTATTTCTCTCTCTCTCTCCCCCTCCTCCCTCCCTTCCTCTCTCTCTCTCTCTCTCCCTCTCTCCTTTTCTCCCCTCTCTTTCTGTCTCTCTCCCTCCCCCCCTCTCTCTCTATCTGTCTGTTTCTCTCTCCCTCCATCCCTTCCTTCCCTCTCTCTCTGTGTCTTTCTCTCCCTCTTTCTCTCTCTCTCTCTGTCTGTGTCTGTCTGTTTGTTTGTCTCTCTCTCTCTCTCTCTCTCTCTCTCTCTCTCTCTCTCTCTCTCTCTTTCTCTGTTGTGTGTGACAACGCGGTTTCGACATGAAATGCAGGTTGCTCTCCACAGCAATATCATATCGCCATTAAACGAAGCCACCCTTTTTGCTTTTGTTGTTGTTTTCTTTTGTTTGCTCTGCGCCTAGGAGAGAGAGAGAGAGTATCCTTTAGGATTATTAAAAAAACAAAAAAACAAAGGCAGAAAGCACAAGGGGGATATGATCTTACGTGGGTGGTATGTGAAGTATATATATACCCTTACTTACGGTACGTGTTGTCCGTTTTGCCATGACGGTAACCCCCCCCCCCCCACCACTCCCCATATTAACCCTTTAACTCCTTCATACTCTACGAGTATCAGCCAAAATCCTGCATTGTCAACCATGACAGAAAAAAAATAAAAACTTAACTCTTTCAATCCCTCATCCTATCCACTAGCTTAACCCTTTGCCTCCCTGACCCTATCCGCCAGCATCCTGCATTGTCAGCCATGAAATAACAAACAAACAAACAAACAAAAAAACAAACAAAACAAACAAACAAACAACCAACTTAATCCTTTAAATCACTGACCCTATCCACTAGCTTAACTCTTTTACTCCCTCACCCTATCCACCAGCTTCCTGCTTGATCCTGCATTGTCAGCCATGACAACAAAAACAAACAAACAAACAAACAAACAAACAAACAACCCAACTTAATCCTTTCAATCCCTCACCCTATCCACCAGCTTCCTGCAGGAAGCTGGTGGATAGGGTGAGGGAGTGAAAGGGTTACATTTTTGTGTGCAGTTTATGGGATAGGCTGCGGGAGTAAAAGGGTTAAGGGAGAGCGTTGTACAGCTTCCAGTAACTCGGCAGGGGGTGAACTACTAGATCTATCGTACATAACCCTGACGTGGTCGCCAGCAAGCATAATGTTCGTTACATAGCACCCCTCCACCTGTGTACTGTTAGTGTTAGCCAGTGTCTGTTGGCAGCTTTATGAGACATGTCTTTTTTTTTTATCATGCTTCTTTTATTTTACCAATTACAAGAGAGAGAGAGAGAGAGAGAGAGAGAGAGAGAGAGAGAGACAGAGAGACATAGAGACAGAGACAGAGACAGAGAGACAGACAGAGAGAGAGAGAGAGACAGAGAGAGAGAAACAGACAGACAAAGAAAGAGAGAGAGACAGACAGAAAAAGAGAGACAGACAGACAGAGAGAGACAGAGAGAGAGACTCAGAGGGAGAGAGAGATAGACATATATATAGCGAGAGACAGAGAGAGAGAAAGAAAGAAAGATCAAGATAGAGATGGAAAGAGAGAGAGAGAGAGAGACAGAGAAAGAGAGAGAGACAGAGAGAGAAAGAGAGAGAAAGTGAGAGAGAGAGACAGACAGAAAGATGAGAGAGAGGGAAAGAGAGAGAGGAAGAGAGAGAGAGAGAGAAAGAAATAGAGAGATAGAAAGAGAGATAGAAACAGAGAGAGATAGAAAGAGAGAGATAGAAACAGAGAGATAGAAAGAGAGAGAGAGAAAGAGAGAGAAAGAAAGAAAGAAAGAAAGAGAACTAGAAAGAGAGAGAGAGAGAGAAAGAAAGAATGAAAGTGAGATAGATAGAAAGAGAGAGAGAGAGAGAAAAGAGAGAGAGAGAGAGAGAGAGAGAGAGAGAGAGAGAGAGGAGAGAGAGAGGTGTGTGTGTTGTTATTTTCTTTTTTTTTTCTTTTTTTTTTTTCGTCTGATTTAGACGACCGTGTATACCTTTGCGTTATATTACTTGATATTGAATGCATTATACTGCATGGTACTAAATTAGACGACGTCTGCAAACTAGGTACCTCTAACTTCAGCCCTATAACTTTTCTGTAGGAGATTCCCACCCTTAGCTTATCACCGAAAGATCTTCACCATGAGGGCAGGGGAGCTAAGTCTTTTAGGTGACCCTTATACACCCGATAGGTCCGTCACGGAAGAGATATGGTATTATTCTAGGTGTGGGCCTCAACCTCACAAAGTGCCACCCCTCCTCATTCTGACAGAAACTTGTTCCCTGAAAAATCCCTGCCCGCGGCAAAGGTAATTTTTAGACTTGGTATCAGACAAGAAATCTTTTGTTATTAGAAGTGACGCTAATTCCTCCCCTAGAGCTGGGAATTGGGAAAGTTAATCATACCATTTTCAAGCTTTTTTTTTTTTTTTTTTTTTTTGTCCCGCCAGTGGTCCATTAGCTCCAGTGTTGGAGCGAGTGCCATGTTTATAATTCAAGGGTTGTGGCTTCAATCCTTTCCTGGCAGGTCACGGGTTTTAACTCGGGCCGTGGGTTGGTTCTTTCGATATCCTGAGTTCAATCCCAGCCCGCAACATTCTAAACTGGCCTGTTCATTGTACATCTTAATGTTTCCATCATGTCCATATTGTGGTGATGTCAGCATAGTGTTTCATAAGTCCCTCACTCCTTCCATCCACTTCCTCGTTTCAAAACCTTCGTCAGTGAGCAGATATAGTGAGAGGAATACATAGAAACAATGAGTAGAATACATAGAAACAGTGAGCAGAATAAGTGAGTAGAATACATAGAAACAGTGAGCAGAATATAGTGAGAGGAATACATAGAAACAGTGAGCAGAATATAGTGAGAGGAATACATAGAAACAGTGAGCAGAATATAGTGAGTGAATACATAGAAACGAGTGTATCAGAATATATGAGTAGAATACATAGAAACAGTGAGCAGAATATAGGAGTAGAAACATATGAACATGGAATATAGTGAGTGGAATACATAGAAACAGTGAGCAAATAAGTGAGTAATACATAGAAAGTGACGAATATAGTGAGTGGAATGCATAGAAACAGTGAGTAGAATATAGTGAGTAGAATACATAGAAACAGTGAGCATGGAATATAGTGAGTGGAATACATAGAAACAGTGAGCAGAATATACATGAGAACAATGAGTAGAAACATAGAGAATAAGTGAGGGAATACATAGAAACAGTGAGCTGGAATATAGTGAGTGGAATGCATAGAAACAGTGACAGAATATAGGAGAGGAATACATAGAAACAATGAGTGGAATATAGTGAGTGGAATGCATAGAAACAGTGAGGAATATAGTGAGTGGAATGCATAGAAACAAGTGAGTGGAATATAGCGAGTGGAATGCATAGAAACAGTAAGTGGAATATAGGAGTGGAATGCATAGAAACATGAATGGAATATAGTGAGTGGAATGCATAGAAACAGTAATGGAATATAGTGAGTGGAATGCATAGAAACAGTGACTGGAATATAGGAGTGGAATGCATAGAAACAGTGACTGGAATATAATGAGTGGAATGCATAGAAACAGTGACTGGAATATAATGAGTGGAATGCATAGAAACAGTAAGTGGAATGTAGCGAGTGGAATGCATAGAAACAGTGACTGGAATATAATGAGTGGAATGCATAGAAACAGTAAGTGGTAGAAAGAAACTCAGGGAGAGCTAGACAACAGAAGGTCTTCAGAGAAGTAACCCCCTTTAGACAAGTGTTTCGGTCCTGAACTCCTTACACTCTCGGGGGCCGGGCCACATCCAGGTCATGACTCCTGGTGCCCTTCTGCTGTTGTCTATTTTTTTTTCCCACGCCGGGGAGCGAACCTTGGCGATTCTGCGCTTCAGAACTGCGGTACGCGGTTTTACCAATGTGCTAACGGGGCACACATCATCTGTAGGGGATTTAATCCTTATGAAGTTCACTTTTGGTTCCTCCTTGCCCAGATCCAGCTTGAGCTCCTTTCTGCTGCCTCTGCCATCGCTTTAAGGGCTCTAGTCCTCTTCTTCCCAGAAATGGCGAGTTGTTTCATGAGATCATAAGCGGAGGTGCCCACAAACCCTCTTGCCCCGACCTCTATGGCGAAGATTTTGAACCGCAGACCTGCTTTCTACAGGGTGCTGGCAAGACCGGCGTATTTTTCGGTCTTGTAGATATGTGCTTCTTCCATTCTGCTTTCGTATGGCACAGTGAGTTCTATCAGAATCACTTGTTTCGAGGAGTCAGAATGGAATGTAGTGAGTGGAATGCATAGAAACAGTGAATGGAATGTAGTGAGTGGAATGCATAGAAACAGTGACTGGAATATAGTGAGTCGAATGCATAGAAACAGTGACTGGAATGTAGTGAGTCGAATGCATAGAAACAGTGAATGGAATATAGTGAGTCGAATGCATAGAAACAGTGACTGGAATATAGTGAGTCGAATGCATAGAAACAGTGACTGCAATGTAGTGAGTCGAATGCATAGAAACAGTGAATGGAATATAGTGAGTCGAATGCATAGAAACAGTGACTGGAATATAGTGAGTCGAATGCATAGAAACAGTGACTGGAATGTAGTGAGTCGAATGCATAGAAACAGTGACTGGAATGTAGTGAGTCGAATGCATAGAAACAGTGAATGGAATATAGTGAGTCGAATGCATAGAAACAGTGACTGGAATATAGTGAGTCGAATGCATAGAAACAGTGACTGGAATGTAGTGAGTCGAATGCATAGAAACAGTGAATGGAATATAGTGAGTCGAATGCATAGAAACAGTGACTGGAATATAGCGAGTGGAATGCATAGAAACAGTGACTGGAATATAGCGAGTGGAATGCATAGAAACAGTGACTGGAATATAGCGAGTGGAATGCATAGAAACAGTGACTGGAATATAGCGAGTGGAATGTATAGAAACAGTGACTGGAATATAGCGAGTGGAATGCATAGAAACAGTGACTGGTATATAGCGAGTGGAATGCATAGAAACAGTGACTGGAATATAATGAGTGGAATGCATAGAAACAGTGAATGGAATATAGTGAGAGGAATGCATAGAAACAGTGAATGAAATGTAGCGAGTGGAATGCATAGAAACAGTAAATGGAATGTAGTGAGAGGAATGCATAGAAACAGTGAATGGAATATAGTGAGAGGAATGCATAGAAACAGTGAATGGAATGTAGCGAGTGGAATGCATAGAAACAGTGAATGGAATGTAGCGAGTGGAATGCATAGAAACAGTGAATGGAATATAGTGAGAGGAATACATAGAAACAATGACTGGAATATAATGAGTGGAATGCATAGAAACAGTAAGTGGAATATAGCGAGTGGAATGCATAGAAACAGTGACTGGAATATAATGAGTGGAATGCATAGAAACAGTGACTGGAATATAATGAGTGGAATGCATAGAAACAGTGAATGGAATGTAGTGAGTGGAATGCATAGAAACAGTGAATGGAATATAATGAGTGGAATGCATAGAAACAGTGAATGGAATATAGTGAGTGGAATGCATAGAAACAGTGAATGGAATATAATGAGTGGAATGCATAGAAACAGTGAATGGAATATAATGAGTGGAATGCATAGAAACAGTGAATGGAATGTAGCGAGTGGAATGCATAGAAACAGTGACTGGAATATAGCGAGTGGAATGCATAGAAACAGTAAATGGAATATAGTGAGAGGAATGCATAGAAACAGTGAATGGAATATAGCGAGTGGAATGCATAGAAACAGTGAATGGAATGTAGCGAGTGGAATGCATAGAAACAGTGAATGGAATATAGTGA
>JAPXFY010000018.1:39036815-39039315 GCA_030674185.1 Monoplex corrugatus | reverse complement strand
GACTATGTGAGTGTGTATGCGTGTGTGAGTGTATGTGAGTTGTTTGTCTATATATGTGTGTGTTTGTATGTGTGTATGTGGTGAGTGTATGTGAGTGAGTACAATGTATATGTATGTATGTATGTATGTATGTATGTATGTATGTATGTATGTATGTATGTATGTATGCATGTATGTATGTATGTATGTACATGTATTATGTATGCATGCATGCATGATATAATGTATGTATGCATGCATTATACATGTGTTAATGCATGTATGTAGTGTGTATGTATGTGTATATTGTATGTATGCATGTGTGTGTATGCATGTATGTATGTGTGTATGCATGTATGTATGTATATATATATGTGCGTGTGCGTGTCCGTGTGCGTGCGTGTATGTGTGTTTGTTGTGTGTGTGCATGTGTGTGTGTGTGAGTGAATGTATGTGCATGTATATGTGTGTATAGATATGTTTGTGTGCATGTACATGTGTGTATAGATATGTGTGTGTGCATGTGTGTGTGTGTGCGTGCGTGCGTGCGTGTGTGTGTGTGTTTGTGTGTGTGTGTGTGTGTGAGTGAAAGTGTGTACATATATATGTGTGTATAGATATGTGTGATGGACAAGAGGGAAGACGAAACTAGGGAGGAGGCAGGCAGAGGATAGGAATGCTCAAACAGACGTTTCAAAGACAGTGAGAGAAGGGAAGGTAGTTCAACGAGTGATCTTGACACCTTCTTATTAATGAAACGAAACAGCTTCAGGCTTTGGCCAGCACTGAACTCATTATCTGTACCTTTGTGTCTTTTAATCCCAAGTCCTGCACACCACTTCCCCTCACTCGCTTGGCAACTCACAAGTAATGATATGTTGGAGAACTTGATAAATTGTAATGTTGCGTTTATAACAAACGTGTTTTGAAGTTTGGACTTTGTTTTAAAAGAATGATTCGCTATAATAGGGCTGATGCATATGTTACGTTATAACGGGTGTTTTTTGAAGTTTGGACTTTGTTTTAAACGGATGATTCGTGGTATTAGGGCTGATCCATATTTTTTGATTAATTAAATAACCGTTTTTCTGAAGTTTGGACTTTGTTTTAAAAGAATGATTCGCTGTATTAGGGCTGATCCATATTTCACGTTTTAACAATTTTTTTTTTAAAAGTTGGGACTTTGTTTTAAGAGAATGATTCGTCGTAATAGGGAGGTTCCATATGCATTTCGGCCACGCCAATCTCTTTTCATTATGTTCGAGACGACTTTACAATGTTTGGAGGATTCTATATGCGCTAACACCACAGATGCCATATGATAATCAGATCCAAAGTTTTCACAGCGTTATTCTCTTAGCTCGCGCATAACCTGTTTGACCTAAACCTGCTGTTAATATCTGGTAGCCTCTGCAAACCCTTAAGTGCGCAGAGGTCTTGAAATGGAAGCGTGGTGGATACCAAACCGGACGGAAAAAAATACTGTCCAGGCCTAAGCAAAGCTTTAACCCTTTGAGTCCCGCACTATATCTACCAACTACAAAACTTTAACCTTTGACTCCCTCACCCTATCTACCAGCTTCCTGCAGGAAGCTGGTGGATAGGGTGACGGAGTCAAAGGGTTAAGTTTTTGTTTTGCTAGCTAGCATCGTTGACAACGCCCGGATGCTGGTGGAGTCAAACGGTTAAATGGGCTGAAAGAGGTAGAGGCTTAACGTCCATCATACACTGGAATGATTTGAACATTTAGATGGGCAGCAAGCAGGCTGATGATTATGTTTAAGACCGGTACTGGACCTATCAAGTGAGCTGATCGTTGTGAGTATGACGGAGTATTTAACACTATGGTGGAAAATGAAGATTTTATGTGCAAAGTAACAAACAATTCTGCCCACCTTGGACTCTACAAGTTCTACGTTTTCCTCCAGATGTACCCAGTTCGGTGATCATAATTCTTCTGGTGGCTGGCAAGGTTGCCATGTTCGTCTGTAGAAGACAGAAACGAATACCTCTTTCATTAGCGATTCCCGCTTTGCTGGGCGGAGAAACTGCATTGTCAGCATTGTGTAGACTTTTCGCAAGATGTGAAAATAACGATATGCTATCCATCAACTCTGTGAAAATACTCAAGTCTTTTTGTCCGTTAGGCCGGCTCATGGGTTTATGCACAGGCTTAAGGCTTGTGCATTGATCACCATCACATGACACTTGTGACGTTAGTGCATATGGAATTCATGCCGAACGCGGAGACGTCATCCTGAGAAACAGAAACTGAAATTGAAACTGAAAATATTCAGACTATATTATGAAACCCCTTTTATGGTACCTTCCGACACGTAGATCTAGGTTGATAAAAAAAAAAAAAAAACTTTGGAAGAGACTTATGTTTTCTGAAAAGTCTGTCCTTGATAACAAACCAATTTCACTATAAGCATCCGAACCCACATATGATTTCACACTATCATCTTAATCACAATCACACACAGAACAAAAAATAATATAAGAAAGAAAGGACGTAACA
>JAPXFY010000018.1:39016815-39021815 GCA_030674185.1 Monoplex corrugatus | reverse complement strand
GAGAGAAAAGAGAGAGAGAAAGAGAGAGAGAAGGGGGAAGAGAGAGAAAGAGAGAGGGTGGTAGAGAGAGAGAGAAAGAGAGAGAGAGAGGGAGAGACAGAGACAGAGAGACAGAGAGACAGAGAGAGACAGACAGAGAGGGACAGAGAGTGAGAAGGGGAAAAAGAGAGGGTAATAGAGACAGAGGGAGAGAGAAAGAGAGAGAGGAGGGGAAGAGGGAGAAAGAGAGAGAGAGAGTGACAGAGAGAGAGAGACAGAGAAAGAGAGACAGACAGACAGACAGACAGAGAGAGACAGACAGACAGACAGACAGAAAGAGACAGAGACAAAGACAGAGAGAGAAACACACACACACATAAATCACCAAACACCAGCATATCCACCACCACCACCACCACCACGACCGCCGATTCTCCCCTCCCCCATCCCACCCCCAACCCCCACCCTACCAAATCCGTTACCACAACTCGACCCTTACCTCCTTCCCCCTTCCACCATTCTACCGCACCATCCCCAGACCTCTTACCAACCAAAACCAAAACCAAAACCAACTAACAACACACACACAGAGTCCATTACCGATCAAGCAAAAAGACCGTCTTAACTCTACATGTATAGTAGTACTCGTAAGCGGCAACCAGCTTTTTGTACATTGATATCATAAGGTGTCTGTATTATTATTCCTGGCCATTCCGTAGGCTCAGCCACCCGTAAAACACACTACCGTGTTTTTTTTTTTCTTCTTTTCTTTTCTTTTTCTTTCTTTCCTCTGTGCAATGAACTGTAGCTTGTCGCCTTGTTTTAAGAACTGTGATAAAACTTTAACCCTTTGTCTCCCCCAGCAACCTGTCCATTATCATCCTGCATTGTCAACCATGCTAGAAATGAAAAAAACAAAAACTTAACCGTTTGACTCTCTCACCCTATCCACCAGCGTCCTGCAGGAAGCTGGTGGATAGAGTGAGAGAGTCAAATGGTTAAGTTTTTGCAGTTGATGGATAGGGTGCAGGAGTCAAAGGGTTAACCTCCCATAGTGTGTCCATTAGCAGCAAAAACTTAACCCTTTTCACTCCCTCACAATAGGATGAGGGAGTGAAAAAGGTTAAGTATGAAGAGGGTGAGGGAATGTAAAGGGTTAAGGTTTTGCTTCGATATCATGGCTGACAGAATAGGATTCTAGTAGATAGGGTGAGGGAGTCAAAGGGTTAAGGTCTCTGCCACCCCCACCTCACTCCCCACTCCCCCATTCACCCACTGTACAGGTAAGAAAACCAGGTGCGGTTTACTGGTAGGTGGGTAATTGGGTTGGTAATGTTGTTGTTGTATCTCGTGGCGTGTTTTGTTTGCCCAACTGCAACAGATTTTTCATACCCTCCCGTCCACCCCAACCATCTCCCCTATCCCCATCCCCCACCCCCACCCCCGACCTTCGTTGGTGGGGTATTGTTTTGGTAACGTTCTTTTGCGGCGTGTTTGGTTTCCACCTTGGTGTAAAAGGCAGATCAGGTGTGGTAAATTTGGTGGGACGTTAGTTTGGAAATGCTCGGTATGGCGTGTCTGGTTTCCACCTTCGTATTGGTAAAATGTTATATAAAACCAATGCTGTTTGTTGTACGGATACGAAGCGTGGATAGTCAACACGCAAAGCCAGAAACAAGATAGAGGCAGCTGAAGTATTTCTGTGGAACATTAATTTGGTAAATTTGGTAAATGTTCTTCGTGGTTCTTGTTGAAATGTGAGAGACTTTGTTCAGCTTCCCCTCTCCTCTCCTTTTACTTCAATACAGAAAAGGTCAGGTGTAGTCATTTTGGTGGGACATTTGTTTTGATCGTGTTCTTTTATGGGATGGTTTAGTTTCACCTTCGTATAGGTAAGAACATGTGCGGCAAATTTGGTGGGACATTAGCTTTGTAATGTCTTCTGTGGCGTGTACTGATTGCCCAAGTGTCAGAAACTATTCAAATAGCAACAGAGAGAAGAGTGGAAGAATGGTTCAGACATTCGTACTAAACTCCAGATTCCAGGGTTCTCTCCCCGTAGAGGCCTCGACTTTTCTCCTCAGTTTGACCGGAAAATCGAACTGAACGTCTAGTCCTTCGGAAGGGGATGAAAAACGACGAAAAATATGAATTTGAAGCGAGGGAGAGGGAATGGGCGCCGCCCTTGTGGTGCTGCCCCGGGAAAAGTTGAGATCTCTGCCACCTCACTCCCCTACGACTCCAGGGTTATGGAACTATCTAGGTAGGACCTCAGGACCTGGCCAGCTCATGGGTTTATGTGCAAGCTTAAGGCTCGTGCCGTGATTATTATGGATTTTCTCCATAACACGGCAGTTGTGACGTTTGTGCATATGGAATTCATCTAGATACGTCATCTTGAGAAATTGAAACTGAAACTGAAATTCAAATAGCAAAATGATGATACCCATGCTCTCTTTGCTGCGGTGGGCATTCTCAAACCAACAACTAATGATATTCCTTACAGTGTGTTTCACTTGTCGAACTGTGATAGATTGTTCAACCAACCCACTACCTAACACTGCAACAAACACTACCCCCGCTGCTTCTGCTTCACACCGCCATCAGTACTAGCACTACCACAAACACCAGCACCACTGTCCACAGCCGCTATCTCGTGCCACTATCACCACCACCACCAGAATCATCATTACCACCATACCTTCACCACAAACACCAGCATCATTACCCATTACCACTCCATCACACCACAATCACCACCACCACCAAAATCACCACCATCACTGCCAGTACCTCACACCATCACCATCATCACTATCACTACCTCACACCACTACCACCACTGCCACTACCTCACACAACCACGACCACAATCACCATCACCACCACCACCATCACAACGACCTCGACAATAACAACCACAACCACAACCACTAACCACCATCACTAATCACCACCACTTCAACAACAAAAACACCACCACCATCACACACATTCACATATCCCCCCCCCCCACACACACACATACACCACACACCACTCACTCACTGACTCACTCATTGACTCAAACACACACAGACACACACACGCATACACACACACACACACACACACACACACACACACACACACACACACATCACCACCAGCAGCAGCCACCACCACCATAACCACCTCCACCACAACTCTTTTGTAAACATCAGTCTCACAGATATGAATCTAATTCTTTATCCACACGCCTGGAGGGTCGAAATTCTTAAGGAATATAGCAGGCCCCACACCTCCACCTCACCCCCACCCTCCACCCCAACCCCCATGTACTTTTGTACAGCAGTATACGGTAGTTGTACCTATAGAGCTATTTGTGTACATGTCCGACGACAAACAAGCAGACGGAATGTATAGAACTGACTGGCTGTTTACAAGACAGCCGAATTTCAGCGGCCTTCTGACGTGTACGTACAGAAAATGCGGTGAAACGATTTTGCAAGGTGAACAATCGGACCGTTGTATGTAGGGGGAAAAATGGAGGAGGGGAAGGGGGGTGGGAGTAGGGGGAGGGGAAGGAGTTAGGGGTTGGGCATGGGGGTACGAGGGAGGTGTGTTTGGAGTTTGTTTAAAGGACAAAAAAAGCATACGGGAGCGCGCATGCACACGCATGCAAACGTGTAGTCACTGGCATATACACGCATGCACACATACGCGCATGCATACGTGCATACACACCACGCTTACGCGTGCGCACGCACACGTACACGACAAACACATTCAAACGTTACAAACACACACACGTGACAAACACACACAAGTGACAAACACACACACATTGTGACACACACACATACACGTGACAAACACACATGTGACAGTCACACACAGAGATACAGAAAGACACAGACACACACAGAGACACGAACACACTCACGATAAACACACGCAAACATCACACTACACACACACACACACACACACACACACACACACACACACACACACACACACACACGCACGCACACACACACACACACACACACACACGTGACAAAGATACACGTGACAAAGACACATACTTGACAAAACACACACACACACGCACACACACACACACACACACACACACACACACACACACACACACACACACACACACACACACTCACATACACACACACACATACTCTAATACACTCACATACATACATACATACGCACACATTCCACACACACTCCGACTAGAGGTACTAAAACTGGTGGCACACCTGCAGGCAGTCTTGTTCCAGGTGTGTTTGGAATTTGCTGTACAAGAATTCATCATCACGCTTTGACACTTCCTGAGAAAATCAATGGCTACAGCTACATACAAATTTGCCAACAACCAGTCAAATACTAATAATTGTATATAATATGCTCTCTATAATTTTCCATTGCTTTTATTCTTTCTCCCCATTTATAGCGGTGTGTGTGTGTGTGGTGGTGTGTGGTGGTGTGTGTGTGTGTGTGTTGTGGTTGTGGTGTGGTGTGTGTGTGTTTTTGAGTGTGGTAGTGTGTGGGGGTGTGTGGTTCGCGCGCGCGTGCGTGCATGTGTGTGCGTGCGTGCGGTGTGTGTCTGTTCAGCGCTTAGATTTGATTTTACCAAGATTTTGCGCTATATAAATATTGTAATTATTATTATTATTATAGTACCAATGTACACGGAGGTGAAAATAACGAAATGTTGTACAGTTGCAGACATGATTATATCTGTAATACACAGACACCGTGATATCTTTGCATATAAAATCACATAGGCATATTTGTTAGGGACAGAGATAGACGCACACAACACACAAACGCAGAACAACACAGAGGTACACACAAACCAACACATAGACGCACAGAATCGAACACAGAGACGCACACAAACCAACACAGAGGCACACATAAACCCAAAATAAGACACACACAACAACACAGAGACACACACAAACCAACACAGAGACACAACAAACCAACACAGAGATGTACACGAACCGATACATATA
>JAPXFY010000018.1:39004315-39014315 GCA_030674185.1 Monoplex corrugatus | reverse complement strand
AAAACCCATTTTTTTTCTGAGGAAGGAGGTGTGGACCGGTGCCAAAGGTTTCTACCCCTCCCCCCTCCAAGAAGGATAGACACCGTTTACCAATTATTTTTGCTGGCTGCCAGACATGCACGGAGCGCCACTATCATCATGATGTGCTCAGCTTGATTATCGTGATTGACACAAAGCAGAAGCGTTTCTGTTGAAAAGGGTTTTTACCTCCACATTCTGTTTCTTTTGATTTAATATTATTGACTCTTCGATCAATATTCCAGAAGCAGACTTAGCGTAAGAAATTATTTGACATAACATTGATCAAAAGATTACCCCAAAAAAGGACATTCGACAACGCATAAAGAGAATCCAAACGAAATGTAATTTTCCTCTGACAAACACTTTTTTGCTTCTGAAGGAAAATTCTCTTGGGTCAGAGCACCAGTACCAACATCCTCCTTTGCCGGCCAAGAATCTAACACAGCAGTTCCCGGGTAACGTCAAAAGAAACTATTAGCAGCCATGGATCTCCGATGGAGTCGCAGCATGCCCATGTTAGTGTCCCCTCTCTACTTCTCCCCTGTCACCTACAGAGCCATTTCACCAAGAAGGCCCGAACAACGCCGCCGCAGCAGACGAGACTTCTACGTCGCTGGGGTCAAAACTCATCTCATCGGCTGGGACTCTTACCCTAACTCCAGCCGCTCGCCCAAACGTCTCATCCTGTGTGGTGGCACCGGCACTTACCAGAAAATGACCAGAAGTTCCTCCACGGCAGAGCTGTCCCGTGCCGGTGTCTACTGCTCCACAGAAGACCTCAGGGACAAGAAGAAGACCGCTCGGAGAGCCACCAGCTGTGAGGACGTGTACAGGGCGACCGCTACCAGCACGACCTGGGACTCCAGGCTGTCCGAGAGTGGCGTGTCTCTCAACGACAGTCACACGGATCTGGGATCCTATGTGGGTCTGGAGGACGTAGATGGGGTCTCTCAATATTCCTTCGGAAGTTCAAGCGCCTTCCATGAGATCACGATTGATAGTGAGCTGGATCGCCCGGACAGTGACTGTCTCAGTGTGCCGGGCAGTGGGTATGGTCACGACCGCAGTCGGGAAAACATCATTTACGATCTTCACAGAGACCGTGTTGGTGGAGGCGGTCATAAAAAGTCCCGTCACGACAGCGGAAGCAGGGAGAAGTTTCTGTCCGAGCTGGCTGCCTCCAGTGGCAGAAGTAGTCCCACGGAGGACAAGAAGGAGTTCTACCACAGCACTCCCACCAAGAGAGGCTCCCCCGTGCTGACCATCTTCCCTGGGGACGAGGATGACATGCACTTCCCCAGCAACCTCCCCAAAGACTCACTGCCCCAGTCGTTAAACCACAGTTCCACAGACTCCCTCCTCTACTCCCCAAAACAGACGTCCAGCGACTCTACCCTGTTCTCCCCAAATCCTACCCGTGACCCCACGAACCAGATGCCCACAGACTTCTTATCCTCCTCCCCAAGAAGCGGAGACAGCAAGACCAAGACTGAAGACTCGTCCGGTGAGTCCATCGTCAGTTCCACTGACGCCTTGAGGGAAGCTTTGAGGAAAAAACGGAACAAGTTTTTCGCCTCCTTTCACGATTATTCTAGCCTGGAAGAGCAAAGCGCGGGAGAATCGGTACAGTCATGGCTGACAACTGGACACACTCAACGCCACCACGCCATCCTCACGGACCCTCCTGCCGTTATCAGCGATGAGGACAGCTCTTACCACCACCATCAGGTACAACCGCCACATCAAGGACAGCAGCAATCACCGCCATCTTCGGAGGCGGGATCTATTAGACTCAGCGTACGTGACATGGTACGAACGATAGAACAAGGGCCCAGCCCGCTGATGGGAGAAACAGGCAGTGGTAGTGATGGTAGTAAGGAGCCAGAACAAACTGCGTCACACTTGCAGACCGGTGGCGGTAACGGTGGAGGAGGTGGAGGGGGAGGAGGGGAGACGGGGCGATACGGCGCCCCCTCCGCAAGCTGGCAGGCGGTAGGGGAAAGGGAAAGGGGTGGGGTAGACGGGGTACTCGCCCAACATCTGTACCCATCAGCCGGCAATGAAACGGCGTCACTGCTCACTACTGTAACGGGTAGGGCAGACCCCATCAGCCTTGGCCATTTCTTGTCTTCTGTTGCCGGTGAAGGCAAGAAACAGTCTGCTGTGACGGGTGGAGATGTTCAACCCTCTCCTTTCAACGGCGGATACATCGAACTGTCTTCTGCGGACGGTAAAACACCGTCAGCGTTTACCAACTTGAGAGACCGAGAACAACAGACAGCCAACAAAGCCACGCGCACATCTGGAACTGTTACCGGCCGAAATGAAGAAGACGGCCCATACCTGCGGAATATTAATTACGGGTCAGTAAGCTCGTCCGCTGACCAGCTGTCAGATGCTAATTACCGTGCGGTCAGTGATCATGATAAGTTGGCCAACGCAGGCGCGAACACTACCAGCACTACCACCGCTACTACACCTATCGCTTCATTCCGCACACACGTGGCTACCTGGACAGAGCAGTGCTAATGATGTTTGCCGCAGTAGTGGAGGCAAGGAAGATGGAGAAAATACTGCTGAAGAAAGAGACCAGAGTAAAACGAATGACTCAGCTTCTTTGACCAGCCGACTTTCCGCTCGTGATGGTCAGCACGTTGGTTCAGACAGCGTAGATGACCAGCTGTTGTCCCTTCTGTCCAGTGACTGGAATCAGGACGAAGAAGACGCCACAGACATGGATCAGTACAGTACTGATCTTTTGGATCAGTCCACTGACTCCTTTTCCCCACACGGACAGACCATTCGAGAGGTCAGTAGACATCAGACACGTCACGTTCATCGCACGCGCACGACCATGCACGAGACAGTCACCACGCGTCACACAGAGGTGCGCCATAGTGCGGGGTCCCCGACTTCAGCGCTTGGGGGAGGTGACAGGACACAGAGGGATGACGCCACCACCGCAAGACAAGGTTTTGCAGACGACAGGGATTATGACCTGACAGACAGGACTGTGTCAAGGACCACGGTGAAAGAGGAGGACAGTGAGAAGGAGGAAACCACGACCAGAAATATATCACGACAACCCCTGTCACAGTGTCCCCCAGGCAGCGCAAGAGAGACGACTGAGTACCAGTACACCTCCCAGTCTAAGCACTCTCCCGCGAAAAACTCCACAACAAATGACGGTTCCATCTTACAAACGGGAGCTGCGTATAATGGAGACAGCAAGCACACGTCCAAACCCTCGTATCTCACTTCTTCTCCACGACAAAAGAAAAACGCTCCCACAACGGCGGACACTCAAAACAATTCTGATATTTTGTCCAGTTTAGAAGAACAGCTCTCCCTCCTGTCTTCATCCTTGGACGACAACACCCAGTATTCTCCGCAAGATTCTGGGCAGCCGTTTGAATACACAGACTACGCTGAAGCCTCTCTTCCTGGCACCAGCAGACATCATATAACAGCAACCTTGCTCGAGGTACTGGTAGCGTGTTCATTACTCTGGACAAAAATGGGTCACAGGAAGCCTCAGACTGGAAAACGGATGGTCTTTCTGGTTATGGGCCACTGACTTCCGAAACTCTGCAAGACGCATCACGTCATCAAGCCCGGGCAGTTCAGGGCAAGGTTTTGTCCCGTTATGGAGAGGGGAGGGAGGATGACCCATCCACCCAACTTATCAATAATTCCTTATGGCGACACCCAGCCTCTTCGTCTGAAACAGAAGACAGTGACGGTCACTACACCTCCATCAGCACCACGACCAGCAGTCACCGCCAGCCCCACAGCGACAGTGACACGGCTTCCTGTGAAGGTCAGGGTCACGCAGAACGTGACAGCACTGTGCACACTTTTCGTGACTTTATCTCGGGTCTGAGAGCTCATTCCACCTTCGACCAGCCATCCTTACACCGCAGCGTGGACATGATTGTGGAAGATTTTCCATCCTGCCTGTTCCACTCTTGCGTCCAGGAGACCATCCTGGAGGCCGATGATGAGAATGAGACTGCTGATGAGGACAGCGCTTACAGCCCTACCATCCACAGTTACAAGACCAGCCTGCACTTCAGCGTGCCCCATTCCACTCCCAAACAAGTCCTTTCGGTTTCGCCGGTGCCGCAGATCAGAGTGCAGGACGTTGATCAGAGAGGGCTGAACGCCTCAGAAGACAAGACCCGGGCAACACATCCTCTGCAGGACCTGAGTGACAAACTCTCAGACATCAATGACGTGTCTTACGAACTTCATGGTGTAAACGCACCTCGTTCTCCAGAACTGTCTGCCATTGGTAAATCTGCTGGCAGCGGTCCTACCTCCTCTGACGCTTGTGACGGTTCAGTCTACTCCACCTCCGCTTCCGCTGAGGTCCAGAAGATAACAGGATTGGGCACACCGTACAGGCTGGCAGGGTCCACCACCGTCAACAAACTATCAAGCAGGAATGTCAGTTCAGTGCTCAAGAAACCCCAAAAGTCGCAGTGGGTTCAGGAGAAGCTTGTCTTGTTCCAGAAACTGCTGAACGAATTTGACTCGCAGCGCAAGAGTCCCGAACAGAAACTGGTGGACGAGATGATGGTTGTGGAAACGGGACGCGACCGTGAGGATGGCGGCGACGGTGGCGTGGCTGGCACTCGGTCTGAGGTGTGTGACGACCTGTACCGCTCCTTCACCAGGGAGTTCCTCGAGCAGCGCCAGAACCACACGTGTCCCGTGATCGAGGATCACATGCCCGCCATCCGCTTCAAACGCTTCCTGAAAAAGAAACACAACTCCAAGCTGAAAGGGCAGAAAACTTTCCGCATTCGGCACCAGCTGGACAAGCTGATGGAGACGTCACAGACCACAGACAGTGACGTCAAGTCTGTGAGTGACGTCAGACCTGCGAATGACGTCAGCCTGACCCCCACCAGACTGTCCCCTTACCATCTCCAGCCCACCCCTAGAAGTCTCTCCCACCACAAACTGCGAGGGAGGCTGGTGTCTGACGTCTTCACTGACGACGCTGACGTCAAGAAGTCCTTTTCGTCAGACAGCGCCTACTCCTCGCTCTCCTCGTCCCGTCACGTCAGCGACCTGGACTCCACATTCCGAAGCGTGGCCAGCAGCCGGGGTGACGTCAGCAGCATCGGCGTTGACGTCAGCATGGGGGAGGAGGACAAGCTGAGGTCACTGAGCGAGGTGTTTGACCACCTGGACATGTGTGAGGAGGGAGACATTGACCAAGCCAGACTGGACAGACTTCGTGTAGGACATTACAAGGCGGAGACCCTCTGAACTGACGCGACCAGCGTCTTTTTACTGATGCCGTCACAAGGTAACACTACAAACTTGGCCTGACCAGTGGTATGGTGTGTGTGTGTGTGTTTGTGTGTCTTTCTTTGTTTTTTTTCTTTCGATAACGTCACAAGATGACGTTTGCAGCTTTGCTGACCCCTTTTCGATGGAGGATATTTTGTGGAAAGTGCCTGCCTGCCTGCCTGCCTGTTTGCCTGCCTGCCTGCCTGCCTCCTCTGCTGTACTGCTGCCTGCCTCACTCATGGGATAACGTGTTGGTGTGTGTAATTATGACGACCTCTCCAAAAAAAAATAATTTTTTTGCAACTGAACAACATCGGTGAACTGTGCAAACTTTCAGACACACATACACAAACACACACACACACACACACAAACACACACACACACACACACACACACACACACACACACACACACACACACACACACACACACACACGCCGCGCACACACACACACACACACACACACACACACACACACACACACACACCAAACACACACACACACACACACACACACACACACACTCAAACACAAACACACACACACAACACACACACACACACACACACAAACACACACACACAACACACACAGCAGACACACAAACACACACACACGCACACACACACAACAGACACACAACACACACACAACATAAACACAGATACACACACACACCACACCCCCCACACACACACCACAGTCTCACACACACACACACACACACACACACCACACACCCCCACATACACACAGTCACACACACACACTCACACCACCACCCACACACCCACACACACACTCACACACACACACGCACTCACTCACACACACACACACACACACACACACACACACACACACACACACACAACACACTCTCTCTCTCTCTCTCTCTCTTTAACAATTCCATAGTAAAAGCGTGGTTGCCGAGGTCGCACAGTAATTACAAACGCAAATCTTCCACTCTGACAAACTACAGCCTACCGCTAAGTGCCGGTACAGCTGGTGTATGCAAACAACAAAAGCGTTTTTTTCACCAAATGGAAAGACTTCAATCAGCGTGTTACACTGTGTTGTGGAAGACTTTTAACAACTGTCAATGATAACGTGAAAATAGCGTTGGAAAAAAATGATGCAGTTGTGTGATATGTAAAATACTTATATAGAATTTCTGTCACAAAGTTTGACGATATACATATACATATATATACATACATACACTTTATATATATATATATATATAATATACATATATGTATATATATATATATATATACATATATATATATATATATAATATATTACGTCTTTTATCTATGTATATATTAACAGTGAACAATGTGCAAAGAGTACTTGTGTAATATATATGCAATACTTCACAAGGATTTCTTGCGTAAACTTTAGATTTATGCTTTAAGTGTACGCTTGCAAGCATTTATATCACAAAGTGTTGTATGTAAACGTATGCAAAACAAACTTCTCTTGATTGAACAACTTCAAACTGTGGACATCAGCGATACTGAAAAATTGTGCCGCAGTATGTGAGGATGTGTATGCAAAAGATGGATTCGGGCCTCTTTCTTGAACTGCACTGCAGAAACAATGGATTTTCAGCTTCGTGAAAGGTGAATGGATCCTTGATCGCTTGGGCAATTTCTGTGATGAAAGTGTGTATACATGTAATAATATATCCATGGGTCTATTTTCACGACGTGTTGCAGGTTCTTCACTGGATCTGGTTTTTGTAATTTCTGTGACATTGTACGTGTTACCGTTTACCCGTTTTCATCCTAGCGTATAAGAGTTGATTTGTCTCCCTTTCCTCACATGTGTTATCGTTCTTCTATTGTCATCATAGCGTTAGAGTTGACTTGTCTCCCTTCTTCTCCTCCCATTGTTTGATTTTAATACTTCATGTACATGTATTTTCTTCTTTTCCTTTGTTTCTATGTTTGTTGTTTATTTTTTTCAAAAATATTTTCTATTACTATTCACTTTGATTTATGTTTGTTGTTTAGTTTTTAAAAAAAAAAATTTCTTTTACTATTCACTTTCATTTTGTTTGTTTCGTTGTAATCACTGTATCTGACTTTTATGTTTTCTTTAACCCTTTTTCACTCCCGCGACCTGTGCATAAGCTGCCAAAACTTAACTTTTTCACTCCCTCACCCTCTCCATCAGCTTCTTGCAGGAAGCTGGTGGAGAGGGTGAGGGAGTGAAAGGGTTAAGTTTTTGCTTTGCTATCATGGCTGACAATGCAGGATGCTGGCAGATAGGGTGAGGGGGTGAAAGGGTTAATATGCCTATATCATATGTGTAGAATAAGCAAGGACTAGCTGTAAGACTGGTACAGCTGGAATTTATATTACTACTATCTTTGAGTTGTAAAGCGCTCTGGTGTTTGAAGTCTCTTCTCTGAGACAGTGTTCATAAGGTTCTTCTTCTTACTTTTCATGGTTTGTTGTTTAGTTGTTGATGTTGTTGTTGTCTGTTTCTTTGCTTGTTTGTTATATCTTTGGTTGTTGTTTACTTGTTTATACATCTATTTAAGCATAGTGAGTGATAACCGGATTTTTTTTCCACAATATATAATTACATTAATGTACTTAACTTGTTATTTATTTATCTTTGTATGCATTTACTTGATAATTTTTTTCACATTTTTTTGTGCTTCCAGACGTTTGTGTCATACGCAATAATACAAGCTTGTATTAATGGCATGTTAAGGACATTAAAGCATCAAATGTAATCAAACGTTTCAGCATAATATTTGTAATTGTGTCAAATGAAGGTACAAAAAACAACAAAAACAAGAAACCATAATATTAATATATGTATGTATGTATACATATATCTGTTTTTTTGGTAATGTTAGGCTGTGCCTTTTCCTGTATTTTGTTCTTTTAGTCTTTTACGTAATCACGATTTTTTAACATGCCTATTTAAGTTAAAGCATTCGTAACTTTATATTAAACCAAACGTAAAGTCACGATTTTTTTAACATGCCTATTTATAAGATCCAAAACAAGATTGTGTTTTATGCCTATTTATGTTAAAGCATTCGTAACTTTATATTAAGCCAAACGTAAAGTCCTTAATTTTGGAAAAAAAAAAAGGTCTTTAGCTATTACGGACTCAGTTTCTACATTTCCATGACAGAGGTCCCCCAAAACTGGCCACACTCATCGAAAACTTGTGTGCATTGGCATCGATCTACAAGTTAGTTGTATAAATAATGTTGATGATAATAGTTACTAGATATTTAAAGAAATCATGATAAATAATGTACTGATACTTTCGTGTTCCCTGCTGACAGACAAGCGGACGTGTAGACGAACAGATGGAAAGTTAGGTACGAAAAAACATTAATTTAAGAAAAGACCCAAGTAAATAAATAAATAAAGAAATAAAGAAATAGATTGAAAATAAAAGCTCAGAAGAAAGCTCAGTATAACTTGGACATTACCATACTAACAGACAAAGTAGGAAAAATTCATTGCTTTTTGTTGTTGTTATTGCTATTATTTTTTTGTTTTTGTTTTTATTTCGTCGCTTTTGTAATACACTTTGATGTTTCAGTGTTGGCATAATATAATCGCTGTTTTCGCTTTCTATGCGTTTATATGAACATGACAACTAACTGAAACATTCTAAAGAATCGTGTTCGTCAAATGACCACAATCGTTTGGATTGTGAAGAAGCTTAACAAGCATGTAATTTTAACACACGATGCAATAACCCAACCCGTTGTATGCTGACAAATCTGCTCACATGCCAGATGCTGACTGGTGCCTGCGTACGTGCGTGAGAAAGGAGGGGCGGAGAGGGAGACAGAGAAAAAAAGAGAGAGAGAGAGAGAGGGAGGAAGAGGGAGAGAGGGAGAAAGAGAGAGAGGGAGAGGGAGGGAAAGGGAGAGAGAGAGAGAGGGAAGTAGTGGGAGGGAGAGGGAGATGGAGTGAGAGGGAGGCACAGGGAGTTAAAACGAGGGAGTGGAAGAGGAACGGGGAGGGAGAGAGGGTGAGTGAGAGAGAGTGAGAGAGAAAGACAGAGAGGTAGAGAGAGAGAGGGAGAGAGAGAGAGGGGAAGGAGGGAGGGGTAGAAGGAGGTAGATGGAGAGAGAGTGAGAGAGAGAGAAACAGAAAGAGAGAGGTAGAGAGAGGGGGAGACAGAGAGAGAGGAAAAGAATGAGAGAGACAGAGGGAAGGAGAGGGAGGGAGAGGGATAGAAGGGAAGAGAGAGAGTGAGAAAGAGACGGAGGGAGGGAGGGAGGTAGTGTGAGGTAGGGGGAAAGGGGGAGAGAGACAGAGAGTGAGAGATAGAGAGAGAGAGCGCTCGAAAGAAAAGAAAGAAAGAAACAAAGAAAGAAAGAGAAAAGAAGAGAAAGAGAGAAAGAAAGAAAAAAAGAGAGAGAGAACGAGCGAACGAGCGAGAGAGAGAGAGAGAGAGAGAGAGAGAGAAGAGAGAGACAGAGAGAGGAGATGTGGGGGGATGGAGGTGCATGCCTGCGTGCATGCTCGGACATGAGGCGGAGTGAGAGACAGAATGTGTGCTGGAACCGGTATGGCGCCAGGTAATATTTTTCATGTCACGGCTAATGATCATGATATCTCTGCCAACTCGCTGTAAATGATGGATAGGGCAAAATGCTTGATGTTGATGTTGATGTT
>JAPXFY010000018.1:38999315-39001815 GCA_030674185.1 Monoplex corrugatus | reverse complement strand
ACACACACACACACCACACTCACACAACACACACACACACACACACACACACACACACACACACACACACACACACACACACACCCACACACACACACAAAGGGGTGGGGGGTACTTATGAAAATGCCTGCAGAAACAAATGTGTTTTGAGTCTTCTTTTGAAAGCTTGAAGGATTGGAACATCTCTTGGACTGGTCGGCAACTCATTCCATGCAGACGACGCGGTGTATCCAAACGAATGGTCTCCTGCAGTCTTAAGATTAAACCTTGGGGGTACTAGGCGTTTCTCCTGCAACGAGCGGAGTGTGCGTGACGGCCGATAAGTACACAGTGTGTCAGACAGGTAAGGGAGGCAATGAGCCATCAAAATGACGGTAAGCCAACACACAAATTTTGTACTAGCAACGACGGCGGACTGGGAGCCAGTGAAGTTCCTTTAACATGATGTTACATGATCGCTCTTTTTCTTTTCATTACGAGCGAGCTGCATTGTTTTGTATTTTCTGCAAACGGGAAATTTGCTCGTCCGGTAGACCTGCGAGAATGGAGCTACAATAGTCTAACCGGGAAATGATCATGGCTGAAACAAGCTTTGATGCAGAAGTTGAAAGGTAACAACGGATTGATGCAATACGTCGAGTTCCAGAAAGGATGCGCGGCAGACACTACTGATGTGATTTTGCATCAACAAGCCCGAGAGATAGAGACACCTGTGATGCTGGTCAGAAGATTTGAGCAACACCCTCAATGATGCATCCGTGAAGTGGACGAGACTCAATTGTGTGTGCAAATCTTCCCAATGAGCCCACAGCACGCTCAACTCTGGGTAGGAGATGGGCTGGACCCTGAAAAATCTCACAACGATTTCTGAAAAGGACTGATGGGGATTCGAACCCACTACCTTCCGTTGCGGGTAACCACTACACCACGGCACTGCTTAAACAGGCCAGATTTTTTAATAAACATTTTTTTTATTCCTCTTTTGTTTCACAACAAGCGGATATCAAACAAACAATGTGGCAAAGGAAAAAATACACATATGAAAAGACATTGTTGACATAATGAACTCCATACAGCATACAGAATATACATAATGATATTTTAGACATTCATCATCATCATCAGGTGCCCTGCCGCATAGCGTTGGCGATCATGGACCTCCATCTGTTTCTATCTCTTGTTGCCTCAAGCATCTCTTCCACCCTCCTGTCTTCAGCCACTCTGCAAGTCCGTCTAGTATCTTCTCCCTGGGTCTACCTGGTGCTCTCTTTCCCTCCAGCTTTCCCGTTGTGACCAGTTGTTCCAAATCCCCTTTCCTCATACAATGGCCTATAAATGTTGCCTGTCTTTTCCTAATCTTCCTTATGAATGATCTAATTGTGTCTGCCTCCATCAAGACTGTCTCGTTTGTTTTCTTTGCTGTCCATGGAACTCTCAACATTTTATACATTGGCAGTTCAAAAATGAACATCAAGATCTAAACTCATGTCAACATTTTTTTAATGAATTTGTCTTTCAGATTATATATTTTTTGCTGTACAATAATCAAGCATCAACGAGCATTGTGATAACAGAAATGATATCAGTTTAGACATATGAAACAAGTATTGTTCACGTAGAACCTTTAACATACAGAACATATATGACAGATGACAGTATTCTAATCAATGAAGGTTTTATTGTGTTAAAACAGGCCAGATTTTAATGCAGAATCGGCCAAGCCAAAACATCATTCAAGAAGATGAAAAGCATTCTTACCAACAAATGTCTATCATGTAACATCAGGAAGAGAGCTCCTGAGTGTTACACAGAACCGACACTGTTGTACGGTTGTGAGACGTGGACAGTTAACACGCAAAGTCAGAACAAAATTGAAGCAACTGAAATGTTGTTTCTACGAAGAAAGTTGAGAGTTCCATGGATAGCAAAGAAAACACACGAGAAGTCTTGAAGGAGGCAGACACAAGAAATCATTGATAAAGAACATTAGGGAAAAGACAAACAACATTTATAGGCAATTTTATGAGGAAAGGGGAATTAGAGCACCTGGTCACAAACAGAACAGCTGGAGGGAAAGAGAACACCAGGTAGACCCAGAGAGAAAATATTGGACGGACTTGCAGGGTGGCTGAGGACAGAGAGGGTGGGAGATGTACTCGCAGCGACAAGGGATAGATTCGTGTGGAGGGTCATGATCACCAACGCCATGCAGCAGGGCACATGATGGTGATGATGACACGATGTCGCAGATCTTACGTAAACATCCTCAGTGAAACCATACCAGCTGTTGAATATGAACGTGTCGTCGGTAGGTAAAGGTCATGCAGCAGTGCAGCACAGGGTCATAATCGCCAGCCCATGCGGTAGGACACATGATGATGATGATGATGATGAATGATGATGATGGATGAGATATGATGATGAACGATGACGATGATGTAATGATGACGATGATGATAATGATGATAGATGATGAATATGGTGGCGAGAAATGAATCGA
>JAPXFY010000018.1:38991815-38994315 GCA_030674185.1 Monoplex corrugatus | reverse complement strand
GACCGTGAAAGTGGCCAGGCATGATGATACAGACAGACAGACAGACAGACAGACAGACAGACAGACAGACAGACAGACAATACATACATGTATATATATATATACACATGCATACACACATGCATACACACACATACATACATACATATATACATATATATGTAGATGTATATACATGTATATATATGTGTGTGTGTGTTGTGTGTGTGTGTGTGTGTGTGTGTGTGTGTGTGTGTGTGTGTGTGTGTGTGTGTGTGTGTATGTGCGTCGGTGTGTATATGTATATTTGTATCTATATGTCTACACACACACCACACACACACACACACACACATATATATATAATATATATACATAGATAGGTAGATAGCTAGATAACTAGCTAGCTAGCTAGCTAGCTAGATAGATGTGTGTGTGTGTGTGTGTGTGTGTGTGTTGTGTGCAGGCGTGTGCGAATGTGTGTGTTTGTGATACTTGCACGCGAGTGTATGTGATAGAGAGAAGTGTGCTCGATAGAGCTCATTTCCCAACTCATCACTTGTAACGAATTGCTAGCACTGGGGGGTATCATACTATCAGAACATCTTGTCCAGTGGGGAGTGAAAACCTTCTCCCAGTGAGAGCTAGTGAAAGCCAAATGTTAGGAGTGCGGTTATTACTGAACAAGGCGGACATAAAACACAGTCAGTCACTATCGGCAGGGAGAGGAGTGGGGGGGGGGGGGGGGGGACGAGGAAGGGAACAGGATGGTCAAGCCATTCTGAGAAACCCTTTTCTGAATTTTTATTTTTACGTATTTCTTCATCACAGAAAATCTAGATTTTTTGTTTTTTGTTTTTACTTCTCAAGGTCGAGTGTGGTTATTACTGAACAAGGCGGCCAAAGGCAAGGTCAGATACTATCGGCAGAGGGAAAACACAAGATGGTTAAGCCATTCTGAAAATCTCCTTTTCTGAATTTTCATTTTTACGAATTTCTTCATTACAGAAAATCTAGATTTGTTTCGCTTCTCAGGGTCGCTGTGATCTTGAAGACGCTTAAGTTGATACAACTTGATGTTCACTGAGGATAATGATAGAATGAGTGTGGAGATTCAGTTTCAATTTCAGTTTTTCAAGGTGATGTCTCCACCTTGGAATAAATTCCTTAAGCACTGAAGTCACAGACGCCATGTGATGGAGAAGATTCAGAATGATCGTGAAACAAACCCTATACCCACGCTTAAGCCCTACGTGATGGTAAGGTCCTGAAACAAGGAAACAAATAAGTAGCAGCAGCAACAGCAGCAGCAGCACCAGCACCAGCACCACTAGCAGCAGCAGCAACAACACAAAATCAAATATTGTCAGAAGTTCTTGAGAAAGTACTGATCACACGCCTTCTTGGAGAAGAGCTGACTTTTGTCTCTAAATCGTTTCAATAAACAGGAGGAAACACACACACACACTCACACACACACACACACACACACAAGCACGCACACATACACACACCACCACACATACACACACACACACACACACACACACACACACACACACACACACACACACACACACACACACACACTCACAAACAGAGATTTCTGATACGAAGCGCTAGGGTAAGGGTAGAGTATTAACTGCAAGCACAGGAAAAACAGTCTTCTTTGTTTTTTGAATAAAGAATCAAATACACGAGGCTACACGTAGCGTTTGGCACATTGGCTGTGCGTGGTTATTGTACGGGCGTGAGTACAGGACCATACCAAACAACTGATAAGTTGGGTGGCTTTTGACAAAGTCATGTACGACAGGACTCATAACCAATATTAACTTTCAATATTACGGCCATTGTATGATACTATTCAATATTACGTCTTGAAATGATTACTTTCAATATTACGTTCCATTTGTTATTTTTGATTACTTTCAATATTACGTTCCATTTGTTATTTTTGATTACTTTCAATATTGACGTTCCATTTGTTATTTATTTTACATCAGTATCCAGCACGGATGATATGGCCTACGGAGATGACCATCCAACTACTCAAGGTCAAGGGAAAAAAACAAACAAACCAAAAACAAGGGAGATAATTTCAGTGTCATAGTCCAAAGAGAAGGAAAGAAGGGTTGCTTGCTTCCCTTGTAAAGCTAAACACAAGGGAAACAATCCTTCTTTCCCTCTTTTGGGGCTATGATAATCTATTACTGTTGCCTTACTTTGTAGTCGGTCAGTGGCAGACAGTCTTTTAAAAATATTTTATGAACAATATGAATATAAAAGGTAAGATACTCCCTGTCCGATCGGGTTTTGAACCCTGGATAAATTATTGGATCTCTCGCTTGTCATATTCTCTGTGTCTGTGTGTGTGTGTGTTGTGTGTGTCTGTCGTCTGCCTTTTTGTCTCTCGGCCTCTCTGTCTCTATCTTCCTCCATCTCTCTCTCTCACACACAGACACAAACACACCACAGACAGACAGGCAAACACACAGACGCACATACAGACACCCGTCGA
>JAPXFY010000018.1:38974315-38986815 GCA_030674185.1 Monoplex corrugatus | reverse complement strand
AGTCTCTCTCTCTCTCTCTCTCTCTCTCTCTCTCTCTCTCTCTCTCTCTCTGTGTCTCTCTCACTCTCTCTTTCCCCTCTTTTTCATTTTCTCTCTCTCTCTGTGTCTGTCTGTCTCGATCTCTCTTTCTCTGTCAATTTCACTCTTTCCATCACTCTCTCTTTCTCACTTTCTCTCTCTGTCCATCACTCTCTTTCACTTTCTCTCTTTCTCTATTTCTCTGTCTGTTTCTCTCTGTGTCATTCTTTCTCTCTATCCCTCGCTCTCTCTTTCTCTCTGTCTCTCTCTTGCCATGACTACTATTTATAAATCTTTATTTCGCGAAAACGTCGCCGTAAAATTTAATGACTTTGTTTTATGCTCCTTGCCACAAGGACAAAAATGTCAATGGCAATAAACCTTTTTCAGTTTCAGTTTCTGTCTTTCTCTTCCTCTCTCTTACTCTTTCGCTCTCTCTCTCTCTCTCTCTCCTCTCTCTCTCTTTCTCTCTTTCTGCCTATCTCCCTTTCTCTTTCTATGCCTGTCTCTCTCTCTTTCTCTCTCAATTTGTCTCTGTGTTTCTCTCTCTCTCTCTCTCTCTCTCTCTCTCGCTTGCTCTCTCGCTCAATCTCTCGCACTCTCTTTCTCTTCCTCATATCTGTCTCTGTCTTTGTCTTTCTCTCTCCCTCACTTTCTCCATTCCTCTCTTACTCTTTCTCTCTCTCTCTCACTCTTTCTGTCTTCCCAATCGCCCCCTCTCTCTCTTACCCATCTCTCTCTCTAAATCTGTTCCCCATCTTTCATTGTCTCTCTCTGCCTGTCTTCCTCATCTCTCTCTGCCTCTCCATCTCACTCTTGACCCCCCCTCTCTCTCTTCCCTATCTCTCTCTCTTAACCACCTCTCTTTGTGTCTCTCTGTGTCTCTCTCTCCCGATCTCTTTCTCTCCCTATCTCTGTTTCTCTTCCCAATCCCAGTAACTCTCTCTCTCTCTCTCTTGCTCTCTCTCTCTCCACCCTCTCTCTCTTCCCTTATCTCTCTGTTTCTCTCTTCCCCTTCTGTCTGTCTGTCTGTCTCTATCTCTCTCCCATTCTCTATCTCTCTTTCTTTTTTCTTCTTTTTTCTTTCTCTCTCTCTCATTCTCTCCCCCCCCTCTCTCTCACTTTTCCCAATATCTCTCTCTCACTCTCTCTCTCTTTCTCCCTCTCTCTCTCTGTCTTCCCTATCTCCCTCTTTCTGCCTTTTTCTCTTGCTCTCTTTCTCTTCCCCATCTCTCTCTTTCTTTCTCCTTCTCTTGCTCACTGCATGTCTCCTTCTGTCTCTTTCTCTTTCACTGTCTCTCTTCTTCTCTCTCTCTTGTCATTTTTTTTCTCTCTCTCTCTCTCCCCTTCTTTCTCTCTCTCCCCCCTCTCTCTCTCTTTCTTTCTCTTTCTCTCTCTGTCTCTCTCTCGCTTTCTCTGTCTTGCTCACTTTCTCTCTCTCTCTCTGTGGGTCTGTCTGTCTCTCCATCAATCTTTCTATCTGTCTCTCTGTCTCTTTCTCTCTCTCTCCCCCTCTCTCTCTTTCTCTTGTCTCTCCTTCTCTCTCTCTCTCTTTCTCTCACTTTCTCTCTCTCTCTCTCTCTCTTTTCTATCTCTCTCTCCCTTCTTTTTTTCTCTCTCTCTCCTCTCTCTCTCTCTTTTCTCTCTCTCTGTCTTTCATTTTCTGTCTAACTTTCTCTCTTTCTGATTCTCCTTCTTTCTCATTGTCTCTCTCTCACTCTCTTTCTCTCTCTTTGTCTTACTCTTTCACTCTATATATCTCTCTTTCTCTCTCTCTCTCTCTTTCTCTCTCTCTCTCTCTCTCTCTTTATCTCTCCGTCTCTGTCCCTTTGTATCTCTCTCTCTCTTTCTCTTGGTCTCAGTCTCTCTTTCTCCATATGTCTCTCTTTTTTTTCGGTTCTCTCTCCCCCTTTCTATCTCTATCTCTCTCACTCTTTCTTTCTCTATCTCTCTCTTTCTCTTTCTCTCTCTCACTCTTTATGTCTTTCTTTCTGTCTGACTCTCTCTCTCTCTCTCTCTCTCTGTGTTTCTGTCACATTCTCTCTCTCACTCTCGTTCTCTCTCTCCTCTCTCCTCATTTGTGTCACTGAAAAATGTATCCCCATCTCTCTCTTTCTCGCTGTTTCTCTTTCTCTCTGTCTTCATCTCTCTCTCTCTCTTTCTCCTTCTTACTCTCTCTTTCTCTCTTTGGGTCTCTCTTTCTCTCGCTATCACTTTCTCTTTCTACATCGCTCACTCTTTCTCTCTCTTTCACTTTCTCTCTATATATATCTCTCTCTCATTCTCTCTCTCTCTTTCTATCTCTCTCATTCTCTCTCTCCCTTTCTCTCTCTTTCTTTCCCCTCTCTCCTTCTCACTCTCTCTCTTTCTCTATTTCTCTCTCTCCCTTCCTCTCTCTCTCTCTTCTCTCTCTATCTGTCTCTGTCTTTGTCTCTGTCTCTCTCTGCCTCTCTCTCTGTCACTGTCTGTCTGTCTGTCCGTCTGTCTGTCTGTTTGTCTCTCTCTCTCTCTTTCTCTTCCCTATCTCTCTCAGTCTCTGTCTCTCTGTCTCTCTCCCTCTCTTGCTCACTCGCTTTCTCAATCCATCTCTCACTCTCCCGCTCTTTCCTTCTCTCCCTCTTTATCTTTCTCTCTTTCTCTGTCTGTCTGTCTGTCTCTTTCTTTCACTGTTTCTGTCCCTCTCTTTTCTCTCTCTCTGTGTTTTCTCTCACTTTCTCATCTCACTCTCTTTCTCACTCTCTCTTTCTCACTCTCTCTCTCTCTCTAATTCTCTATATCTCTCTTTATCTCTCTATCTCTCTCTGTGTCTCTTTCTCTCTCTCTTTCTATCTCTATGTGTGTCTCTGTCTCTATCTCTCTCTGTTTTCTCTCTCCATGTGCCTCTCTCTCTCTTGCTTTCTATCTCTATTTCTCACTCCCTCTTTCTTTCTCTCTCGCTCTATTTCTCTCTCTCTCCTCTCTCTCTCGCTCTTTCTCTCTTTCTCTCTGTCTGACTCTCTCTCTCACTCTCTTTCTCTGTCTCTTTTTTTTTCTCTCTCTCTCTCTCTCACTATCTTTCTCTCCCCCTCTCTTTCTCTTTCTATTTCTCTATGTCTCTCTCTCTCTCTTTCTCTCTTTCCATATGTTTCTTTTCTCTCTCTCTCTCTCTCTCTCGCCTTCTATCTCTATCTCTCTTTCTCTTTCTTCTTCTGTCTATCTATCTCTTGCTCTTTCTCTGTCTCTTTCTCTCTCTCTCTCTCACTATCTTTCTCTTCCTCTCTCTGTCTTTCTCTCTCTGTCTCTCCTTCTCTCTCTCTTTGTCTGTCTCCATCTTCCTCTCTCTAATTCTCTTTCTCTCTATCTCCTTCTTTCTCTCTTTTTCTCTTTCTCAGTCTCTCGCTATCAGTTTTTCTTTCTACATCTCTCTCTTTCCCCTCTCTCTTTCCCTCTGTCTCTCTTTCTCTCTCTTTCTCTATTCCTCTGTCTCTCCCCCTCTCTCTCTTTCTTTCTCTTTCTCTCTCTCTCTCACTCTCCCTTTCTCTCTCTCTGCCTGTCTATCTCTCTTTTTCTCTACCCCTCTCTTTCTCTCTCAAACTATCTCTTTTTTCCCCTCTCTCTGTGTCTCTGTCTCTTTCTCACTCCCTCTCTTGCTCGCCCTCTTTCTCTATCCATCTCTCTGTCTCTGTCTCTCTGTTTCTCTCTCTCTTTCTTTTCTCATCATTCACTCTGTCTTTCTCTTCCCCATCTCTCTCTAAATCTCTTCCCTATTTCTCACTTTTCTCTTTCTGTCTGTCTTCTTCATCTCTCTCTGTCTCACTATCTCTCACTCTTCTCTCTCTCTCTCTCTTTCTCTCTTCCTCATCTATGTCTTAAACACCTCTCTCTGTGTCTCTCTGTGTCTCTCCGTCTCTGTCTCTGTCTCTTTCTCTACTCTCTCTGTCCCTCTTCCACATCCTAGTAACAGACACACTCTCTCTCCCCCTCTCTCTCTCCATCTCTCTTTCTACCCCCATATCTCTCTCTTCCTTATCTGTCTCTCACTCTCTCTATTTGTTTTCTTTCTTTCTTTCTTTCTTCTTCATTTCTCTCTCTGTCTCTCTCTCTGTGTCTCTCTGACTCTCTCCCATTCTTTTCCCAATGTCTCTCTTTGTCTGTCTGTCTGTCTCTCAGTCTCTTTCTCTCTGTCTGTCTGACTCTTTCTCACTCTCTCTCTTCACTGTCTCTTTCTCTCTGCCTTTCTCTGTTGCTCTATTTCTGTTCCCCATTTCTCCCCCCCTCTCTCTTTCTCTCTCTCTCCTTCTCTTGCTCGCTCTATTTCTTCATATCTCTCACTCTCACTCTTTCTTTCTTTCTCTCTTTTTCTCTCTTTCTCCCTCTCTCTCTCTTCCACATCTCTCTCTCTTATCTCTCTCTCTCCGCGGCAGCTCTCTCTCTCTAAATCTCTCTCTAACCCATTTCTCTCTTTCTCGCTTCCTCATCCCTCTCTGTCTTTCTCTCTGTCTCTCACTCACACTCTCTCTCTTTCTTTCTCTCTCCCTCTCTCTTTCTAATCTTTCTCTCTCTTTCTCTCTCTCTCGCGCGCTCTCTTTCTCTTTCTAATCTTTCTCTCTCACCTTCTCTTTTTCTCTCTCTCTGCTTCTCTCCTCTCTCTCTCTTTCTATCTCTCTTCGTCATCTTTTCTCTCTTTATCTTTCTCCCCCCCTCTCTTATATCTCTCTCCTTCTGTCTATCTATTTATGTGTCTGTCTGTCTGTTTCTCTCTCTTTTTTCTATCTCTGTCTGTCTGTCTGTCTGATTGTCACTCTCTCTCTTTGTTTTTACTTTCTTTCTAAGTCTGGGTGTTTATCTGTCTTATTCTCTTTTCTCTCAGTATCTCTATTTTTTTCTCTCTTGTGCTGTCTCTCTCTCTCTCTCTTTTTCTTACTTCTCATTTTTCTGCTTCTCTTTGTGTGTCGCTCTTTCTTCCTCTCTCTCTCTCTCTTCCCTATATCTCTCTGTCTCGCTTTTCCCCATCTCTCTCATTTCTTCATCTCCTTCTCTCACACTCACTCCCGCTCTCTTTCTTAGTCTCTCTCTCTCTCTCCTTTTTTTTCTTTCTTTTTCAGATCTCTCTCTCTCTCTCTCTCTCTCTCTGTCTCTCTCTCTTCCAGCTGGTAGTCCGATGCGCTAACCGCTCCACCGTGGCGATTGGTCACGCGTACTCTTTCTATTTTCTGGTGCCTATATATGCTTGAACGTTGGCAGTCAAAACTGATTTAGATCTCCAGATAGCACGGTCTCCGTGCTCTGATTAAATTCCATATGCGCTGATGCCATTGATGCCAGGCGGTGGAGAAGATCCTAAATGCAACAACAACAACAACAACAACAACAACAACAACAGCAACAACAGCAACAACAACAACAGCAACAACAACAACAACAACAACAACAACAACGATAACGATAACAACAAACCCATTTCGCGTGATGCGATGGGTACTTCCCTGTAGCAGACAGCTGTTTGTACACAAAAACAAGTCCAGTGTGGCTGGTTCACGCCGACAATGACCGATGTCCATCTAGATATGGGACCGACACTAATTGCACCTGCTCCCATACCGCGCTTAGACAGAGAGAGAGAGAGAGAGAGAGAGAGAGAGAGAGAGAGAGAGAGAGAGAGAGAGAGAGAGAGAGAGAGAGACAGAGACAGAGAGACAGAGAGACAGAGAGAGAGAGAGAGAAAGAGAGAGAGAGAGTCAGAGAGTCAGACAGAGTCAGAGAGAGAGTCAGAGAGAGAGAGAGAGAGAGAGAGTCAGACAGGCAGACAGGGAAACAGACAGAGAGAGACATTGGGAAAAGAGTGAGGCAGCCAGAGAGAGAGAGAGAGTCAGAGAGAGAGACAGTCACAGAGAGAGTTTGAGAGAGAGAGAGAGAGAGAGAGAGAGAGAGAGACTGACAGAGACAGAGAGACTGACAGAGACAGAGAGACAAACAGAGAGAGACATTGGTAAAGAGTGAGAGAGAGAGAGACAGAGAGAGAGAGAGACAGACAGACAGACAGACAGACAAGCAGACAGACAAGCAGACAAATAGACAGACGGAGTCCGTTAACACAAACACCTTGCCACAATACGCAGGCAGTACGTCGCTGCACAGTCTTCGTACTCAGTCCTCTGGGCATGAATGCTGCGAGTTTTCAAGTCTCCACAAGCCACGAAACACTGACATGACTTATAGGATCTGTGACGCGCATAGTTGATGTTCTGCGCGTGTATACACACATAAAGGGGAGGGGAGATTAGGTACCAGCAGGTGTGCCCACATGTTGGTCTGAGAGAAGGAGAAAATCTCCACACTTTACACACCAGGTGGAGGTATCCAGGCAAGATTGAACCTAGACCTCGGATGTCTTCCTCACTTGACCATCGTGCCCGTCATACCTGTCTTCAACAGAATTATACCTGTCCTTAACAGAATTCAACATGATGGGTCACTTATACCTGTCTTCAACATAATTATACCTGTCCTTAACAAGATCATCCGCTTTATGTATTATGATGCTGAATAATATTTTCTAAAGTTCCCAATTTGTATGGTCCAATAAGGTGCACAGAAATTTAAGTGTTCCCCTCCATATCTGTATCACCCATCACAATGCCCTCAAATTCCCTGAAAATATACAGTACATCACAGGGCACGTAACTGTATTATTGCATTCACATTACAACCTATGGGAAATTTTTTACATGTGCCCGCTTATAACACATCCAAGGGCATGTAATTATATTTTTGCACTCTCACTACAACCTGTGGGAAATTATTTTACCTGCTTACTATACATCCAAGAGCACGTAATTATATTCTTGCACTCTCACTACAGCCTATGGGAGAATTTTACTTGCTTATAATACATCCAAGGACATGTAATTATATTGTCGCACTCTCGCTACAACCTATGGGAGAATTTTACCTGTTCACATACCAAACCCTATCATGCATTGAATTCAAACTGATGTGTTGAGATCTCGTATCCCCCTGTAGGGATACCGGGGGCTCTTTAAGTATAAACAGTATCTCCATCTTCGGGAAATTCTGTGCTAAAAGTTTCCTTTTTCTGCCACTGTCTTTTTTCTGTCTTGTTCCTTTGCTGTCTGTTATCTCTTCCTATCATTTTCTGCCTTGCTGGTCCATTCACCTGTGTGTTCTATAAAACCATATATACTTTCTCTTAGGATTGATAACTGGATACATGTATTGATTGTATAATTTGACGTAATGTTAGCCCTGATATGACTCTAGTAGTCGGCTGGGCTATAAGCAATATGAACCTGAACCTGACTGTATTTTTGGCTTTAAGGAAATACGATGTGCAGAAGCAGCACTAGATAATAATAATAATAATTACAATATTTATATAGCGCAAAATCTTGATAGAAATCAAATCTGAGCGCTGAACATACACATACGCACGCGCGCACACAGACACACACACACACACTCACACATGGCTATAAATGGGGAAAAAGAATAAAAGCAATGGAAAATTATAGAGCATATTATACGAGTACAAATATATATTACAATGTGATTCCACTCCGAGCGTAGACAGGCTACAGAGGGGGATGAGTGAGGTCAGGATTTCATGCAGAGGAGAAAATGTGAGTTTTGAGAGCGGACTTGAAGGAGACAAAAGAGGTTGCTGACGGACTGAGAGAGGAAGTTTGTTCCAGGAGAGTGGACCAGAAACAGAGAAGGCTCGTGGACCGTAGGTATTGAGCTTAGTGCGTGGAAAGCGAAAAGTCAGAGGATCGGAGGCAGAGCGGAGGGTACATGAGGGAAGATAGATCTCAAGTAGGCTTGACAGGTAATCGGGGGCTGCGTTATTGAGGCTTTTATAGATGATTTAGGCCTCTTTCTATACGTTTTAGTGTCATTAGTTATATTAACATTTGCTTCAGTGTTTTGTTTTTTTTATTTATAACTCTGGTGATAAATTGGGCAGAATGATCAACGTCAGGGTCACAATCTTTAGATTATGTGCGCGAACGCATGGACATATGTATTTAATTGTCTTGTTCACGTTTTTTTTCTTTTTCGGCGAGGGGATGTTTACGTTTTGAAATAGTTATAGCCCTGATATGGCTCCACACAGTCGGCTGGGCTTTAAACAATACGAATGAGAATAAAATCTGGTACAGTAGACCAGGCGAGGGGTTCATGTCGGGGTTGTCTTCATGCCTGTTGTGGTAGACAGTTCTGGCATTTTCCCCGCGAATGACCTCAATACATGCCCGGTCAAGTTGCGTGCTTGGCCTAGTTGCACGTGCAGAGTGCGTAGAGCGATGTTTTCCATCTGTCGCTGTCCGCATTCTTAATAACGCAGTGACTCGCTTCTGTCAGAGAGAATTGTGGTGTTGTGTTAATGTGGTGTCCAATTCCTGACTTGGCCTTGCGAACACATTGGCCAGCCTGCCATCTTTTCCAGTCACTGATCGTGATAATAGCCAAGATCTCTGTCTGTCTCTGTGTCTGTCTCTCTTTCTCTGTCTGTCTCTCTGTCTCTGTCTCTCTCTCTGTCTCTGTCTCTCTCTCTCTATCTCGCTCTCTTTCTTTCTCTCTCTCTGGATCTGTCTCTTTCTCTCTCTTTTTGTCTCTCTCTCTCTCTCTCTCTCTGTCTCTCCCTCTTTTCTCTCTCTTTCTCTGTCTCTATCTCTGTCTCTCTCTCTCTCTCTCTTTCTCTGTCTCTCTGTCTCTGTCTCTGTTTCTCTATCGATATATCTTTTTTCTCTCTCTCTCTGTCTATTGCTCTTTCTCTCTCTCTCTCTCTTTTCTCTCTCTCTCTGTCTCTTTCTCTCTCTCTTTCTCTGTTTCTTTCTCTCTCTGTCTCTCCCTTTCTTTCTCTCTCTATGTCTCTGTTTCTCTGTCTACCTGTCTCTGTTTCTCTCTCTGTCGGTCTCTGTTTCTCTGTCTCTGTTTCTCTGTCTGTCTGTCTCTGTTTCTGTCTCTGTCTGTCTGTCTCTCTCTCGGTTGAGGACAGAGAGGGTGGGAGATGTACTTGTGAACTTGCACCGACAAGGGATGGATTCGTATAAAGGGCCATGATTGCCAACGCTATGCGGCAGGACACATGATGATGATGATGATGATGATGATGATGATGATGATGATGGTTGATAAAGTGGACGGAGAGGTCAACGCCTGGGTCATATCCTTAGATTATGTGCACGAACGCATTCATATGTGTACTTTATTTTCTTTTCCAGATGTTCTTTTTTTCTTCTTCTTCAATGAGATGGCTATAGCCCGGATATGGCTCTGCGCAGTCGGCTGGGCTTTAAAACAAGAATAACAACAGCAATGTTTCGTTATTAAAACCTGTTCTTCCTCCTCTTCCTCCTCTTCCTCCTCTTCCTCCTCCTCAACATTTCAAAATCTTACCAGCACAAAAAAAATTTCCGAAGCTCGAGGAGACTTTCCCGATAGTTACGGAAATGATTTTGGTGGCGAGCATATGGGACTGCCTGAATGCGATGACTCCTTGAACACCACACCACGACGGCTGTTCTCATCAAACATATAATGACTGGCACGGGGCAATACAATACATGTAGCGGGCAGTCTGCTAATGTCTGTGTAGCATGTTTGGAAAGGCTTTGCTAACAAAAGCGCATGCCAACAGCCCCATCAGTAATGTGGTGGTAGTAGTGGGGTAGTACTTGTAACTGCAGCATCAGTACCCCGGCAGCAGTGTTACAGTAGTAGCAGTAGTTGTTGTGGTAGTGGTGGTGGTAGTAGTAGTTGTAGTAGTAGATATCATCATCATCATCAGGTGCCCTGCCGCATGGCGTTGGCGACGATGGACTTCCAACCTTCGTTATCTCTCGTTGTCCCTAGCATCTCCCCCACCCTCCTCATCCCCAGCCACTCTGCAAGTCCGTCCAGCATTCTCTCCCTGGGTCTACCTGGTGCTCTCTTTCCCTCCAGCTTTCCCGTTGTGACCAGGTGCTCCAATCCCCCTTCCTCATAAAATGGCCTATAAATGTTGCCTGTCTTTTCCTAATCTTCCTTATGAGTGAACTACTTGTGTCTGCCTCCATCAAGACTGTCTCGTTTTTGTTTCTTTGCTGTAGTAGATATAGTAGTTGTAATAATTGTAGCTGTAGTAGTAGCAGTAGTAGTAGTGGTAGTAGTAGTAGTAGTAGCAATAGTAGTAGTAGTAGTGGTAGTTGTAGTACTGGTAATAGATGTAGTAGTTGTGGTAGTAGTAGTAGTTTGATTACTAGTAGTAGTTGTAATAGTGGTAGTAGTTGTATTTGTAGTAGTTGTGGTAGTAGTAGTAGTTGTAGTATTTATAGTAGCAGTTGTAGTAGTGGTGGTAGTAGAAGTAGTTTGAGTACTAGTAGTAGTTGTAATAGTGGTAGTAGTAGTAATTGTAGTAGTGGTTGTACTAGTTGTAGTAGTTGTAGTAGTAGTTGTGGTATTGGTAGTAGTTGTAGTAGTTCTTGTGGTAGTGGTTAGTAGTTGTAATAGTAGTTGTGGTAGTGGTAGTAGTTGTAATAGTAGTTTTGGTAGTGGTAGTAGTTGTAGTAGTGGTTGTGGTTGTAGTAGTAGTTGTACTAGTGGTAGTAGTTGCAGTAGTAGTTGTGGTAGTGGTAGTAGTTGTAGTAGTGGTTGTGTAGTGGTAGTAATTGTAGTAGTGGTTGTGGTAGTGATAGTAGTTGTGGTAGTGGTTGTGGTTGTAGTAGTAGTTGTTGTTGTGGTTGTGGTATTGGTAGTAGTTGTAGTAGTACTTGTGGTATGGTAGTAGTTGTAGTAGTAGTTTGTGGTAGTGGTAGTAGTTGTAATAGTAGTTGTGGTATTGGTAGTTAGCTGTAGTAGTAGTTGTACTAGTGGTAGTTTTGTAGTAGTAGTTGTGGTTGTAGTAGTAGTTGTAGTAGTAGTTTGTGTTAGTGGTAGTAGTTGTAAGTAGTGGTTGTGGTAGTAGTAGTAGTTGTAGTAGTGGTTGTGGTAGTGGTAGTAGTTGTAGTAGTAGTTGTGTTAGTGGTAGTCGTTGTAGTAGTAGTTGTGGTTGTGGTAGTAGTTGTATTTGTAGTAGTAGTTGTAGTAGTAGTTGTGCTAGTGATAGTGGTAGTAGTGGTAGTAGTAGTAGTAGTTGTAGTAATGGTAGTAGTTGTATTTGTAGTAGTTGTAATAGTAGTAGTAGTTGTAGTAGTAGTAGTAGTTGTAGTAGTAGTGTAGTATTTGTTGTAGTAATTGTAGTAGTGGCGGTAGTAGTAGTAGTAGTAGTTTGAGTACTAGCAGTAGTTGTAAAAGAGGTAGTAGTAGTAGTGGTACTAGTAGTAATAGTAGCAGCAACAGATGTAGTAGTAGCAGTAGTAGTAAAGTAGTAGTAGTAGTAGCAGTGGCAGCAGCAATGGCAGCAGCAGCAGCAGCAGCAGCAGTAGCAGTAGTGGTGGTGGTGGTGGTGATGGTGGTGGTAGTAGTAGTAATAGTAGTAGCGGTGATGGTAGAAGCAGTGGTGGTAGTAGTAGTAGTAGTAATAGCAGCAGCAGCATTAGCAGTAGTAGCAGCAGCAGCAACAACAAGAGCAACAGCAGCAGCAGTAGTAGTAGTAGTTATTGTTATTGTTGTTGTTATTGTTAATTTTGTTTAAAGCCATATCAGGTCTATAACCGTTTCAAAACATACATAATACTTCAACAAGAAAAAGAAAAAAATAAAGGAAAAGAAAATGAAGTACACATATCAATGCATTCACGCACATAATTTATCACACGGGATTTAAAAAAAAACAAACCTGAATACAAATTTAAGCGTAACATAACTGAATACAAATTTAAGCGTAACATAACTGAATACAAATTTAAGCGTAACATAACTGAATACAAATTTAAGCGTAACATAACTGAATACAAATTTAAGCGTAACATAACTGAATACAAATTTAAGCGTAACATAACTGAATACAAATTTAATCGTAACATAACTGAATACAAATTTAAGCGTAACATAACTGAATACAAATTTAAGCGTAACATAACTGAATACAAATTTAATCGTAACATAACTGAATACAAATTTAAGCGTAACATAACTGAATACAAATTTAAGCGTAACATAACTGAATACAAATTTAATCGTAACATAACTGAATACAAATTTAATCGTAACATAACTGAATACAAATTTAATCGTAACACTAAAACATATATGAAAACGGGCCTTAATGATCTAAAATTCCTTCCGCATACCACATTTCTCTAGGGCCAAAAATGAAATTAATACATGTACCTTATCCATCCTAAGAGAAAGGACGTAAAATTTTAATGAAGGCACACGGGTGAACGGACCAGTAAAGCAGAAAATGATAGGAAGAAATGACAGAAAACAAAAAGAACAAGGCAGACACAAAGAGAGTAGTTGTAGAATTAATGGATATGTATATATAGCGCAATATCTAGGAAGCAAATCCTTGATTCGATAAAGCGCTGTGTTCTCTACAGGGGCCATTATGCAAAAAA
>JAPXFY010000018.1:38964315-38969315 GCA_030674185.1 Monoplex corrugatus | reverse complement strand
AACCGACTGGCCGACCAACCAACCAAACGAACAACAAACAGACAAACAAGAAACCAAACCAAACCAAACCAAACCAAACCAAACCAAACCAAACCAAACCAAACCAAACCAAACCAAACCAAACCAAACCAAACCAAGCCAAGCCAAGCCAAGCCAAGCCAAACCAAACCAAACCAAACCAAACCAAACCAAACCAAAACCAAAACCCAACCCAAACCCAACCCAACCCAACCCAACAACCCAAACCCAACTCAACCCAACCCAACCCACCAACCCAAACCAACCAACCAACCCAACCCCAATCCCAACCCAACCCAACCCAACAACCCAACCTAATCCAATCCAACCCAACCCAACCCAATCCAACCCAAACCCAACCCAAACCCACTCAACCCAACCCAACCCAACCCATCCCAACCCAACCCAACCCAACCCAACCCAGCCCAACCCAACCGAAACCAAACCAAACCAAACCAAATCAAACCAAACCAAACCAAACCAAACCAAACCAAACCAAACCATCCCATCCAAACCAACCCAACCAAACCCAACCAAACCCAACCAAACCCAACCAAACTCAACCAAACCCAACCAAACCCAACCCAACCCAGCCCAACCCAACCGAAACCAAACCAAACAAACCAAACCAAACCAAACCATCCCAACCCAACCAGCCCAACCCAACCCAACCCAACCCAACCGAAACCAAACCAAACCAAACCAAACCAAACCAAACCAAAACAAAAACAAAACCACCCAGTACCCCTAACTCTTCAAACAGGCATATGCTTTTCGATGGTGTCAGTAAAGACTGACGGGATGGAAGATTACTTAACATGGCTGGTTCTGTCTATAGAGTCTTAGATTCGAAATCTGTAGTCTCGAGTTCAATCCCAAAACAACAACATAAAAACTGACCTGTTTGCTGCCCAACTGAATGTTCCAATTATTCTTGTGGTGTTAGCTTAATATTTCAAAGATCTCATCATTTTCCCTCCCCATTTCAAGACCTTGCCAAGGCATAGGGTTTTGCACAGGCCTGAGGAGTGTGCCAGATGAATACTGGCAGATATGGGTAGAAGAGCCTGTAGAATTGTCCGAGTGCGGTGTATGTCTTGAACATATCTCAGTTTCAAATTTTATATTACAGAAAAAAAGTCGTCTGACATTTATCAGTTGTTTGTGAGCTTCGGAACAAAGGATGTGGGTTTTCTGGTGCAATTCGTGTGAGAGATAGAGCTATTCTGAGGAGCGATAGCTATGGCTTTCAGAAAATAACTTTACCTGCTAGAACAAATGTAACTCATGCAATGACTTAAGGTACATATCATGCCTTACTTTATTTCAGGTTTAGATTCCTACAGAGAAAATTACAGCGCTTGGATTGGACAGTTTCATATGAGCAAATACCACATCTGGCATGTGATTGAGGACATCTGAAAGAAGTATAGCAAACATCCTAATATTGCGTGTAAATCCTATGTGAGGTCTTCACGTTCTACCTGACTTAAGGGTTCTAACTAAAAAAATAAATAAGTGCTCTTCAGTATTGTTTATCTTCTCAGTAATCCGTCACTGAAGCAATCTATTTTATCCTGAAATATGTTAGCCACCCCATCTTCCTAATGTAAGCGCTCAATCATCTGTCATGAAAACTACTATGAATACTAAAAACGTAACTGTACAGCATTTCCACTGATCCCAGTCTTTCAGAATGGATTCCTGACAGTCTACCAAAGAAAAAAAATATCAACCCATAGCATAATTCCTAAATTCTACTCAAAGACCATGATTTAAGCACTGGCAATATATCGGATCACAAACGCACATCACAACAAAACCACTGACCCACGTGAACTTCTTGCTGAGCAGACCTATCAGAACCCATGTTGTTAAAAAGACACAAAGCAAGGTCTGATATCATGACGACTCCCACAAAGCAAGAACTTCAAGTACCCCAATGGTTACGAACATGTACGAAATGCGATCGAGATCACTAGCGCGATCAGACCAGATAGTTTTAATACATTGATGGTTCAGCACGAAACGCAAGTAAACGTGAAGTTTTTTAATCTGCTTTCAGGAGAAACCCACTAAAATCAGTCCAGGGACCTCCTTTGATGTTAGTGCTGGCGAAATAGTGCTGTACCCAGACCTTCTGACCAGCGAGCAGATGGATAGTCTCCAGCAGTGTGCCCTGGTCAAATAAGTCTCCGTTCACGTGTGCCACATCTACTTGCACACCGTCATGCATTAAACTGACTTCGCTCCCGTACCCGTCACCCATCAGACTGAAGAACATGACGTAGACTCCGGACACTGGAGCGGTGAAGATACCGGTGTGTGGGTCATAGCCGCCTCCCACGTTAATTTTGATCGAGTCAAACTTGAGGATGGCGTGTGTGCCCACGTCAGGTATTGGGTCGGTTGAAAAATGCGCCGTGAACGCCACTGAAAACATAAAACTATGAAATCTGTTTACAAACTGTACAGAAAATTGTTCTGCAAAAAGACTTTTTTGGAGGGGGTTGGGTGGGTGGGTGGCCAAGAATGTATGCACTCCTTTTTTAAAATTTTATGGCCATTATGCATTACATACAGCAAATACTAATGCATGCACAAACAGAAACTCATACACAGAGACTCAGAAATAACAAACAAAACAAGAAGAGAAGAGAAGAAGAAGAAGAAGAAGAAGAAGAAGAAGAAGAAGAAGAAGAAGAAGAAGAAGAAGAAGAAGAAGAAGAAGAAGAAAACAACAACAACAACAACAACAACAACAACACCCTCAAACAATGAAGTTAAGGAATAAGAGAGAAAGAAAGAAAAATTGCCAAAAGACAAGTATAGCTAGAGAGAGAGAGAGAGAGAGAGAGAGAGAGAGAGAGACAGAGACAGAGACAGAGAGAGAGAGAGAGAGAGACAGAGACAGAGACAGAGACAGAGACAGAGAGAGAGACAGAGACAGAGACAGAGAGAGAGAGAGACAGAGACAGAGAGAGAGAGAGACAGAGAGACAGAGACAGAGAGAGACAGAGAGAGACAGAGAGAGAGAGAGAGAGAGAGAGAGAGAGAGAGAGAGAGAGAATCTGTATCTGTGTCACTTTATGCAAAGGTGTATGATGATTTTAGTTTCGGTGGGTGTGGAAGTGTTGGAGACATGGGAGGTAATTTGAAGATTTACACTTTGTAATTGGGATGCCAAAATAAAGAAAGAAAGAGAGAGAGAGAGAGAGAGAGGAGAGAGAGAGAGAGAGAGAGAGAGAGAGAGAGAGGAGAGAGAGAAGGAGAGAGAGAGAAGGAGAAAGAGAGAGAAGGAGAAAGAGAGAAGGAGAGAGAGAGGAAGGAGAGAGAGAGAAAGAAAGAGAGAGAGACAGAGAAGAGAGACAGAAAGAGAGATAAGAGAGAGTTAGAAAGAGAGGGATATAGTAGAATTATGAAAACGAGACAGAGAGCGTTAGAGAGAGAGAGAGAGAGAGAGACAGAGAGAGACAGAGAGAGAGAGAGAGCGCATGTGAGAGAAAAGAGAGAGAGAAAGAGAGAGAGAGAGAGAGAGAGAAACAGCATGACATAGAGAAAGAGAGAGAGAGAATGAGAGGTAAGAGAGAGTTAGAAAGAGAATGAAGGAGGGATACAGACAGAATTACGAAAAACGAGACAGAGAGCGAGAGAGAGAGAGAGAGGAGAGAGAGAGGATGAGAGAGAGAGAGAGAGAGAGAGAGAGAGAGAGAGAGAGAGAGAGAGAGAGAGAAGAGAGAGAAGAGAGAGAGAGAAAGAGAAGAGAGAGAGAGAAGAGAGAAAGCGTGAGAGAGAGAGGTGTATATATATATATAAATATACATGTATATATGATACATATATACACTGACATGAAGTTACTGCTCACGTCAACACTGTATACAATTACATGTATACATTAACAATAACAAAATGATACTACGCACCAGATTTGGACAGCTGAGCACTTTGGCTTCGGTCGCTGTTTTCCAGGGCTGTTAATCGTGATTCGGCCTTGGTCAGCCTGTTTTCAGAAGCAGTCAGTTTGTTCTCAGAGGCTGTCAACTGACTCTGCATGCTCTGAATCACTGAGGCTTGCTGCTGGACTAGGGTTTGTAGACTGGATGTGCTGGGATCATCAGACCTCTGTCCTTTGGTCTGATGTCCAGCGTTAATGGTCACAGGAAGGGTGAGGAGAAGGATGAACACCAAGGCGAAAAAAAACTCTTGACGACAGCATCATTGTTGTCTGAATAACTAGCCAGTGTAGTAGTAAGCTGTATGAGGGACTATCTGTAGCGCTAGAGGTCAATATGTGCCAGTGTATATTATCAGACAAAAACCACCCTTAGGAAGCCTGGGGATTGGTAATTTGCTTTAAAGCGGCAGCTTCCAGAGCCTTGAGCTCATAGGAACCAGAAAAACAACAACACGAAAACGAATCAGAACATCGCTGCTGCTTCGTCCAGTGGGAGAAAAGGACTAAAATGGACAAAGCAGCTGGGAAGTTTGAGTCTTTTTCTCCTAATTTATGTATTTTGTGTTTATATTCATTTGTGATCTTAAGTTTTTGTATTAAATACTCTTTCTGATTCCATTTCAGTGTTTTTTATTCTGGTCCCTGTTTGCTTGAACGCGGGCAGTCGCACTTGTTTCAGCTCGTAGGGTTTTGCCCATAAACGCTTTGCCAGAAACTTGCTGACATATTTGGGTGGAGTGCATATGGAATTGTCAGAGTGCGACGAATCTTGAACAAATTCCAAGCAAACTCCAAAATCCAAAGGATGTTAATGCTCACTTATTAATGTCAAGGTGTTTTCAAGGTAACTTCTCTTAACACGCAACATTTTTGCACGAAATAAGAAATTCAAGCAAAAACTTCAGTTTATCATTGTCATTACATGTTTAACCCTTTGACTCCCGCACCCTATCTACCAGCATTCTGCATTGTCAACCATGACAGCAAAGCAAGAACTTAACCCTTTTGCTTCCTCACCCCATCC
>JAPXFY010000018.1:38951815-38959315 GCA_030674185.1 Monoplex corrugatus | reverse complement strand
ACACACACACACACACACACACACACACACACACACATACACACACACACACACACACACACACAGAGTACGTTTCAAATTGCGTAAAAGGCGTATATTTAAGATTTATTAGAATGCATTTCATTTCAACAGTGCACGTTATATGAAATAACTTCTAACATATTAACAGCCATAGAGGCGTCAACTCCACTCGACACGACTCTAGGACGCATCATCCATAGTCGACGCCGACTGACGGAGGCCTACGACTGTATTAACCCTTTTACTGCTGCACTCTATCCACCACCACCACCAACATAACTCTTGACTCTTTCACCCTATCCACTAGCTTGCTGCAGGAAGCTGGAGGGTAGGCTGAGAGAGAGTCAAAGGGCAATGTTTTTGCTTTGTTAGCATGGTTGGCAACTCTTGACTCTTTCACCCTATCCACTAGCTTGCTGCAGGAAGCTGGTGGATAGGGTGCGGGAGTCAAAGGGTTACAGCACAAATATTTATCTTCCCGTAAAACCTTAGCTGAGGCTTCTCTTCCCTGATGTACTTGTTATTGTTGAATAAAAATCATCGCACTTGCACATTTCCATATGGGCTCCGGCCAAATCAGCCAGCAGTTATCTGATGGGCTCCTTGTGTTCGCACTTGTACAATTCCATATGCGCTCCACCCAAATCAGCCAGCAGTTATCTGACAAACTCCTTGAGTCTGCACAAAGTCCTATGCCCCGGCAAGATCCTGAAATGGAAGGGTGGTGGGGTGGGGTCGGGGATTAGGGGATGGGGATCCATGACACACGAGACTGACACCACTAGAACGATTGAAGCATTGAAATGAGCAACAAACAGGCCTGCTTTCATGTTGTGGGTTGGGACTGAACTCGAGACATCAGATCTTTGGTCCTAGGCTCTATCAATAGAACCGACCAGGCCACGTAACACCTGTGGTTTGCCCGATGGTCGAATCTTTGAAAATGGAATAAATATAACGTAAATCTGAATACTAGTTGTTAGCCTTCAAGGTCTGTACGTTCATATATGCCCACGGAAACCAACCAAGCATCCAAACAACCAAACAACCGTTCGACCAATTGACCGACCGACCAACCAACCAACCAACCAACCAACCAACCAACCAACCAACCAACCAACCAAATGAACAAACAACAAATAGACAAACAAGAAACCAAACTAAACCAGACCAGATCAAAGCAAAGCAAACTAAACCATACCAAACTGAACCAAACCAAAGCAAACCAAATCAAACCAAACCAATGCAAGCCAACCCAACCCAACCCAACCCACCCAACCAAACCAAACCAAACCAAACCAAACCAAACCAAACCAAACCAAACCAAACCAAACCAAACCAAACCAAACCAACCCAAACCAAACCAAATCAAACCAAACCTAACCTAACCAAACCTAACCAAACCAAACCAACCCAACCCAATCCAACCCAACTCAACCCAACTCAACCCAATCCAACCCAACCAAACCCAACTCAACTTAACCCAACCAACCCAACCCAACCACCAACCCAACCCAACCCAACCCAACCAAACCAAACCAAACCAAACCAAACCAACCCAAACCAAATCAAACCAAACCAAATCAAACCAAACCAAACCAAACCAAACCAAACCAAACCAAACCGAACCAAACCGAACCAAACCAAACCAAACAAAACCAAACCAAACCAAACCAAAACAAACAAAAACAAAACAAAAACAAAACCACCCAGTACCCCTAACTCTTCATGCAGGCATCTGCTTTTCGATGGTGTCAGTAAAGACTGACGGGATGGAAGATTACTTAACATGGCTGGTTCTGTCTATAGAGTCTTAGACTCGAAATCTGTAGTCTCGAGTTCAATCCCAGCCTGCAACGTAAAAACTGACCTGTTTGCTGCCCAACAGAATGTTCCAATTATTCTTATGGTGTTAGCTTAATATTTCAAAGATCTCATCATCTCCCCTCCCCATTTCAAGACCTTGCCAAGGCATAGGGTTTTGCACAGGCCTGAGGAGTCTGCCAGATAAACACTGGCAGGTATGGGTGGATAGAAGCGCGTATAGAATTGTCAGAGTGCGATAGATCTGTCTTGAACTTATCCCAGTTTCAAATTTCATATTACAGAAAAAAAAATCGTCTGACATTCATCAGTTTTTTCTGAGCTTCGGAACAAAGAATGTGGGTTTTCTGGTGCAATTCGAGTGAAAGGCAGAGCTATTCTGTGGAGAGATAGAGCTATTCTGTGGAGCGATAGAGCTTTTCTGTGGAGCGATAGAGCTATTCTGTGGAGCGATAGAGCTATTCTGTGGAGCGATAGAGCTATTCTGTGGAGAGATAGAGCTATTCTGTGGAGCGATAGAGCTATTCTGTGGAGCGATAGAGCTATTCTGTGGAGAGATAGAGCTATTCTGTGGAGCGATAGAGCTATTCTGTGGAGCGATAGAGCTATTCTGTGGAGCGATAGAGCTATTCTGTGGAGCGATAGAGCTATTCTGTGGAGCGATAGAGCTATTCTGTGGAGAGATAGAGCTATTCTGTGGAGCGATAGCTATGGCTTTCAGAAAATAACTTTACCTGCTAGAACAAATGTAACTCATGCAATGACTTAAGGTGCGTCTCATGCCTTACTTTATTTCAGTTTTAGATTTCTACAGAGAAAATTACAGTGCTTGGATCGGGCAGTATCATATGCACAAACACCACATCTGGCATGTGATTGAGGAAATCTGAAGGAAGTATAGCAAACATCCTAATCTTGCGTGTAAATCCTATGTGAGGTCTTCCCATTCTACCTGACTTAAGGGTTCTAACTAAAACGAACAAAAAAATAAGTGCTCTTCAGTATTGTTTATCTTCTCAGTGATCCATCACTAAAGCAACCTATTTTATCCTGAAATATATTAGCCACCCCCATCTTCCCAATGTAAGCGCTCAATCATCTCTCATGAAAACTACTATGAATACTAAAAACTTAACTGTACAGCATTTCCACTGATCCCAGTCTTTCAGAATGGATTCCTGACAGTCTACCAAAGAACAAAAATATCAACCCATAGCATAATTCCTAAATTCTACTCGAAGACCATGATTTAAGTACTGGCAATATCGGATCACAAACGCACATCACAACAAAACCACTGACCCACGTGAACTTCTAACTGAGCAGACCTATCAGAACCCATGTTGTTAAAAAGACACAGAGCAAGGTCTGATATCATGACGACTCCCACAAAGCAAGAACTTCAAGTACGCCAATGGTTACACACATGTACGAAATGCGATCGAGATCACCAGCGCGATCAGACCAGATAGTTTTAATACATTGATGGTTCAGCACGAAACGCAAGTAAACGTGAAGTTTTTTTTTAATCTGCTTTCAGGAGGAACCCACTAAAATCAGTCCAGGGACCTCCTTTGATGTTAGTGCTGGCGAAATAATGCTGTACCCAGACCTTCTGACCAGCGAGCAGATGGATAGTCTCCAGCAGTGTGCCCTGGTCAAATAAGTCTCCGTTCACGTGTGCCACATCTACTTGCACCCCGTCACGCATTAAACTGACTTCGCTGGCGTGCCCGTTACCCATCAGACTGAAGAACATGACGTAGAGTCCGGACACTGGAGCGGTGAAGATACCGGTGTGTGGGTCATAGCCGCCTCCCACGTTAATTTTGATCGAGTCAAACTTGAGGATGGCGTGTGTGCCCACGTCAGGTATAGGGTCGGTTGAAAAATGCGCCGTGTGAACGCCACTGAAAACATAAAACTATGAAATCTGTTTACAAACTGTACAGAAAATTGTTCTGTAAAAAGACTTTTTTAGAGGGGGTTGGGTGGGTGGGTGGCCAAGAATGTATGCACTCCTTTTTTTTTTAATTTTATGGCCATTATGCATTACATACAGCAAATACTAATGCATGCACAAACAGAAACTCATACACAGAGACTCAGAAATAAACAAACAGAAACAAGAAGAAGAAGAAGAAGAAGAAGAAGAAGAAGAAGAAGAAGAAGAAGAAGAAGAAGAAGAAGAAGAAGAAGAAGAAGAAGAGAAGAAGAAGAGAAGAAAACAACAACAACAACAACAACAACACCCTCAAACAATGAAGTTAAGGAATAAGAGAGAAAGAAAGAAAAATTGCCAAAAGACAAGTATAGCTAGAGAGAGAGAGAGAGAAAGAGAGAGAGAGAGAGAGAGACAGAGAGAGACAGAGAGAGACAGAGACAGAGACAGAGAGACAGAGAGAGAGAGAGAGAGAGAGACAGAGACAGAGAGACACACACACAGAGAGAGAGAGAGAGAGAGAGAGAGAGAGAGAGAGAGAGAGAGAGAGAGAGAGAGAATCTATATCTGTGTCACTTTATGCAAAGGTGTCATGATGATTTTAGTTTCGGTGGGTGTGGAAGTGTTGGAGACACGGAAGGTAATTTGAAGATTTACACTTTGTAATTGGGATGCCAAAATAAAGAAAGAAAGAGAGAGAGAGAGAGAGAGAGAGAGGGGAGAGAGAGAGAGAGAGAGAGAAGGAGAGAGAGAAGGAGAGAGAGAGAAGGAGAAAGAGAGAGAAGGAGAAAGAGAGAAGGAGAGAGAGAGAGAGAGGAGAGAGAGAGAGAAGAAAGAAGAGAGAGAGACAGAGAGACAGAGACAGAGAGACAGAAAGAGAGAGTTAGAAAGAGAGGGATGGAGGGATATAGATAGAATTATGAAAACGAGACAGAGAGCGTTAGAGAGAGAGAGAGAGAGAGAGAGAGGAGAGAGAGAGAGAGAGAGAGAGAGAGAGAGAGAGAGAGAGAGAGAGAGAGAGAGATCTATATCTGTGTCACTTTATGCAAAGGTGTCATGATGATTTTAGTTTCGGTGGGTGTGGAAGTGTTGGAGACACGGAGGGTAATTTGAAGATTTACACTTTGTAATTGGGATGCCAAAATAAAGAAAGAAAGAGAGAGAGAGAGAGAGAGAGAGGGAGAGGAGAGAGAGAGAGAGAGAGAGAGAGAGAGAGAGAGAGAGAGAAGGAGAGAGAGAGAAGGAGAAAGAGAGAGAAGGAGAAAGAGAGAAGGAGAGAGAGAGAGAAGGAGAGAGAGAGAAAGAAAGAGAGAGAGACAGAGAGACAGAGACAGAGAGACAGAAAGAGAGAGTTAGAAAGAGAGGGATGGAGGGATATAGATAGAATTATGAAAACGAGACAGAGAGCGTTAGAGAGAGAGAGAGAGAGAGAGAGAGAGAGAGAGAGAGAGAGCGCATGTGTGAGAGAGAGAGAAAGAGAGAGAGAGAGAGAGAAACAGCATGACAGAGAGAAAGAGAGAGAGAGAATGAGAGGTAAGAGAGAGTTAGAAAGAGAATGAAGGAGGGATACAGACAGAATTACGAAAACGAGACAGAGAGCGTTAGAGAGAGAGAGAGAGAGAGAGAGAGAGAGAGAGAGAGAGAGAGAGAGAGAGGGAGAGAGAGAGAAAGAGAGAGAGAGAAGAGAAGAGAAGAGAGAGAGAGAGGAGAGAGAGAGAGAGAGAGAAAGCGTGAAAGAGAGAGGAGTATATATATATATAAATATACATGTATATATGATATATATATACACTCAACTGAAGTTACTGCTCACGTCAACACTGTATACAATTACATGTATACATTAACAATAACAAAATGATACTACGCACCAGATTTGGACAGCTGAGCACTTTGGCTTCGGTCACTGTTTTCCAGGGCTGTTAATCGTGATTCGGCCTTGGTCAGCCTGTTTTCAGAAGCAGTCAGTCTGTTCTCAGAGGCTGTCAGCTGACTCTGCATGCTCTGAATCACTGAGGCTTGCTGCTGGACTAGGGTTTGTAGACTGGATGTGCTGGGGTCATCAGACCTCTGTCCTTTGGTCTGATGTCCGGCGTTAATGGTCACAGGAAGGGTGAGGAGAAGGATGAACACCAAGGCGAAAAAACACTCTTGACGACAGCATGATTGTTGTCTGAATAACTAGCCAGTGTAGTAGTAAGCTGTATGAGGGACTATCCGTAACCTTTAGAGGTCAATACGTGCCAGTGTATATATCAGACAAAAACCACCCTTAGGAAGCCTGGGGATTGGTAATTTGCTTTAAAGCGGCAGCTTCCAGAGCCTTGAGCTCATAGGAACCAGAAAAAAAAACAACAACACGAAAACGAATCAGAACATTGCTGCTGCTTCGTCCAGTGGGAGAAAAGCACTAAAATGGACAAAGCAGCTGGGAAGTTTGAGTCTTTTTCTCCTAATTTATGTATTTTGTGTTTATATTCATTTGTGATCTTAAGTTTTTGTATTAAATACTCGTTCTGATTCCATTTTAGTGGTTTTTATTCTGGTCCCTGTTTGCTTGAACGCGGGCAGTCGCACTTGTTTCAGCTCGTAGGGTTTTGCCATAAACGCTTTGCCAGAAACTTGCTGACATATTTGGGTGGAGTGCATATGGAATTGTTAGAGTGCGACGAATCTTGAACAAATTCCAAGCAAACTCCAAAATCCAAAGGATGTTAATGCTCACTTATTAATGTCGAGGTGTTTTCAAGGTAACTTATCTAAACACGCAACATTTTTGCACGAAATAAGAAATTCAAGCAAAAACTTCAGTTTATCATTGTCATTACATGTTTAACCCTTTGACTCCCGCACCCTATCTACCAGCATTCTGCATTGTCAACCATGACAGCAAAGCAAGAACTTAACCCTTTTGCTTCCTCACCCCATCCACCATCTTCCTGTATGAAGCTGGTGGATAGGGTGAGGGAGTCAAAGGATTAAGTCTTTGCAGCTAGTAAATAGGGTGTGGGAGTCAAAGCGTTAATGTTGCATGTACTCTGCAACTCTGATCATAAAAGTAATGGGGGGGGGGGGGGGATTGACAGAGCTCTGAAAAAAGACAGGCAAACAAACAAGTAGACAGACCAAAGAAATAACACTAATATTATGAGAAGAAGATATTTGATTAATTTAAAATTCGTCGAGAAATGTAACTTCATCTTTTAACTTCACTTTTTGAAAGACCGATCCTGGTAAATTAGACCAGACAGATAAGATAAGAAACTGTGTCAGCCATCTGTGATTTTTGTTGAGTTTCTTGTCACGCAATATGAGTATACACTGTATAGTGACACTTTCAGGGAAAAAGTCAGCCCCTCCAATTTATGTGTTTTCGTTTTTTTTTTGTTTCTTGTTTTTTTTTTTTAGGATCATCGCACTGAGGGAGGTTATCTTCGCGCTCACCTTTTTTTTTTTTTCGGCCCATTTTCTGCGCCACCTTAATGGCCACAGAAGGTGTTACGCTTTTTTACGATACAATGATGGTGATGTCGATGAAGATGATAATCATGATGCTGTGAAGTTCCATCTAGGATTGAGACTGCGTGACAGGGCTGTACTCTACGCTTACTATCATAATATATCCTGGTGTCAACCAGGCCCGAGAGATACAGACACCTCCGGTGCTGGTCAGATTTGAGCAACACTTTCTGGGACGCATTTGTGAAGTGGAT
>JAPXFY010000018.1:38931815-38934315 GCA_030674185.1 Monoplex corrugatus | reverse complement strand
AAAGAGGTAAGAGAGAGTTAGAAAGAGAAGGAGGGAGGGATATAGACAGAATTATGAAAACGAGACTGAGAGCTTTAGAGAGAGAGCGTGAGAAAGAGAGACAGAGGGACAGAGAGAGAGAGAGAGAGAGAGAGAGAGAGGGTGAGAGAGAGTTATGGACAGAGAAAGAGAGAGAACGTGTGTGTATGTGTGTGTGTGTGTGTGTGTGTGTGTGTGTGTGTGTGTGTGTGGAGAGAGAGAGAGAGAGAGAGAGAGAGAGAATGAGAGAGAGACAGAGCAAAAGAGAGAGAGAATTATGGAAAGACAGAAAGAAAGAGAGAGAGAGAGAAAGAAAGAGAAACTGAAACTGAAAATGGTTTATTGCCATTGACATTTTTGTCCTTGTGGCAAAGAGCAAAAAACAAAGTCATTAAATTTTTCGGCGTCGTTTTTGCGAAATAAAGATTTGAGAGAGGTATATATATATATATATATATATATATATATATATATATATATATATATATATATATATCTAGATACATACACCCAAATGAAATTACTGCTCACGTCAACACTGTATATAATTTCATAATATATACATTAACAATAACAAAATGATACTACGCACCAGATTTGGACAGCTGAGCACTTTGGCTTCGGTCGCTGTTTTCTAGGGCTGTTAGTCTGTTCTCAGAGGCTGTCAGCTGACTCTGCATGCTCTGAATCACTGTGGCTTGCTGCTGGATCAGGGTCTGTAGACTGGATATGCTGGGGTCATCAGACCTCCGTCCTCTGGTCCAATGTCTGGCGTTAATGGTCACAGGAAGGGTGAGGAGAAGGATGAACACCAAGGCGAAAAAAACTCTTGACGATAGCATGATTGTTGTCTGAATAACTGCCAGTGTAGTAGTAAGCTGTATGAGGGACTATCTGTAACCTTAGAGGTCAATACGTGCCAGTGTATATATCAGACAAAAGCCACCCTTAGGAAGCCTGGGGAATGGTAATTTACTTTAAAGTGGCAGCTTCCAGAGCCTTGAGCTCATAGGAACCAGAAAAAAAACCAACACGAAAATGAATCAGAACTTCCCTGCTGCTTCGTCAAGTGGGAGAAAATGACTAAAATGGACAAAGCAGCCGGGAAGTTTGAGTCTTTTTCTCCTAATTTTTATATTTGGTGTTTATTCCTTTTGTGGTCTTAAGTTTACGCTTGACAAATTCCGGTTGGGCGAAAATTTGCGCCTGTCTTGTGTGTTTGTATTAAATACTCGTTCTGATTCCATTTTAGTGGTTTATTTTCCTGGTTCCTGTTTGCTTGAACGCGGGCAGTCGCACTTGTTTCAGCTCGTAGGGTTTTGCCCATAAACGCTTTGCCAGAAACTTGCTGACAGATTTGGGTGGAGTGCATATGGAATTGTCAGAGTGCGACAAATCTTGAACAAATTCCAAGCAAACTCCAAAATCCAAAGGATGTTAATGCTCACTGATTAATGTCGAGGTGTTTTCAAGGTAACTTCTCTAAACACGCAATATGTTTTGCATGAAATAAGAAATTCAAGAAAAATTTTAGTTTATCATTGTCATTACATGTTTAACCCTTTGACTTCCGCATCCTATCTACCAGCATTCTGCATTGTCAACCATGACAGCAAAACAAGAACTTAACCCTTTTGCTTCCTCACCCCATCCACTATCTTCCTGTTGGAAGCTGGTGGATAGGGTGAGGGAGTCAAAGGATTAAGTCTTTGCAGCTGGTAAATAGGGTGTGGGAGTCAAAGCGTTAATGTTGCATGTACTCTGCAACTCTGATCATAAAGTAATGGGGGGGGGGGGGGGGGGAGATTGACAGAGCTCTGAAGAAAGACAGGCAAACAAACAAGTAGACGAGAAGACGAGAAGAAGATATTTGATTAATTTAAAATTTGTCGAGAAATGTAACTTCATCTTTTAACTTCACTTTTTGAAAGACCGATCCTGGTAAATTAGACCAGACAGATAAGATAAGAAACTGTGTCAGCCATCTGTGATTTTTGTTGAGTTTCTTGTCACGCAATATGAGTATACACTGTATAGTGACACTTTCAGGGAAAAAGTCAGCCCCTCCAATTTATGGATTTTCTTGCACTGAAGGAGGTTATCTTCGCGCTCACCTTTTTTTTTTTCGGCCCATTCTCTGCGCCACCTTAATGGCCACAGAAGCTGGCACACTTTTTTACGATACAATGATGGTGATGTCGATGAAGATGATAATCATGATGCTGTGAAGTTCCATCTAGGATTGAGACTGCGTGACAGGGCTGTACTCTACGCTTACTATCATAATATATCCTGGCGTCAGCCAGGCCCGAGAGATACAGACACCTCCGGTGCTGGTCAGAAGATTTGAGCAACACTTTCTGGGACGCATCTGTGAAGTGGATGAGACTCGACTGCGTGGTTCTAGTCTTCCCAATGAACCCATATCATCATCATCATCATCATCAAGTGCCTTGCCACATGGCGTTGGCGATCATGGCCC
>JAPXFY010000018.1:38921815-38924315 GCA_030674185.1 Monoplex corrugatus | reverse complement strand
TCTCTAGCAGTGTCCCCTGGTCAAATGTGTCACTGTTCACGTGTGCCATATCCACTTGCACCCCGTCACGTATTAAACTGACTCCGCTCCCGTGCCCGTTACCCATCAGACTGAAGAACATGACGTAGAGTCCGGACACTGGAGCGGTGAAGATACCGGTGTGGGGGTCATAGCCGCCTCCCAAGTTCATTTTGACCGAGTTAAACTTGAGGATGGCGTGTGTGCCCACATCAGGTATAGGGTCGGTCGAAAAACGTACAGTAAACGCCACTGAAAACATAAAACTATGATGAAAGATGTTTATAAACTGTACAGAAAATTGTTCTGCAAAAAGGTTTTATTTGAGGGGGGTGGGTGGGTGGGTGGGTGGCCAAGCATGTATGCTATCCTTCTTGAATTGTGTGGTCATTATGCAGGACACACAACAAATACTAGGGCATGCACAAACAGAAACACACATACATACACAAAGAAATAAACAAACGGAAACAAGAAGAAGAAGAAGAAGAAGAAGAAGAAGGAGGAGGAGGAGAAAAACAACAACAATGACAACAACAACAACAACAATAACAACCCCAAACAATGAAATTAAGGAAAAAGAAAGAAAGAAAAATCCCAACAGACAAGCAGACCAAGAGATGCAGTGAGAGAGAGAGAGAGAGAGAGAGAGAGAGAGAGAGAGAGAGAGAGAGAGAGAGAGAGAGAAAGACAGACAGAGACAGACAGAGACAGACAGAGACAGAGAGAGAGAGAGAGAGAGAGAGAGAGAGAAAGACAGACACAGAGAGAGACAGAGACAGAGAGAGAGAGAAAGAGAGAGAGAGAGAGAGAGACAGAGAGACAAAGAGACAGAGAGAGACAGAGACGGACAGACAGACAGACAGACAGACAGACAGACAGACAGACAGAATTTGTATCTGTGTCACTTCATGAGTCTGTGTCATGATGACTATAGTTTCGGTGGGCGTGGAAGTGTTGGAGACAGAACGTAGTCTGAAGATTTACGCTTTGTAATTATAAGCCGAAATGAAGAAAGAAAGAGAGAGAGAGAGAGAGTGAGAGAGAGAGAGAGAGAGAGAGAGAGAGAGAGAGACAGACAGAGAGACAGAGACAGAGAGACAGAGAGACAGAGAGACAGAGAGAGAGACAGAACGAGAGCAAGAGAGAGAGAGAGAGAGAGAGAGAGAGAGAGAGAGAGCGAGAGCAAGAGAGAGAGAGAGAGAGAGACAGCGAGAGAAAGAGAGAGAGAGAGAGAGAGAGAGAGAGACAGATGAAGAGAGAAAGAGATGGAGAAAGAGAAAGAGGTAAGAGAGAGTTAGAAAGAGAGGGAGGGAGGGATATAGACAGAATTATGAAAACGAGACAGAGCGTTAGCGAGAGCGTGTGTGTGTGTGTGTGTGTGTGTGTGTGTGTGAGAGAGAGAGAGAGAGAGAGAGAGAGAGACAGAGAGACAGAGAGAGACAGAGACAAAGAGACAGAGAGAGAGACAGAAGGAGAGAGAGAAAGAGAGAAAACGAAACAGAGAGAGAGAGAGACAGAGTCAGAGACAGAGACAGAGAGAGTGAGAAAGAGAAAAAGAGAGAGACAAGGGAGAGAGTGAGAGAGAGAGAGAGAGAGAGAGAGAGAGAGGGACAGAGAGAGAGAGAGAGAGAGATAGATAGACAGACAGACACACAGACAGACAGAGACAGAGAGACAGAGAAAGAAGTATACATACAACAAAAATTAAATTACTTCTCACGCCAACACTGTATAAAAAATACTACATATGATACTATATATAATAATAATGTATATACATATATATATATATATTAATATATATATGATAATAATAAAACGATACTACGCACCAAATTTGGACAGCTGAGCACTCTGACTTTGGTCGCTGTTTTCTAGGGCTGTTAGTCGTGATTCGGCTTTGGTCAGCCTGTTTTCAGAAGCAGTCAGCTGACTCTGCAGACTCTGAATCACTGTGGCTTGCTGCTGGATCAGGGTCTGTAGACTGGATATGCTGGGGTCATCAGACCTCCGTCCTCTGGTCCAATGTCTGGCGTTAATGGTCACAGGAAGGGTGAGGAGAAGGATGAACACCAAGGCGAAAAACACTCTTGACGACAGCATGATTGTTGTCTGAATAACTGCCAGTGTAGTAGTAAGCTGTATGAGGGACTATCTGTAACCTTAGAGATAAATACGTGCCAGTGTATATATCAGAAAAAAAACACCTTTAGGAAGCCTGGAGATTGGTAATTTACTTTAAAGCGGCAGCTTCCAGAGCCTTGAGCTCATAGGAACCAGAAAAAAAAAACCAACACGAAAATGAATCAGAACTTCCCTGCTGCTTCGTCAAGTGGGAGAAAATGACTAAAATGGACAAAGCAGCCGGGAAGTTTGAGTCTTTTTCTCCTAATTTTTATATTTGGTGTTTATTCCTTTTGTGGTCTTAAGTTTACGCTTGACAAATTCCGGTTGGCCGAAAATTTGCGCCTGTCTTGTG
>JAPXFY010000018.1:38914315-38916815 GCA_030674185.1 Monoplex corrugatus | reverse complement strand
TCTGCTGGCATGAAGCTGCTTAAGTATTTTGCTAACTTCAAAGTTCATGTGACATTTATCATACTTTTTCTGTTTTAATTGGAACTGCTTCCAGACGTAGTTGTCCACTAAAGTGTAATTCTCGTGCAACGAGAGAGAAAGCTGGATATTGTTTGAATCTGGTGAGTTATTAGCTCCCCGTTTGGCAGCCCTGTCAACTTTATTATTATAACTAAAAGAACTATGAGAAGGTATCCAGCAGAAAGTAATATCAGTGCCTCTTAAAGATAAATTATGAATCAAGTGACTTATTTCCAGAATCATTTCTGATCTTGTTTGTAATTTTGATAATTCAAGAGCCTGAAGTACTGATTTTGAATCAACGCAAAGAAGTATCTGAAAAATTGTCCTAGGAAGACTTATCAGAAAGTTTAAAGCCATTAATATTGCAAAGAGTTCAGCTGTAAAGATAGATTTATCAAGTCCTATGTAGAAAGATTTTTCAATTTTGAGAGCAGGTATTAAAAACGCTGAGCCTGCTTTTCTTTCAATTACTGACCCATCAGTGTAAATTTTCAAATGATCAGAATATACGTCGTTTATATGACATTTAACCTGACTTGCCAGTAAGTTTATATTGTCTCCTTTTTTTAAATTAGTGTGGTGTACGTCAAATCGTGCTCTTTGGAGTTCCCAACTGGGTACTGGCGAAAAGGAAGGTCGTATAGATACAGGATCTACGTCTAGATCAATTCCTGAGCCTTTCATGACGTCAGATGTGTATGTTGCAAGTGTGACCTGTGAAGATATTGATTTAGCTCGTTTTGGAAAGTCGGTATCTGATCTCAGTTTAATTTCTGTTTCTGAGATGTTTTCTACGGTAGTGTTTCTTAACAAAAATTTAGTAGAAGCGACTTTCCTTTGCTCATCAAGTGGCAACAGTTTGATTTCATTATATGTCCGAAGACAGGAAGCATGCATTGGAAGACCCAGTGCAAGTTTGAAACCTTTACAATCTATGCTCTGCAGTTTTTTTAGTAAGTGTTTCGGTGCACTGAAGAAGATTTCTTGAGCATAGGTTAATTTAGATCTAACAAGCGATTTACAAAGATGAACAAGTGTTGATGAATCTTGACCCCATGTCTGTTTGCGAACTATTTTTATGAAATTTAAACTTTTTTGAGCTTTGGTTAATAAGTATTCAATATGCTGATTCCAAGATAATTTTGCTGTAAGGAAAACTCCTAAGAATTTAATCGACTCGTTAAACTGAAGAAGAGTATCTCCCAGTTTGAAAGTGGGAATATTTACTGGGTTAGCTCCATTATTAAATAAAACTATTTTTGTTTTTTCCAGGGATAGATGTAACCCATTTTCTACCATGTATCGCGCTATTTTATCAAGTTCTAATTGGTAGCATTTGCGTGTATAATTGATACAGCGCAAAGGAGTTTTCTTTTTCATATTTACCTGCATCCACATGCATAAATCGTCAGCATATTGAGCTAAAACTACATGCTTAGATACTTTATTGGGTAAGTCATGCATTAATATCATGAAAAGAAGGGGAGCTATAACGGATCCCTGAGGGATACCCATTTGAAGAATTCGTTTCGTGGAATATACATTTTCAATCCTCGTTTGAAATACTCTGTTTTCTAAGAAACACTTAACATAGCCAAAAATGTGACCTGTCAGCCCAATACTTTTAAATTTGAATAACAATCGGGAGTGCCACACTTGATCGTATGCTTTCGTTATATCAAAAAATGTAGCTAAAACACACTGACGTCTTGCAAATTGTTGTTTTATATTAGTAGTTAGCTTTGTTAGGATCTCTACTGGTGACCTGCCTTTTCGAAATCCTGCCTGATTTACTGGTATTATTTTATTCTTTTCACAATAGTGCATCAGTCTCTTTAAGATTATTTTCTCCATTAGTTTACATACATGTGATGTTAATGCAATTGGCCTGTAGTTTTTCAAATCGGTATTACATTTACCTGGTTTTAATACAGGAACCACTATTGTTTCTTTCCAGTTGTTAGGCATTATCCCACTATTCCAGCATTTTTGAAATATGTCATGTAGCAAGATTATAAAATTTTCTGGTAAATTTTTCAGCATCTCATTGGAAATTGCATCTAGTCCAACTGACGTTTTTTTACTTGGAAGGGACTGAATGGCATCTTTTAATTCTTGAAGTGTGAGTGATGCATTTATGTAGTGAGTATTGTCAGAGGCAGGGTCCTTATATACATCTTTCTTTTCATCTCGTTCCCTATAATTTCTATCAGAGACAGGGAGTCCTTCTACACGACAGGCCTCAGCAAACACGTCTGCAAAAGCTTCTGCTTTTTCCAATGAGCTAGGAATAGGGTTATTTTCTAGCTTTACTGGAATTGATGGCAACGTAATCCCGTTTTTCATTAATTTTAGTTTTTCCCAAATCTTTATCGTGTCTTTGTGGTTATTTACTTCACATTTACAAAAAGATGTCCAGTGTTGTTCTTTGGCTTGC
>JAPXFY010000018.1:38906815-38909315 GCA_030674185.1 Monoplex corrugatus | reverse complement strand
GTCAACGGGGACATTCCGGCTCCGTTCCTTTATCAGTCACACTCATCACCAGACCAACTTCTCTACTCTCCACACCCTCATTCCAAAATCCGTAATCCCCCTCCTCTACCCCACACCCTCATTCCAAAATCCCTAATTCCCCCTCCTCTCCCCCCCCCCCCCCATACCCTTATTCCAAAAGCCCTAATTTCCGCCTCCTTAAAAAAAAAGAAAAGAAAAGCCGAAGGAGATAACCCCCCCCCAAAAAAAAAAAAAAAAAAGAAAAAAAAAAAAAAAAAAAAAAAAACCCACCCTGCCACCATCCCCATCCCACCCCCTGATCGACATGACATGGGTCAACCTGACACACACACAGACACAGACAGATACACACGCACACACACTCACACACACACACACACACACAGAAATTCGTTTCAATTTCCCAAATTTACGAGTCCCGGTTCGCCGGCAGCGGCCCACCGCCCGTGAGTTACTGCCCCTGATTGTATGGACCAGTGAGGTATGGTGCACTTTTAGCGCATTGAATGATTAACATAAATTTTCTTGCACACATGAGCGCACACATAGACAGCACGCGTCTGCGCGCCCTCGTCCCCCCCCCACACATACACACACACACACACACACATATGCACACACACATACACACACCTCACCCTACCCACCTGCATCGTGCAATGTCAACCATGCTAGGAAAGCAAAAACCTAACCCTTTGATTCCCTCAACCTATCCACCAGCTTTCTGCAGGAAGCTGGTGGATGGGATTAGGGAGTCGAAGGGTTAAGGTTTTGCAGTTGGTGGATAAGATGCGGGAGTCAAAGGGTTATTTGATGTTACTTCCCACACAGGTCTGAGGACCTTCTGCCCTCCGGTTCTCTCTAGAGTTTCTTAGAACAAGGATATAGGTATGACTGTCTGTACAACATCATCAGTTTAAAATCATCAGTATTTGTTCCCGAAATCATGATCATAACTGTCGGTAATTTATATTGATGTTTCTTTGATTTTCAACAAATAACCCAACTTAATCGATTCAACATTTTTGTCCAGTCTCACAAAGCACGCCATACAAAACGCAAAATTGATAATTCCAACAATGTTATTAACCATTTAAAGGAAGTTTTAAGTGTAGATGTTAAGAAACTATAAATAACGAATTAAAAAATGTAATTATCTCTGAGAACTTTGTACTACCAGTAAACGACTGATTGGAATTTGGAGTCTGGGGTTTAATCAGGTAAAACATTATTGGCATTCGGAAAATTCCATATGCACTCCACCGCTAATCTGTCAGTAATTGTCTGGCAGATTACTTGACCTTGCTACGTTAATTTAAACCATGTGAGCTGGCAAGGTCTTGAAATGTTGATGGGAGTAGGGCAAGGATAGGCCATACAAAACATTGAGACCACCAGAATGATTGGAACATTGACCCTTTGACTCACGCACCCTGTTCACTAGCATCCTGCTAGCCAAACAACAATGTAACCCTTTGAATCCATCACCCTATCCACCAGCTTTCTGACTCCCTCATCCTAACCATCAGCTTCCTGCAGGAAGCTGGTGGAAAGATTGAAGGAGTCAAAGGGTTAAGTTTTTGTAGTTGGTGGATTGGATGAGGGAATCAAAGGGTTAACACAGGCAGCGCACAGGCCAGTTTTTGATGTTGCAGACTGGGATTGAACTCGAGACATCAGTTCTGGAATCAATAGCTCTATCAACAGAACCAGCCAGCATGATGGTAGTTACGCTAACGTTTCTGTCCAAAGATAGCAGCTGCAAACAACAGACTAGGCTTCTTCTTCTTCTTCGTCTAATGATAATGCTATTAATGTTAATACCAGGCAGTTGTCCCTAGCAAAATTCCGTCGCAAAATTCACCTTCCTCCTCCTCCTCCTCCTCCTCCTCAGGTGCCTTGCCGCATGGCGTTGGCGATTATGGACTTCCATCTGTCTCTATCTCTTGTTGCCTCAAGCATCTCTTCCACCCTCCTTGTCCCCAGCTACTCTGCAAGTCCGTCTAGCATGTTCTCCCTGGGTCTATCCGGTGCTCTCTTTCCCTCCAGCTTTCCCGTTGTGACCAGGTGTTCCAATTCCCCTTTCCTCATAAAATGGTCTATAAATGTTGCCTGTCTTTTCCTAATCTTCCTTATGAATGGTCTACTTGTGTCTGCCTCCGTTAAGACTGTCTCGTTTGTTTTCTTTGCTGTCCATGGAACTCTGAACATCCTTCTCAGAAACCACATCTCGGCTGCCTCAATCTTGTTCTGGCTTTGCTTGTTGACTGTCCACGCCTCACAACCGTATAACATTATCGGTTCTATATAACATTCAAGAACTCTCTTCCTGATGTTAATTGATAGGCATTTGTTGGTAAGAATGCTTTTCATCTTCTTGAATGTTGTTTTTGCTTGGCCGATTCTGCCGGCTATTTCTGATGTGCACCTGCCGTCTGGTGAAATGATCGTTCCCAGGTATTTAAATTTATCAACCTGT
>JAPXFY010000018.1:38874315-38891815 GCA_030674185.1 Monoplex corrugatus | reverse complement strand
AACAAAACATGGAAAAGAAAATAAAGCGCACATATATCAAGGCGCTAGGCATTCGTGCACACAAAAAAATAAGGATATATCCATAGCGTTGACCACTCCGTTCAATTTATCACACGAGAGATTTATAAAAAAAAATGAATACAAATTTAAACTAACTACGGACACTAAACACATGTAAAAATGGGCCTAAACTACCTAAAATTGCTTTCGCACATCACATTTCCTTAGAGCCAAAAATGCACCTAACACGTACCCAATTATCAGTCCTAAGAGAAAGTATGTAAGACTTTATCGAACACATACAGGTGATTGGACCAGCAAGCTAGAAAATGATAAGAAGAAATGTCAAAGCAAAGAAACAAGGCAGAAACAGGGAGAGTGACAGAAAAGAGGACATTTCTCGCATAGAGTTTCCAGATGGTGGGGATACTATCTGTACTGAAAGGATCCCCGGCATCCCCATGGGGGTCGTGGGTGGGTAAAACCCTTCACTGGGTAACAGAGGGAAGAAGAGAAGTAAGGGAAGAAGACGCAAGAACATCTAGCGACGAACAATATGAGGAGACCTCAGGGCCCTGAAACACACCTTACCAAGGTACTAAACTCAGTCTGGCCCAGAACAGGCAGGGGGTAAAGAGAACCATTGCTGCGGCTCTAAATATCCATGGCATAATTCGCATTCATGTTCATATTCATAGTCATATTCATAGTCATAGTCATTTCTTTTGTCATAGTAGATTTACCTAAATATCCATGGCATAATTCGTATTCATGTTCATATTCATGTTCATATTCATAGTCATAGTCATTTCTTTTGTCATAGTAGATTTACCATGTAAAACTCGGGTTGCTCTATCCTTTCAGAGCACGTCGCCGCAGTGTAATACCACTTTTTTTTTTTTTTAAGATGGTGGTCTTCAAAGTGAGAGACCTGGGAAATCAATCTATCTCCCCAATGTTTCATACCAGGGCAGCAGAGCGAAAGCTCTGCTCTTCACGAATTTCAACTTCAACCGAAGTGGGATCTTCAGCGTGCGCAGGCCAGAAGGCACTCGGGTCCGACTCATTTTTAGGCCCCTTCCGGTCAGACTGAGGAGAAACGTCAAAGCCTCAACGGGAAACGAACCCTGGAACCTCGTGTTTCAGATACCGGCAGGCGAACGTCTGAACCATTCTGCCACTCTTCTCCTTGGGTAGTAAATAAGCAAGTTACTAAAACCGTACTGGAGGAGAACAGAGTGGTTCATTTCTCACATAGACCTCTCGCTACCTAAACTGTGAAAGCCCAGAAGAATCATTTAGATGTCTTAACAGCTAAGATGAAGGGAGCAGTCAACTGCATGAGACAAATTGTCGGGTAAAGCAAAGGCGACAGTGAACATTGCCCGTGATGAATGCTTGTACTCTATGGTACAACATGGGGATGAGAAATACATCCTTCTCGTATAACTTCAGGTACGAATATTTCATGACGAGTGAGAGGGGAGATAGAGGGGGCAGAGAGAAAGAAAGAGAGAGAACAGAGAGAGAGAGAGAGAGAGAGAGAGAGAGAGAGAGAGAAAGAAAGAGAGTGAGAGAGATGTAAACAGTTAAACAGACAGACAGATAGATATATAGATAGATAAACAGATAGATAGACAGACAGATAGATAATAATAGAAGAAGATAGATAGATAGATAGAAGAGAGAGAAGAGAGAGAGAGAGATGTAGACAGGCAGATAGATAGATAAGCAGAGACAGACAAACAGACAGATAGACAGATAGATAGATAGACATATAGACAGACAGATAGATAGATAAGATAGAATAAGATAGATAGAGAGAGAGAGGAAAGAGAGAGAGGGGGGCGCGCGAGGGAATTCAGAGAAATGTATTGGAACAAAAAAGCAAAACAACGTATAACTGTGATCACTTGTTTTATTACAATGACCTGAATAATGGGCAACAATAAAAGCAAAAAACTCATTTCTTACAGCACAAACTCACTCAATATATATATACATAGATCACACATACGAACCCACTTACGCGCACACACGCGGAGACACGCATATGCACACATAAACACGCACATAGATACGCATGTACACATTCTTTACCAATCCATCCACCCACACGAACACACAAAGATACACACTGCACATACACACACACGCAGACACACACACACACACACACACACACACACACACACACACACACACGCACGCACGCACACACACACGCAGACACATACACGCAGACACACACACACACACATACACACGCAGACAACACACACACACACACCAACACACACATACATACACACATACACACACACAACACACACACACACACACCACCACCACCACCACCACCCTGTACAAACTAATCCAGCTTGGCTGTTCTAACGTTCTGACTGCTTAATTAATGCTTAGTTAATTATCTTTTGTGTTGTCAGCAAATGCTACCTTATTTCCCTGCATCAGTTACAAATTTAAAACAGATACATACTGATTTCACTCTGTATTTACACATTGCTAGGCATCTACTGCACAGTCCCGTAGGTTGTTTCGTTTGACTAAGCCGATAGTTTTATACCTGTAACTCCCAACTATCCTTGATTATTTGCTTGTTAGGTTTTTCCTTATTCTTTGACTGACACAACGCTTTTACCACGCCCGCACGCCCGCACGCCGCATATGTGTATATATATACACACACACACACGCAAACACTTACATACACACATACACACCACCCTGTACAAACTAATCCGGCCTGGCTATTCTAACGTTCTGAATGCTTTTATGTTGCTCATCAAATCATATGATGATACTTTATATGGTACAATGGCAATATGGCTTCATAGATTCATCCATCCCATAGTCACCTCTCTAATTCTTTCTTGCTTTCTTTCTTTCTTTAAATATTTATTCATTTATCTATTTATTTGTCCATTCACTTTTGTTTGCTTTATTCTATTTCATTTTATTTATTTGTTTATTTATTTATTATTTATTATTGTTTATTTATTATTTATTTATTTATATTTATTTATTTAAATTTTATTTTCATTTTTTAATTTTTATTTCATTTTATTTATTTCATTTTATCTTTTTTTTTTCGTGCAAAAGCACATATGTGAATAGACGTTAAAAGAAATAACGAACGAACACACACACACATACACACACAAGTACAGTCGTTTTTTCTTCCCAACATGACATCTTGAAAAAAGTCTAAGCCAGATGCAAAAAATGAGTAACAAACAAATATTTACTGGTTAAAAAGTGTGTAACACTTATATCTCAAATAGAGTCGAGGCTAGACTGTTTCAGATGCTTTGACAATAATTATCTTCTTTTCAGAAATAGTCATACTCACGAGGCCAAGAGTAAAATATAAAAAAAGGAAAAACTTAAAACTTTCTGCTATTTTGTTTTTCAAAATTCCGAAACAGTCCCCTTAACCTTTGACTTCTGCACCCTATCCACCAACAGCAAAAAGTTAACCCTTTGATTCCCTCACCCTATCAAAAAGCTTCCTGCAAGAGGATGGTGGATAGGGTGAGGGAATCAAAGGGTTAAGCTTTTGCTTTGCTAGCATGACTGACAATGCAGGATGCTAGTGAACAGAGTCAAAGGGTTAAAGATTTCCTTTCGCCACTTGAAGTTTTTATTTCAAATTTCAGTCAAACCGCTGAATGAACTTTCAGATAACCGTTAAAGTTTGAAATAAATGGTTACAACATGAAACAAGCCATTTCATTTCAGGGATGAAATAAATGGTTACAACATGAAACAAGCCATTTCATTTCAGGGAAATAACTCTTGCCCATAACAATTTTGTCCCAATGAAAAGGCTCTCTAAAGATTTGAATACGCATAACCACGTTAGTTTCTGATACATTAACCCTTTGACTCCTGCATCCTGTCCACCTGTATCCTGCATTGTCAACCATGCTAGCAAAGCAAACAATTAACCCTTTGACTCCCTCACCCTTCCACCAGCTTCGAGTTCAGTCCCAGACCCGCAGCATCAACAATGTCCTGTTCACTGCTCATCTTGGAGCTCCAATCATTCTGGCGATGTAAGCTTTATGTTTTATGGGTTCCTTCTAAGCCTACATCCCCCCTTCTCACCTTTTCTGCCCCCTCCCTTTTTTTTCCGTCCTATTTTCTGCACCACCTCAATGGCCACAGAAACTGGCACAGTTTTTACAGTGATGACGTCAATGATGATGATAATCAAGATGCTAAGCTGTTCTATCTAGGATTAACGACTGCGTGACAGGGCTGTACTCTACGCTTACTATCATAACATATCCTGGCCTCAACCAGGCCCGAGAGATACAGACACCTGCGGTGCTGGTCAGAAGATTTGAGCAACACCCTCAATGACGCATCCTTGGAGTGAACGAGACTCGACTGTGTGGTTACTTGTTTTCCTAATGAGCCCGTAGCACGCCCAACTCTGGGTAGGAACCGGTTAGAGCTGAAAAATCCCACAACGATTTTTTGAAGGGCCTGATGGGAATTCGAACCCACAAACTTCCAGTCGGTAGTCCGCTGCGCTAACCACTACTCCGCACAAAGGGTTGTGCACAGGCTTAAGGAGTCTGCTGGATGATTACTTGCAAATTTGGGAAAAGCGCATATGGGAATTGTCTGAGTGCGATGAATCTCTTGTGAGCAAAGTCTCAACACGCCACCCTAACCCCTGCTGTAAATAAGATGAAGACCACAGCTGTGAATAAGCATGACCACCAAAAAGTGTTCAATTTGTAGGAACTTTAATTTTTCAATACATCTAGCCTACAGGCATTTTGAATGACAACTTGGTCATCTGGTCAACATCTGATTTTCCTTCCAGCTGGACGCTCAAGAACCTAACACGCGCCACAACATACACATTCGCACAGTCTTGCACACACACACACACACACACACACACACACACACACACACACACACACACACACACTCTTTCTCTCTCTCTCTCTCACACACACACCACACACACACACACACACACACACACACACACACACACACACACACACACACACACACACATTAAACATGAAAAGAAAACAAAAAATCAAGGCTACATACACACAGGTACAATCTTGCATGATATACACACGAAAAGAAAACAAAAAATCAATACGAGATACACATTCGTACATTCTTGCATATGCACATAACATGAAAACAAAAACAAAAAAACCCAACAAAAACAAAACATTATTTCACCCATACTCGAAAATAACCTTGCATATGCACACATGGTGAACAAAGAAATCAATACAAATGGATAGACGGACTACTTGTTGTGAAACAATCCAATCACCCTTCGACCAGGCTGTGTCCGAGCCGGTCATTCTCTCGAACATGTACAGCACTGTCCACATCCATTATACATAACATGTATTGCACGTAATGCTACTTCGTGAGTATACATAATACGCTTACTTAGGACCACCAATAACTGAGAGTAAACAAAAGAAAAAGATCGCTGTGTGACAGTCCTTTAATACAATGACTTATAAGGACAGTCATTACACGTAGCAACATTTCGCAAGGCATCCCTTATTCATTTAAATGTTTAAATGCCATAGTCTTGCAAGGCATTCTTCATTCATGCCAATGCATAAAATTTAATGTCACAGTCTCGCAAGACTCATGCCATCATAATCTTGCAAGGCATCCTTCATTTATGTCATGTATAAATGCCACAGCACCGTCTTGCAAGGCATCCTTCATTTATGTCATGTATAAATGCCACAGCACAGTCTTGCAAGGCATCCTTCACTCATGTAGAAATGCCATAGTCTAGCAAGGCATCCTTTATTTATGTCATGTATCAATGTCATAGTCTAGCAAGGCATTCTTCATTTATGTCATTATATAAATGCCATAGTCTAGCAAGGCATCCTTTATTTATGTCATCTATCAATGTCATAGTCTTGCAAGTCATCCTTCATCTATGTCATGTATAAATGCCAGTCTTGCAAGGCATTCTTCATTTATGTCATTATATAAATGCCATAGTCTTGCAAGGCATCCTTCATTTATGTCATTATATAAATGTCATAGTCTTGCAAGGCATTCTTCATTTATGTCATTATATAAATGCCATAGTCTTGCAAGGCATCCTTCATTTATGTCATCTATCAATGTCATAGTCTTGCAAGGCATCCTTCATTTATGTCATGTATCAATGTCATAGTCTTGCAAGGCATCCTTCATTTATGTAATGCATAAATGCCATAGTCTAGCAAGGCATCCTTCATATATGTCATGCATAAATGCCACAGTCTAGCAAGGCATCCTTCATATATGTCATGCATAAATGCCATGGTCTTGCAAGGTATCCTTCATTTATGTCATATCTATATGCCATAGTCTAGCAAAGCATCCTTCATTTATGTCATGTATAAATGCCATAGTCTTGCAAGTCATCCGTCATTCATTTCAATGCATAAATGCCACAGTACAGTCTTGCAAGGCATCCCTCATTCATTGTCAATGTATAAATTCCATAGTTTCGCAAGGCGTTCTTTATTCATTTACATATATATATATAAACCCACAGTCTAGCAAGGCATCCCTCATTCATTTTAAAGTATACAACACACGCGGAAGCACACGCGCGTACGTGTGTCTGTTCCAATGCACGGACAAACAACTTCTTTTATATGGGCATGCTTATCAGTTGCCACTTCAAAGAAAAAAAAAACACACCATCATTTAGAAAAAAGAAAAGATTATGAACATAAAACATTACAGGACAAATAAACAAACAAACAAACAAATATTAATATGTTGACAAACAAACAAACAAACAAACAAACAAACAAAACAAACAAACAAACAAACAAACAAACAAACAAATGTGTTGACAGTTTCGCTTCTACTCTAAATACGAGCACATACAAGCGCAGAAGAAAAATCTGGCACATATTCCGTTTGCATAGCCCTGGAGAATATAAATGGGAGGGGGGGGGGGAGGAAGGGGATGGTCGATAGCGAGGGTAGTCAGGAGGGGTAGAAGCAAAGGGTGTGGTGGGGGAGGGGGAGGGGGAGGGAAGAAGCATCCACGGCGAAGGAGGTTTGGGAAACAAGCTGCAGGTCATGAGCGAGGACATAAATTAAAAGGATCAATAAAAGCAAGCAATTGCACTGCAAAGATAAAGTGTTTATGAGTCAACATTGCTTTCTCTCCATGTTGGCAAGACACGAATGAAAACAATGAAATGAATTCTGGCAATATGGGATCCTCTGCCGAAATAAATCTGAAACAGTTCTGAGATAGAGTCCTCTGCTTAAGTAAATCTGAATCAGTTCTGAAATAGGGTCCTCTGCATAAACACATCTGAATCAGTTCTGAAATAGGGTCCTCTGCTTAAACACATCTGAATCAGTTCTGAAATAGGGTCTTCTGCTTAAACACATCTGAATCATTTCTGAAATAGGGTTTTCTGTTTACATACATCTGAATCAGTTCTGAAATAGGGTCCTCTGCTTAAACACATCTGAATCAGTTCTGAAATAGGGTCTTCTGTTTACATACATCTGAATCAGTTCTGAAATAGGGTCCTCTGCTTAAACACATCTGAATCAGTTCTGAAATAGGGTTTTCTGTTTACATACATCTGAATCAGTTCTGAAATAGGGTCCTCTGCTTAAACACATCTGAATCAGTTCTGAAATAGGGTTTTCTGTTTACATACATCTGAATCAGTTCTGAAATAGGGTCCTCTGCTTAAACACATCTGATTTAGTTCTGAAATAGGGTTCTCTGCTTAAACACATCTGAATCAGTTCTGAAATAGGGTTCTCTGCTTAAACACATCTGAATCAGTTCTGAAATAGGGTCTTCTGTTTACATACATCTGAATCAGTTCTGAAATAGGGTCCTCTGCTTAAACACATCTGAATCAGTTCTGAAATAGGGTCTTCTGTTTACATACATCTGAATCAGTTCTGAAATAGGGTCCTCTGCTTAAACACATCTGAATCAGTTCTGAAATAGGGTTTTCTGTTTACATACATCTGAATCAGTTCTGAAATAGGGTCCTCTGCTTAAACACATCTGAATCAGTTCTGAAATAGGGTCTTGTGTTTAAACACATCTGAATCAGTTCTGAAATAGGGTCCTCTGTTTAAACACATCTGAATCAGTTCTGAAATAGGGTCTTCTGTTTAAACACATCTGAATCAGTTCTGAGATAGGGTCCTCTGTTTAAACACATCTGAATCAGTTCTGAAATAGGGTCCTCTGTTTAAACACATCTGAATCGGTTCTGAAATAGGGTCCTCTGTTTAAACACATCTGAATCAGTTCTGAAATAGAGTCCTCTGTTTAAACACATCTGAATCAGTTCTGAAATAGGGTCCTCTGTTTAAACACATCTGAATCAGTTCTGAAATAGGGTCCTCTGTTTAAACACATCTGAATCAGTTCTGAAATAGGGTCCTCTGTTTAAACACATCTGAATCAGTTCTGAAATAGGGTCCTCTGTTTAAACACATCTGAATCAGTTCTGAAATAGGGTCCTCTGTTTAAACACATCCGAATCGGTTCTGAAATAGGGTCTTCTGCTATGTCACATAGTAAAGACCAAGATAGTTTCATACCGCTCATTAGTATCATGACATTTGCAGTGGTTATGACCCAAAGTCGCTGATATTACAAGCTGTCGTTTCCTGACACATACGTTTATCCAAATTAGTGATACTAGTAGAAAGTGTCACAAAACCATTCCCCTTTGATCCTTTTTTCTAGGAAATCATTTGTTTCCCAGCATAGTCTAGAAGCACTTGCAGATGTTAAACATCTTTTATCTGCTCATGCGGAGTAGGAAAGAACCTTTTGTTATTGCATTTTGTTTTGCAACCTTAAATGGACACAGATGGGGTTTCTCTCTGTCTCTGTCTGTCTGTCTGTCTCTGTTTTTTTCTCTCTCTTCTTCTTCTTCTTCGACGCTCTATTCACTGTGATGTCTTCTCCATGTGTCTTTTTCTATGTTTTCTTCTCTTCTGGTCTTGGGGTCGACGCTGGTCATCATGTGGCTCTGAGCGAAGAGTAGCTCTGGCTTTGGTTGCTCATTGTTTGTATTGATTCCTCCTTCGATGTACTTTCCATCTTATCGATGGTTCTCAGTCCAGACTGCTGGTCTTGGTGAATTGAGCTGTTGGTGGTGTCTGGTCTTTTTCTTTCACATTCACCATTCCTGTCTTGTGAAATGTCATCCATTTTCTGCATACAGATTCAATATTCAAACCTACTTCATATTCAGTCATTCCTTCATCAGCAGTGAAAGGCATTTCCCCCAAAGAAATTCCATTACAGAATCAAAGTTTTCCCAGCTCAGCCCATGTCCATGACATGCAGCTCCAGGAAAGTAGCAGAAAACCCTATAGCAATTTAAGTTTAAACCAACAATCTTCCATTTCCAGCCTATCAGTTCGACAGCTAGCTACCCGAACGAGTCAGCTATATCGATGTTAAGACAGCACTCTTCTGGAGTCAGTGTGACAATTAACACGAGTATGCTCTTTCAAGTGACATAGGCATCAATGGAGAGATTTGGAGACAATGTTTAGGGTGAACTGTAGAAATGCTGAAACTCTCATCAATGAATACTGGCACTGTCTGTTTCATCATTTGCTTCATTTGTTGTTGTTTTTAATCTGATAAATGTCCTTCCATTACAATCAATATAAAATAGCAGTATAAATGCTGGTACAAAATTCTTTAACGCTCTGAATACCTGCTGCTTTAAAAGCAAAGTGAACATGCTCCTAATATGTACGCCTTTAAGGCGCCTTGGTGTATCAAAACGTGAAACAGTCCAGAAATCTTCATAAAATGTTCTACCTTTTATATTTCTTCGGTTAGTTTGGATTGAAGAATCAGCTAAGCTTATCTAAAGCTTATGCAACAAAACTGACCCAAAGCTGTGCTTATAGATTAAACATGTATCGGTCATAAACGGCAAAAGAATAGACCATACTTTGTTTTGATTTCCATCTTCGGTCATTTTAAATATATAATAAATGGAATTCTTCATGATGATAGAAAGCAAGTCTTCCCCGACTTCACAGCACGTTCAAACTGGATCTGAACTTCTCTGAACTTGTGAAATATTGACTCATGTAGATTTTAGAGTGGTGGTAGCTTTATTCTATGACCCTGATAAGTGGCATGGTGACAGCCCTGATATGGTCTTTAGCGGTTGGCAAGGCTTTAACACGACTTGAATTGACCCGAACTGGTCAGTTTTATGATCAAACAGACAGACTATCCTTATGATTAGAAAAGACGAGACGTCCTTACTCTCAGACAGCCGAAATAGAAAAGACAAAGGGGAGTAAGGCTCGAGTCACATGCATCATCGACCCGTGGACTCGGAATTCAAGATCTCACATCTCGAGTTCAGTCCCATCCTGCTGGCTTGTTCGCTGCCCATTGTAACCCTTTGACTCCTGCATCATATCTAACACCTGCAAAAACTTAACCCTTTGATTCCCTCACCCCATCCACCAGCGTCTTGCAGGAAGCTGGAGGATAGGGTGAAGGAGTCAAAGAGTTAAGTTTTTGCTTTGCTATCACTGATGACCATGCAGGATGCTGGTTGAGGGAGTCAAAGGGTTTTAATGCTCCAATCATTATTCTCCAATGCTCCAATCATTCTCCAATCATTTTGCATGCAGTCTAAATCTTAAATGAAACTTTGTGGCATCTATCATTTTACCACCTAATTCTCATCATTACAGCACTATGAACAATCGTCCCTGATTCTGCGGTCTTTCATGCTTTGCTGTCATGGTGACCTCAGTTTCGGTGGAGTTTGGAGGTGTAATGGAGAGCCAAACTGAGCGGAGCAGAAAAGATGGGCAGAAAAAAAAAACTGCATATAAACTTATCAGCACCTTTATAACACCGAGAAACACATATAATATCAATTTTACACATGACACAACCGCTCCATGGCTGGGCCAGTCTGAATCATTCCATTAACCCTTTGACTTCAGCACCCCATCTGCCAGCATTCTGCATTGTCAATCATGCTAGCAAAGCAAAAACTTAACCCTTTGACTCCCTTACCCTATCCACCAGCTTCCTGCAGGAAGCTGGTGGATAGGGTAAGGGAGTCAAAGGGTTAAGTTTTTGCAGTTGGTGGATAAGATTCAGGAATCAAAGGGTTAAGGAAAAAGAGCAAACAAAAGACGCAGAACGATTTAATCAAAAACACTCTTCAGTCACCAAAATTAAGATTCTAAACGAAATGTGACACACGTTAAATACCTATTTGTTATCTGTTCAAACTAAACGTATCCATGGGCATTGTCATCAGAACACAATGCACACAACATAAACTTTCTGTATGTTTACAACATTTCTTCTCGACTGCAATCAGGGTTCGGTGATATGACCAAGATGTCTAACACCCGCATGTGCAAAGGTAGCATCGGCCTTCATCGTGGATTTTGATAACAAAGAAAAAAAAACAAAAAAACCTATCCCACACGTAAAAACAATCGAAATCTAGCTGAACTGAACTGGTCCAGTAAGTCCAATGTGTAACAAATGTAACAAATACTCAAAACTTGATTAGCTTGTCATAAACAACGTGTGTAAGTCAAACGCATTAAGACAGTCAGACTCACATGGTCACTTTGTGGGCAGGGGACATCGAATTCAGCCACAAGGAACTACATAAATAAATCAGATCTATCGGTACCAGCCAAACTGTTGCTTTGATGTTGACAACTCTGGGAACCGCCCCAAATACGGAAATAACCAAATACGAGCGTTCCATGTAATTTGAGAACCATTTATAGTCATGACAGTGAAGGCATCAGATGGGAAAAGGTCACTACTTCCGTTTAGTCTAATTGCAAATACTGTATAGTTCATTCTGTTCAAATGTAGGATTAGGATTGGGATTAAAGTTAAGGCTAGGACTGTGGTTAGAATATGATAAACCTGTAACCAGATAGAAACACGAAAAAAGGATAAGAACGCGTATTTAATACAGCAAGACAAGACAGGCGCAAATTTTCGGCCAATATGTATTACATACGCGTTCTTATTCTTTTTTCGTGTTTTTTTCTGGTTCCTGTTTGCTTGAACGCGGGCAGTCACATTTGTTTGGGATTGTATAATAAACCTGTGATAAGAGACAGAGAATCTCACATAGTCATCTTGACTTGATGCACTGTCATCCGTATCAAACTATCATCCTTATGAATGTATTGATGTTGCTCTCTATATCTGATCGTTTACATAGGTTGGGCGGTACCTAAGGTAGTCTACATCTTTCTGTGTCATATAGCGTCAGGGCAGGGACAACTGAACTAGCAAGACACATAGCCTACTCCTGCATGAGGAGCTATTAAAGCACAGAGAACATGTTTCAATGTTAATGCACATGGTGACATAGACACTGTTGTTGTTGTGTTATTTTCTGTCAGCCACTTTCGGCAGGGCAAGACACAGTCAGCAGAATAAGCAGCATAATGGGGAATAGGACATCAAGTACACTTAGAGAACCTTTCGCCAGAAGATAAACCTGACACATACTTCTGCTGTGAACGATTGTGTGAGGGCATTCAACTCTGAAGCATTCTTGTTCTGGACACAGTTTGTGCTCTGACGTTCACTGTGCATGGACAAGTCTTAACAAACACAATGCAGACCAGTGCTTTGTTCCTGCAGAACATTACACTGCAGAAGATTAGCTCCTTTCAGCAGAATATGATACAGCAGAACAGTATTTCCCTTCAACAAAATATGTCAGTGCAGAACAGTAGTTCCTTTCAACAGAACATTACGCAGCAGACCAATAGTTCCTTTCAACATAATATGACACCGCAGAACAATAATTCTTTCCACAGAATATGACAACTGCGCAGAACTGTATTTCCTTTCCGCAGACAACGATGCTGCAGAACAGTTATTTCTTTCAACAGATCATGACACTGCAGAACATTTTCTTAAATGTCTCACTGCTGCAGAACAGCAATTTCTTTCGACAGACCATGACACAGCAGAGCAGTAGTTTCTTTCAACTGAATGTGGCATTTGCGAAACAGTTGTTTCTTTCTTGCAACAGACTATGACACTGCAGAAAAAGTTACCTTTATTTCTCACAGATCATTACACCGCAGAACAGCACCGTACCTTCTTCCCACAGAACACAACGGCAGAGGCAGGGCTAGGTGAGAGAAGGCAGGGGAGGTCATACAGTGGTGACGGATAGTAAGGAGTTATTGGCCTTGCCCTCAGGGATGCGACTGCCGTGCGCGGTGATCTCCTGCACTGTCACAAAGTTGTCCAGCACCTTTTTGTTTTTGTGCTTGTTCATCTTGCGGTGACTGAGTTCCACAATGTTCATCTCTTTCTTCTCCTCCCCTTCCTTCAGTGTCTCCATCTTCTGTTTGATGATAGTTTCCTTACGTCGCTTGTAGTCCTTGGCCTTCTCCAGGTGACGCTTCCGTTCCTCTTTGGACCAGTAGCGGCCGGTTTTCAGCTCGCTCATGGCGTCGTCGTCTGTGGTCATCCCACTGCGCTCTTCTGTGATCTTCTTGGCCCGCTCCTTCAGGATCTTGCTGCGGACAGGTCGACGTGTGATATAGCGTGTCCCGTCAGGTCGGCGTTTGACCACCCACTCCATCTGACCGCTGTCCGAAGGCGCCGTGTTGCTCGCCTGCTTGCCGTCCTCCATGGACATGCCCGTGGCGCTGTGGGGTAGTTGACCTGCACAAGCTGACGAGGGCATGGCTTTGGCCAACCTCAACCGCTTTTGCTGCTCCAGCTGCTGCTGGAAAAGCTTCTGCTGCACGGCGATGGTGTGCTGCAGGTTGGCGTGGTTGGTGTACATGATGTCTGCAGAGCGCATGTAGATGTCCTGTAGGGACTCGGCCTGCCCCGACAGGCCTGCAGCCCTGAGGTTCTCCGCCACGCTCTGCCCGCTTGCCCTCACCCCGTGACTGGACTCTTCACTGGAGCTGCTCCGAGACTTGCCTGTGGGAGTCTGAGTCTGTTTCTCCGTGTCCGAGGAGGAGTGCAGCGGGGCGGACGGTGCCAGACACAACATGGAGTTCTTGAAGCCTTTCTCACTCTCGTCGCTCGCCACGTTCAGCTCAAGCGTCAGCGGCGTGGAGCGACAACTCTCACCCCCTGTGTTGTAGGCACTGGTGGTGGACAGGTCCTTCTCACGCTCTGAACGACTGCTGGACGTCCCTGTGCCAGAACACAGGCTGGGAGCACCACCACGCATGGTGCCAGCAGCGGCAGCCGCGGCCGCAGCCAACGCCATGCGCCTCTGCTGGGACCACAGGTCGAACTGTTCCAGAGCCTGCATGTGCTTGATGCAGTCCAGGCGTGTGCCCATGCGAGGCACCACACGAGGACTGCGCTGCAGGTCCCCAGCCTTCGCCCCTCCCCCCTGACCGTTGGTGGGACTGGGCTCGTCGTAGTGCACGAACGTGGGCAGCTGCTGGGCCAGAAGGCGTTGCTGCTCCTTGAGGAGGTGGGAGTCCACGATCTCCTGGCACTCGACCTGAATGTCCTCCATCTCCTTGTTCAGCTGGGCCAGCTCCCTCTCCAGGCTGCCCTCAGAGTCGATGCGGGTCAGGGGGGCCCCCACAGGCAGCTGACCCGAGGCCACGCCGCAGCGGTCCTCCAGCATGTGTTGAAACTTGTTGTAGTCCATGTGGGGGATGGCGTAGATGTGCTCGCTCACGTCGGCATCGGTGGATGTGACGGAGTCGTTGCTGTAGTGGTGGGGGCTGCCGCTGACCCCCCGCATCACGCCCAGCTGAGCGCGAGACATGCAGCCCGCTGCTGGGAGACTGTCAAACATCTCCTGGTAAGACACAGACAGAAACACGTGTTAAAGTTCTCTCCCACAGACACACTTCGAATGCAGGCATGGTTAAAAATAATAACCCTGCAGGTTTGAAGCTTCGTGAAGAGCACGTACACTTCTAAAAATATGTACACGTGAAAGCAATAACAAAGAAGTAAAAGTGTAGTATAATGTCCAACCGACCACCAACCAACCAAGCAACCAATCAAACAGCCAAGCAAGCAAGTAAGCCAGCAAGCCAGCCAGCAAGCAAGCAACCAAATCAACCAACCAACCAACCAACCAACCAACCAACCAACCAACCAACCGACGAATCGACCGACCAACTAAACCAACCAACCAATCAACCAACCAATCAATCAACCAACCAACCAACCAACCAACGAATCGACCGACCGACCAACCAAGCAAGCAAGCAAGCAAGCAACCAACCAACAACCAACGAACAGCCAACCAGCCAACCAACGAACCAGCCAATCAGCCAACCAGCCAACCAACCAGGCATATTCCTACGTGTACAAAAATGAATGGAAGGTCTGTCAGATAACTGCTGGCATATTTGGGTGGGAAGCGTATATGGAACTGTCCTGTTAATCCTTGAACAAAGCTTTCACTCTAGACTCCATGCCTTTAATCATGTCTGGAATTATTCCCTGTATGATCACCAAAAACAGTCATCGCTGAAAGCTTCTGTCATATGCTGACAAAGCAGTCATAAATTTACTAGGAATTCCTTATGTCTTTATATGGTGCTCCCGCCTCTATTCTGTCATGTTCCCGCCCCCACCCCCCACCCCCCCCCCCCCTACCTATTTTGCATGTTTCTTCTCATCCATATTTTGCCATGTTTTCGTTTTTTTCCCTTTTTGTTTCAGTTGATTCGGATGTCCTTTTTCTTGATCCTTTTCCCTCTTTTTCTTTTAGTCTTTTCTTCTCTATTTTTCCAAAAACTGGAATAGTTACTACATTTTCATAAGTTTCTATTAATTGAACACTACTGATTGTTCAAATTATCATTGTAGGTATGTTTTTCCCCACATATGTGACCTAATGCATATAACTAAAATTGTATACGTTGGAACCACTCAATCAGGCTCTTTTTGTGATTGTGTGATCTTATGCGCGAAAGCGCTGTTATCTGTTTGTCTCTTCGTAGAATAGTTTATGCATTAAATGGTCTGTTCATTAAGTGGAAAACTGAGAGAAAAAAAAAACGTGATTCGAAATCTGCCAAATGACTGAGATTGTTTTTCTTTGGGGGGGGGGGGGGAGAGGGAGGAGATGGGAGTCGTCTAAAAACCACAGTCAGCAACAGAAAAAAGAAGAAAAAAATCTTCCGTCCTCTCTTTCTGTGGCCTTTTTTTTTTTTTTTTTCCTTAACGACTGTGCGTGTTCTGTCCATTCATCTGATGGCTATTCCTTCTGGACAGTCTGAGCCGATTTTCTGTAGCGGTTTGACCTGATCGGGTCCTGTACTGGCCTTTCTTTTTTTTTAAGTGCTGGTCGATCTCGTTATGACCGTTTCTCTGATCACAGACTATTCTTCATGGTCATTTTCCTGACAGAGAAGGACCGCTCAGGGAAATCAGACCGTCTGATGGGGGTACATAATGACGTTACTTTGTGTGTATACACTGTGAGGCTACTATTTTATTGATCCGCTAGACAAGTGTTACTATTCTGAATGGCAAAGAGTCTAGCTTTGAAACCGTTCGAGAAGGATTCGATGCGCCCGGACAATTCCCATATGCGCTCCACCAATAATTATCTGCCAGATAGATTTCTTGAGCCTGCTGGGAAAAGACCTTATGCGCTGGCGAAATCTTGAAATGGTGGGCGGACAGGGAGTGGGGGGGGGGGGGGGTAGGACGGAGAGAAGAACCGGAGCTATAAAACACTGAGATGTCACCAACAGAATGAGTGGAACATTAATCCTTTGACTCCCACACCCTATCCACCAACTGCAAAAACTTAACCCTTTGACTCCCACACCCTATCCACCAACTGCAAAAACTTAACCCTTTGACTCCCACACCCTATCCACCAACTGCAAAAACTTAACCCTTTGACTTCCTCACCCTATCCACCAACAGCAAAAACTTAACCCTTTGACTTCCTCACCCTATCCACCGACAGCAAAAACTTAACCCTTTGACTTCCTCACCCTATCCACCAACAGCAAAAACTTAGCCCTTTGACTTCCTCACCCTATCCACCGACTGCAAAAACTTAACCCTTTGACTTCCTCACCCTATCCACCAACTGCAAAAACTTACCCTTGCTTTGCTGGCACGTTTGACAATGCAGGACGCTGGAGGAGAGGGTGCAAGAGTCAAAGGGTTAAACAATGTGAAGCGAACAGGCCATTTTTTATGTTGCAGGCTGGGATTGAACTCAAAACATCAGATACTGGAACCACGACTCTTATCAACAGAGCCAGCCCACCTGCACCCCCACCTCATCCCCATCCCACCCCTATACCCCCCCCCAAAAAAAAAAGTCCAAAAATCTTAGCAGAGTCGAGAAACAATAATTATGCTCTGAAACTGTAGAGGACGCATGGACATTCATGTGTCTTTGGAGTACTGATTTAGACTGACCCATATTGTCCATACATTTGTCTTTCTATT
>JAPXFY010000018.1:38869315-38871815 GCA_030674185.1 Monoplex corrugatus | reverse complement strand
TCTCTCTCTCTCCCTCCCACCTCCTCTCTCTGTGTCCTTTCTCTCTCTCTCTGTCTCTCTCCCCCCTCTCTCCTCTCTCTCTTTCTCTCTGCCTGCCTGCCTGCCTGCCTTGTCTGTCTGTGTCTGTCTGTCTCTCTGTCTCTTTCTCTCCCTGTCTGTCTGTCTGTCTCTGTCTTCCTTCTTCTCACCTTTTCAAAATCGAAGCAGACAAAAGAAAAGCAATGCAATAATTGTTTGTGTACCTGTTCGGAGCTCTCGTCGTTACGGGTGCTTTCGTCAGTGCGTCCCACCCCGCTGTCCTTCTCGTGTTTGTGGGAAGAGTTCTGTGTGCTTCCCGTGTCTGTCGTGATCCCCTCCTCCTCTAGCTGTGTCTGTACACACACACACACATTTAATGAAGAAACATAGTAATCAATACTTGACTGTCAGCAAGCTTAATCAGTGCATTGAAGCTGGTCACGCTGAGAGAGAGAGAGAGAGAGAGAGAGAGAGAGAGAGAGAGAGAGAGAGAGAGAGACAGAGAGAGAGACAGAGAGAGACAGAGAGAGACAGAGAGAGAGACAGAGAGAGAGAGAGAGAGACAGACAGAGAGAGAGAGATGCACACACATACACTACACACACACACACACACACACACCACACACACACACACACACACCACTTTCTCTCTCTCTCTTTCACACACACACACACACACACAGGGAACACACACAGACACAATACACACGCAACACACGCACACACACACACTCACAATATATAGATAATAATAATACATACTACCACACAACAAACAACAACACACATTTCTTTTTCACACACACACACACAAAACACACAGACACACACACGCACACAACACGCACACACACAACACACACACCATAATAATTTGAATTATATTCTATTGTATGGTCATTATCTATTTATTTATACAACCCACCACACAAACACACACAACTTGCACACGCACACGCACACACACACGCACACACACAGACTACAACACACACACATGAAACATTTGAATGTAATGTCTATCGTATGGGTCCATGCACGAAGTATTTTAACCCCGACAAAACACGAAGACACAAGAACACAGACGAACACCGAAGAGACGACAACACGACACCGCATACAGATGAGAAGAGAGGGAGGAGAGAGAGAGAGACAGAGAGAAGAGAGAGACTAGAAGAAGAGAGAAGAAGACAGAGAGAGACAGAGAGAGCAGAGAGAGACAGAGAGAGACAGAGAGAGAGACACAACCAGAAGAGACAGAACAGACAGACAGACAGACAGAGAAGAGACAGAAACAGAGACAAGAGACGAGAGACAGAGACATGAGAGAGAGAGAAGAGAGACAGACCACACAACACGACACAGACACAGACAGACGACAGAGACAGAGACAGAGACAGAAACAGAGACAAAGACAGAAACAGAGACATGAAGAGAGACAAGAGACAGACAACAGAAACGAGACAGAAACAGAGACATGAGAATAGACAGAGACAGAAGAAAAGACAGACACAGAAACAAGCGAGACAGAGAGAGCAGTCGTATCTGGTTCTTACCATCATGTTCAGTGTTATTTTTCCCCTTGTTAGTGCTTGTTGTTGTTGTTGTTGTTGTTGCTGCTGCACTATTGTTATCATCGTTATCATTGTTGATGTTATGGTGGTGATTTTGCTGTTGTTGTTTGTTTGTTTGCTTGTTTGTTTGTTTGCTTGCTTTTTGGTTCGTAGAAGCTCATTCAGATATTTTTGCCTATTAACGGCAGCGTGTCATCCCGAGTCCCTTGCTGGCCATCAAAGACGGCAAGAAAATTGACATTCCGCTTTTACACCGCTTTTATCTGCTTCCATTCAACTTCTGACACCATTTTTGCTTGGAAAGCCCCCATCCATTGTTGTTGTTTGTTGTTGTTGTTGTTGTTGTTGTTGCTATGTAAAGTGCAAGGAGCACGCTTTGACATGCGCTGTCTGCGCAAGGCAAATGAGTCATCATCATCATCGTCGTCGTCATCATCGTCGTCGTCGTCGTTGATGTCGTCGTCATCTTCGTCATCATCATAATCATCGTTGTTATTATTATTATTTCATCATCATTATTATTACTATCATTTCGTCATCATCATCATCATCATCATCATCATCATCATCATCATCATCATCATCATCATCATCATCATCATCATCATCGTCGTCGTCGTCGTCATCATCATCATCATCATCATCATCATCATCGTCGTCGTCATCATCATCATCATCATCATCATCATCATCATCAATGTTATTATGTTCATGGTGACGACGACGACGATGCCGATGACGATGATGATGATTATCATTATTGTTATTTTTATTATTATTATTATTGTCGTTGTCATTATTGATGTTGTTGTTCTTGTCGTTGTCACTGTTTTTCTTGTCATTGTTACTGTTTTTCTTCGCTTTGTAAAGTGCAACGAGCGTATTTTGACATGGAGTTTTTACGTA
>JAPXFY010000018.1:38849315-38866815 GCA_030674185.1 Monoplex corrugatus | reverse complement strand
CTGAGAGAGAGAGAGAGAGAGAGAGAGAGAGAGAGAGAGAGAGAGGGAGAGAGAGAGAGAGTATGTGTATGTGTTGATGTGTGTTTGTGTGTGTGGAGGGGGGGTTGGGTGCGCGCGCGCGCGCTCGCAAGCGTTCGTACTTTATATGCTTTAATGTCTATTCACAAGTGCGCGTGTGTGTATGTGCGCCTGGTGAGCGCGTACCGTTGTGTGAGCGTGATCGCTTGGTGTGTGTGTGTGTGTGTGTGTGTTGTGTGTTGTGTGTGTGTGTGTGTGTGTGTGTGTGTGTGTGTGTGTGTGTGTGTGTGTGTGTGTGTGTGTGTGTGTGTGTGTGCACGTATGCGCCTGCATTTTATGTGGATAACAATCTGTTCTCTTCGCATGACATGTGACTTTCTTCCACGTTTCGCCAACTATTGGGACATCCAATTTGTAGGCGACATGAGGTCAAGGCAGTAAGGCTGTATGCTTTAATATTATGTCAATGTGTGTTATGTGGACCTTCGTCCGGTAGGAACTGTCATGCTGCGCACAGGTAGACCCAGGGAGAAAATACTGGACGGACTTGCAGAGTGGCTGAGGACAGAGAGGGTGGGAGATGTACTTGCAGCGACAAGGGATAGATTGGTATGGAGGGCCGTGATCGCCAACGCCATGCGGCAGGGCACATAATGATGATGATGATGTAGACATGATACAAACAAGGACGATGATACTGACCCAATCTTAATGTCACACTCTACTTAGTGCACCCATATTTATAGCACAAAACGAGACAAACATTAATACACACACACACACACACACACACACACACACACACACACACACACACACACACACACACACACACACACACACACACACACAAAACCCATAAAGAAAGGCACGATAACTCCTCTGAATCGGGTTGGAAAGAAGACTGTACTTGTCTTGTCATGTCTCTTAACTACGCGAAGAGTCAATAGAGCGCCGTACTGAAGAAGTGTTCAGCTCTGTCGGTTGTGTGCCAAAACCTGGGTCTACGTGAATGATCTATCTGTCCGTTCCGCAATGTTGTCCATCCATGTTTTGTTTTGTTTTGTTTTTCTTTTTTCTTCCCCTCCGTCTCCCTCCTTTAACAGTTCTGCGAACGATTTATTTTAGCAAGGCCGTTAGGTATTGTTACATGGCCATGCATACCAACTTAGTTTTCTTTCCTTACCTGAAGTCAGCAGATCTTCATAATGATGGTCCCAGTATACTGCCTGACGGTTTGGCACATTCGTTTATTAATGAAATGATCAAAGTAGCAGATGTTCAGAGTAATGAACCACTACAAGAGTCAAAACATAAATACCCCAAAAATAACGAGCCATAAAAAATTTAAAAAAAAAAAAAGTGGCACCGACCTTCACCAAATACTTTTGGTCATCTTTGACTCTTCTGGTCCTTGTCCTTTGCCGACGACTGCACGGCGGTAACAGTACGCAGTCCAACAGACGAACCATACCGACATCAACTAAGATCCTCAAGAAATCTTTCCCCCCCCCCCACTCACGGATGGAGTTTAGTCTGACAAACGTGCACAATGAATAACAGCTAAAGTTTCCCAACTGTAACACGCTCGTTAGCTTTTTTTGAACAAAATTACACTTGTTGGTGTTTGCAACAAAACGTTTAAAAGTTCAGTTGTCCACACATCTATTGATGCGCCGGAATCAAACACACTACGTTACGGAATCAAGTCTCTGTTATACTCTCTAGAACAGACATCAGAATCTCACAAGAATAAATGTACCAAATTCGTCAAAGAATGATGTTTCAGAATCTCCAAACAATGCTGTTCCAGAATATCAAAATAATAATGTTTCAGAATCTCACAACAATGATGTTCAGAATCTCCTTATAACAATGTTCCAGAATCTCCAAACAATGGTGTTTCAGAATGTAAACATAATTTTCCAGAATCTGAAAATAACAATGTTCCAGAATCTCAAAACAGTGATTTTGCAGAATTCCACAACAATAATGTTCCAGAATCGCAAAATGATAATGTTCCAGAATCAGAAACAAATAATGTTCCAGAATCACAAACTATTGATGTTCAAGGATGTCCAAACAATAATGCTCCAGAATTTCAAACTGATAATGTTCCAGAATCTCAAAACAATGTTCCAAAATCCCAAAACGATAATGTTTCTGAATCTCAAACCAATAATGTTCCAGAATCTCAAAATGATAATGTTCCAAATTTCAAACTAATAATGCTCTAGAATCTCAAACTAATAATGTTCCAGAATCACAAACTAATAATGTTCGAAAATCTCAAATAATAATGTTCCAGAATCACAAAGTAATAATGTTCCAGAATCACAAACTAATAATGTTCCAGAATCACAAACTAATAATGTTCCAGAATCTCCAACTCATAATGTTCCAGAATCATTAAATAATAATGTTCCAGAATCACAAACTAATAATGTTCCAGAATCTCACAACAATAATGTACCAGAATCTCAAAACAATACTGTTCCAGCTGCCAGTCACAGCAGCAGAAGACAAACGACAAGTCAACGCTTAAAACACTCAAAGGCCCGATCTTCCAAAACCCCTACCTAAACACAAAACTCAAGAGACTCGAAATAAAGTTACAAGAATAACCACAGAGAACAAAACGAAAGATTTTCCGCGGTCGACACGTCAATATAACCATAGCGTATTACAGCGGGCGAGAGAATATGAAGCCCAGATGCGATTAACGACTGGTTTTTACAGCATCTGTTCTGTCAAGCTGAACTGGAATTTAGACTTCCTTCAGGCAAAATCATTGCACATTACGAGAAATCACCTCACGTTGGGAGAAAATCACTATACATTGGGAGAAATCACTGCACATTAGGAGAAATCACTGTACATTGGGAGAATATCACTGTACATTGGGAGAAAGTACTGTATATTAGGAGAAATCACTGCACATTAGGAGAAATCACTGCACATCAGGAGAAATCACTGCACATCAGGAGAAATCACTGCACATTAGGAGAAAGTACTGCACATTAGGAGAAATCACTGCACATTAGGAGAAAGTACTGTATATTAGGAGAAATCACTGCACACTAGGAGAAATCACTGCAGATAGGAGAAATTACTGCACATTGGGACAAAATCACGAAAACTGCACAATAGGAGAAAGTACTGCACATTTGGAGAAATCACTGCACATTAGGAGAAAGTACTGTATATTAGGAGAAATCACTGCACACTAGGAGAAATCAATGCAGATAGGAAAAATTAATGCACATTGGGACAAAATCACGAAAACTGCACAATAGGAGAAAGTACTGCACATTTGGAGAAATCACTGCACAATAGGAGAAATCACTGCACAATAGGAGAAATCACTGCACAATAGGAGAAAGTACTGCACATTAGGAGAAAGTACTGCACAATAGGAGAAATCACTGCACATTAGGAGAAATTACTGCACATTAGGAGAAATCACTGCACGATAGGAGAAATCACTGCACAATAGGAAAAATCACTGCACAATAGGAGAAAGTACTGCACATTAGGAGAAAGTACTGCACATTGGGGAAATCACTGCACATTAGGAGAAATCACTGCATAATAGGAGAAAGTACTGCACATTAGGAGAAAGTACTGCACAATAGGAGAAAGTACTGCACATTATGAGAAATCACTGCACAATAGGAGAAAGTACTGCACATTAGGAGAAAGTACTGCACAATAGGAGAAAGTACTGCACATTAGGAGAAATCACTGCACATTAGGAGAAATCACTGCACAATAGGAGAAAATACTGCACATTAGGAGAAATCACTGCACATTAGGAGAAATCACTCCACAATAGGAGAAAATACTGCACATGAGGAGAAGTCACTGCACAATAGGAGAAATCACTGCACAATAGGAGAAAGTACTGCACATTAGGACAAATCACTGTACATGAGGAGAAATCACTGCACAATAGGAGAAAATACTGCACAATAGGAGAAATCACTGCACATTAGGAGAAAGTACTGCACATTAGGAGAAATCACTGCACATTAGGAGAAATCACTGCACAATAGGAGAAATCACTGCACAATAGGAGAAAATACTGCACATGAGGAGAAATCACTGCACAATAGGAGAAATCACGACACGTTTTCTTCATCTCAGCATTATCCATCTCCACTAGCAATACCTGGAGGGCTCCTCTGTCTAACACTAAGCTTTATTATACATGGCCCACGAACACCAACACCACAAAGGATGAAAACGGAGCGCTGCTGTTAGTCTCTGATAAATGACCGAATTTATTAAAAAAAGAAAAAGCAGCACAGTTCTTTTAGGATAAATACACAAACCATAAGGTCCACCCCCCCCCCCCAACCCCCAATACCACAGAAAACTGTCACTCAAACTACCAGTGGCTGTGTATCGGTTCACAGGCCATACTGTTCACAGCAGCTTTGTTCTCCTTGTCGCTCAGTGTTAAAAGGTTAAGGGGGCGAGATAGAGAGCGACTGCCTCCTACGTTTTCTCTCTGTCTGTCTGTCTGTCTGTCTCTCTCTCTCACTCTCTGTCTGTCTGTCTGTCTGTTTCTCTCAGTCTCTGTCTCTCAGTCTCTCTCTGTCTCTGTCTCTCTCTGTCTCTCTCTGTCTCTCTCTGTCTCTCTCTCTCTCTGTGTCTCTCTCTCTTCTTCTGTCTCTCTCTCCCTCTCTGTTTTTCTCTCGCTGTCCCTATCTCTCTCTCTTTCTGTTTCCCTCTGTCTCTCCCCTTCTCTCTCTCTCTCTGTTATACACACACACACACACACACGAACACACACACACACACACACACGAACGCACGTACACACACACATATACACAGACACACACGAACTCACACACACACGCGAACTCACACACACACACACGCGAACACACACACACACACACACACACACACACACACACACACACACACACACACACACACACACACACACACACACACACAACGATTTCTCTCTGTCTCACACACACATACTTTGCAACGTTTTCTGGGTCAAGACAGAGGGAGTTAGTTTATAAACCAGCTCGACTCTAAAACGAATACCGTTTTATTATCATGTTTATATTATGTGGGAAAGCTACCAGCTCGACTCAGCAGTAAACTAGCTGTTTTGTAATGACATTATGTATATGGGTTAACAGAGCCAAATCGGCGTCTGCCCGCGAGGTAGACGCTTTCTCCTTCGTCTTTGATGTGTCTATGTCAGTTTCGATTTTAGGGATGAATCTGCAAACTGGTCGGTTTGCCACGAAGAAGCTGCACGATGATGGATATCCTGTTTGCACCTTTTTGCAGTTTCACTCCTGCACGTGGTCGCCCTCTCTGTGTGTGTCTGTTTGTCTGTCTGTCTCTCTCTGTGTCTCTGTCTCTCTGTTTATATGTCTCTGTTTTTCTGTCTGTTTCTTTCTCTGTTTCTTTCTGTCTCCGTCCCTCTCTGTCTGTCTGTCTGTCTGTCTCTATCTCTCTGTGTTTCTCTGTCTCTGTCTCTCTGTTTCTCTCTCTCTCTCTTTGTCTGTCTCTCTGTCTCTGTTTCTTTCTCTCTCTCTCTGTATCTCTCTCTGTGTCTCTCTGTCTTGTCCTTCTCTGTCTCTGTCTGTCTCTAGCTCTCTGTTTCTCTCTATGTTTCTCTGTCTCTCTGTTTCTGTCTCTCTGTTTCTCTCTTTGTGTCTCTGTCTGTCTGTCTGTCTCTCTGCTTCTCTGTCTGTCTCTCTCTGTTTTCTTTCTGTCTCTTCTCTCTCTTTCTCCCTTTGTCTGTCTGTCTGTCTGTGTCTCTGTCTCTCAGTCTCTCAGTCTCTCCCTCTCTCTCAGTCTCTCCCTCTCTCTCTCTCTCTTTCTGCCTATTTGTCTGTTTGTCTTGTCTGTCCCTTTGTCTGTTTTGTTTCAAGATCGAAAAGAAGAAAGAGGAGGGGCAGGGTAAGGAGGTAGAGGAAGAGTGTGAGGAATATGATGATGATGATGATGAAGATGATGATAATGATGAGGAGGAGGAGGAGGAGGAAAAGGAGGAGAAGGAGGAAGTGGAGGAGGAAAAGAAGAAGAAACCACCCTTTCCCTCCCTGCCCCACATGTATGAGAAGGACGAAAATGAAAAGTAAGATCTCACACATGGACGCAAGCAAGCAAGCGCGCGTGCGCCCGCCACACACACACACACACACACACACACACACACACACACACACACACACACACACACATACACACACACACACACACACACACACACATACACATGCACGCACGTAGGTACACATACACGCAGTCACACAGACACACACAGACACACACACACGAACATACATGCATATACACACATGCGCACACGCAAGCACGCACGCACACACACTCGCACGTACACACACACACACACACACACACACACACACACACACACACACACACACACACACACACACACACACACACACACAACTGAAATCTGTCTCTCTCCGACAAACGCAAGGATAAAAAACAAAACAAAACAAAAAACTGAACGAACGAACGAACGAACGAACGAACAAGCCAATCAACCAACCAACAAACTAACCATCAAACCACCCAACCATCCAACCACACAGACTATCTAACAGAATTTGAGATTATTTTCACGCCATTGCAGACACATGGACAAAGAGATGTGTGTACACGTGTCATTCCTTGCACAACTCAACATGTGATTCGCATGTGAGAAAAAAAAAAAAAAAAAGAAAAGAAAGAAGAAAGAAAGATATCCCCCCATAAATCCATAAAACAGATCACGAATTCCTCCTTTCTGACGTAAATGAAATCAAAATCGTTCAGCCATACTAACAAGTTTCTTTTCGAGTTTGTCACACTTTCATTTTATACGTTTTGAGAAAATGCACGTAACACTGAAGAGTAACAAATCTGCCACACGCCAAACCCGCTGTTTCTAAATTTCTTTAGACTGTAGCAAGAATCGCTATTTCTTTATTTCTTTAGATAGTGGCAAGAATCGCTATTTCTTTTTATTTCTTTAGATAGTGGCAAGAATCGCTATTTCTTTATTTCTTTAGATAGTGGCAAGAATCGCTATTTCTTTATTTCTTTAGATAGTGGCAAGAATCGCTATTTCTTTATTTCTTTAGATAGTGGCAAGAATCGCTATTTCTTTATTTCTTTAGATAGTGGCAAGAATCGCTATTTCTTTAGATAGTGGCAAAAATCGCTATTTCTTTATTTCTTTAGATAGTGGCAAGAATCGCTATTTCTTTATTTCTTTAGATAGTGGCAACAATCGCTATTTCTTTAGATAGTGGCAAAAATCGCTATTTCTTTATTTCTTTAGATAATGGCAAGAATCGCTATTTCTTTATTTCTTTAGATAATGGCAAAATCGCTATTTCTTTATTTCTTTAGATAGTGGCAAGAATCGCTATTTCTTTATTTCTTTAGATAATGGCAAGAATCGCTATTACTTTATTTCTTTAGATAATGGCAAGAATCGCTATTTCTTTATTTCTTTAGATAGTGGCAAGAATCGCTATTTCTTTCTTTCTTTAGATAGTGGCAAGAATCGCTATTTCTTTCTTTCTTTAGATAGTGGCAAGAATCGCTATTTCTTTCTTTCTTTAGATAGTGGCAAGAATCGCTATTTCTTTATTTCTTTAGATAGTGGCAAGAATCGCTATTTCTTTCTTTCTTTAGATAGTGGCAAGAATCGCTATTTCTTTCTTTCTTTAGATAGTGGCAAGAATCGCTATTTCTTTCTTTCTTTAGATAGTGGCAAGAATCGCTATTTCTTTATTTCTTTAGATAGTGGCAAGAATCGCTATTTCTTTATTTCTTTAGATAGTGGCAAGAATCGCTATTTCTTTAGATAGTGGCAAGAATCGCTATTTCTTTCTTTCTTTAGATAGTGGCAAAAATCGCTATTTCTTTAGATAGTGGCAAGAATCGCTATTTCTTTATTTCTTTAGATAGCAGTAAGAAACTCTGGGGAGAGCCGGACAGCAGAAGGTTCTCTGAGGAGAAACCCCCGTCAAGCAAGTGTTTTGGCCCTTAACTCCTGACACTCTAAGGGGGCCAGGCCTCATCTGGGTCATGACTCCTGGATGCCCTTCTGCTGTCGTCCTTGACATATGTTTTATACTGTATGCAGATTTATCGATGAATTTATTCTTTTGAACTAGTATATATGTATACTTGTAAATATGCAGATTAGCAACGGCAAGTTCGAAAAAAATGTGTTGCTTGTTTTAAGCTAATAACCTATACCGATAAAAAAAAAAAATAGTATCAACTGTCAGCATCATTGCAAAGTCACGACTCTTTGATTGGTTAATTATGGTATTTGACCACAAGCTTGTAAAATCGGTTCACGAACAGAAGGAGTCATTTTGACAGAAAATATTGCTGTGTGTATCAACCCAGCCAACGGACAACCCTACAATCAAAAATAGAAGTACCCCCCCCCCCCCCCACACACACCCCTGACCACTCTGTTTTCAATGACAAAACCATGCCCTTTCAAACTTACAGGTTTATGGTTGTCTACTGTTCGATTTCAGCTGGATTTATGGTACTAATCTGCGATAGATCCATACCGTAAACAGCCGAGAAACTTTCGCTGACGCATAGTAGTCAACGTCAACACGCAAAGCCAGAACAAGACTGACGCAGCCGAGATGTTGTTTCTAAGAAGAATGTTGAGAGTTCCATGGACAGCAAAGACAACAAACAAGACAGTCTGCATGGAGGCAGACACACGAAGATCATTGATAAGGAAGATTAGGAAAAGACAGGCAACATTCCCAGGCCATTTTATGAGGAAAGGGGAATTGAAGCACCTGGTCACAACAGGGAAGCTGGAGGGAAAGACAGCACCAAGTAGACCCAGGGACGGACTTGCAGAGTGGGCACATGATGATGATAGTAGACAATGGACACACACAAAGATGCATAAAATCTTGAGATTTAGATGTTGTTGTGGCTGTTTTCCAGATATTTGTTATAGTTGCACTCAATGTTTATATAATGTTATCAGTTTAAATGCTCATTTAATTTCTCTCTTATTATGAAGAGTAACAGGAAAGAGGGAGGGAAAAAGAGCACCAGGTAGATCCATGGAGAAAAATTTGGACGGAATTGTGGAATAGATCAAGACAGAGAGAGGGTGGGAGATGTCCTTGCAATGACAAAAGATAGATTCGTATGGAGAGCCATGATCGCCAAATATAGATTCGTACGGAGGGACATGATCGCCAAAAGATAGATTCGTACGGAGGGCCATGATCGCCAAAAGATAGATTCGTACGGAGGGCCATGATCGCCAAAAGATAGATTCGTACGGAGGGCCATGATCGCCAAAAGATAGATTCGTACGGAGGGACATGATCGCCAAAAGATAGATTCGTACGGAGGCCATGATCGCCAAATATAGATTCGTACGGAGGGCCATGATCGTCAAAAGATAGATTCGTACGGAGGGCCATGATCGCCAAATATAGATTCGTACGGAGGGCTATGATCACCAAAAGATAGATTCGTATGGAGGGCCATGATCGCCAAAAGATAGATTCTTATGGAGGGCCATGATTGCCAACGCCATGCAGCAGGGCACATGATGATAAAATGAAGGATGGAAAAGTCAAGATACAGACAAGCTTCGAGTTGATCTGAATCATCATTGTTCAGGCAACTTCCAACGACTTCCCCTTTCAGATGAGAATGAAAATCAGATTCACAAACACACAAAACAGGAGTCAAGAAATCTAGACATAACATGATAATATCAAGACATTAATCATTCTACACATCCATACATTCTAATATAATTATGCACTGATATACATCCATATGCACACACACACACATCCATCAAACACACAGCCATCGATCGATCCAATACTACCCATACATCAAATAAACGTCGATCGATCCATATCATACATACATCAAACACACATCCATCGATCCATCCATCTACACATATATCAAATGCACATCCATCGATCCATCCATATGCCCATACATCAAATACATATCCATCCATCCATCCATACTATACACACATCAAATACACATCCATCGATCCATCCATATTACACATACGTCAAATACACAACCATCCATCCAAACAATACTACCCATACATTTAATACACAACCATCCATCCATCCAATACTACACACATATATACAACAATTCATTCAGGAATTCCGACAAACATTATTCACAAAATACACCGATTTGTCTCCCAATCATTTTGTACAGATATGGCATATTTAAAGTCACACGGCCATGTGTCCGCATCTCATTTGCCAGGACTGAAAGGCTTCTTGCCAGCTGGCCATATAGTTGAGACACGACGGAATCCAAACAGCAATGTATGCCTAGCAAAACACGCCTGTCCCACAGCCATGACTGCCAACAGCAGGATCATGATTTTTTTTATCACCAAGAAAATAAATACAGAAAATTTCACGATACATGTAGGGAATATCACCCTACATGCATCGTGCACTTTTATTTGTTAATTCTCTTGGTGGTAAGAAATCATGATCCTTATAATTATGCTGCTTAGAAACTGTGATCCTTTGTTTACCCATGTTGAGTATTTGTGCGATCAGAAACTCAAGATTTTCAACTTATTGCACGACCGTTTATGATCATAGTTTTCACCACGTAGCGGTAAATATACTTAAAGACGTACGCATGTATGTATGTATTCATGTATGCATGTATGTTTGTGTGTGTATGTCTGTATGTATGTCTGTATGTCTGTCTGTGTGTAAGTGTGTATGCATATATGTATGTATGTATACATGTATGTTTGTGTGTATGTATGTATGTATATATGTATGTATGTATGCATGCATGCATGCATGTATTTATGATGATGTATGTATGTATGTACGTATACGTACGTACGTATGTACGCATGTATGTATGTGTATATGTATGTATGTATGTATGCATGTATGTATGGATGTATGTATGTATGTATGTATGTATGTAGTATGTGTGTTATGTATTATACATATATGTATGTATGTGATTCTAAAAACAACAGTATATAATTTCTTGTATTTTGTAAACCAGTTGAATGTAAACATAAAGACAAAAATTAAATCATTTATAAAAAAAAAAACACCCTACAGGAAAACAAACACCCCACCATCACCATCACCACCACCACCACCACCACCACCACCACCAACAACAACAACAACTAAAAAGCCAAGACTGTTTATGTTTGTACAGAGTGGCATACATGTCTGAAATATTTTGTTTCAAGATGATCAAGATGACCGTCAAATGACAACAAGACAGGCCTCACAGTTTTTCCTAACACACATACATACATACTCACAGACATACAGACACACAGACAGACAAACATACAGACACACGGATATAAAGACATACAGACATACACACACACACACACACACAGATGCACACACTAGACAAATACAAACAGCCAAAGAAACACACAGAGTAAAACAGCTAGCCAGCTAAAACAAGCCAACCAAGTTTAGTTAATAAGACAGTGACAATTAAAAGATGCTCTCAATCAGAAAGGAAGAAAGGACAGTGGAAAACTCGCAGAAGTCTCACACAGCCTAACGCCAGCTTTCCCCTCTTGACACAAACACCCTTCCCCATTTCAACTTGGATGGGAACGGAGGCTGTGTCAAGTACAGACAGCTAGAAGGTTTTGTCAAGCACCCAGAAAACGTGGAACCCATGACAAAAACTGTATCAACATGTCCCATTTTGATCCTGCCAGAATTTTTGTTTCTGGTCCTTGAAAACAAGGGATCAGAGCCATTTTGAATGACCAGTCCATGTTCATTCGTGTTTTCTTCTCTTCTTTTCTTTTCTTTCCTTTGCACCACTAGAAACTATTGTGAAAGAAAACACACCCTGCACAAAAAGAGAAACATAAAGAAGAGAGAGAGAGAGAGAAAGAGACAGACAGACAGACAGGCAGACAGACAGACAGACAGAGACAGGGACAGACAGAGACAGGGACAGAGAAACAGAGACAGGGACAGAGACAGAGACAGAGAGACAGACAGAGAGAGAGAAGAGAGAGAGAGAGAGAGAGAGAGAGAGAGAGAGAGAGAAAGAAAGAGACAGAGACAGGGACAGAGAGATAGAGACACAGAGAGAGAGAGAGAAAGGGAGAGAGAGAGAGAGAGAGAGAGAGAGAGAGACAAAGAGAGAGAGAGAGAGAGAGAGAAAGAGAGAGAGAGACAGAGAAGAGCAGAAATGAAGGAGCCTACTGAACACCCACCTAAAGTAGCATAAAATCCTTCAGTTTCGTGGGAAGGGGTACGTAGAATGGGTGGGGTGGGGAAGGGGAGGGAGTAACTCAAGTATTGAAATAATCCACTCATAAACTGTCTAAAACCAGCACTGGCGTTCTATCGTACTTACACTTTCTGCATCATCATGAAGTCTGTCCCCTTTCCCTTCCCCCCTTCCTCCCTTTCTTTTTACGTTTCATACACACACACACACACACACACACACACACACACACACACACACACACACACACACACACACCACATCACACACACACACACACACACACTACACCACATTACACACACACACACACACATACCACATCACACCACACCACACCACACACACACACACACACACACACACACACGGATTCAAGATGGCGGAGACTCATAACTTGTAACATTTCAGCAGTCAGAGATATTGTGGAATAGTCCAATATGACCAGGACGAGAAGAGTCCGCCTTGTTCAACAGAAACAACAAGTTACGTCAGCGGGAACAGCCGATCAGGAGAAGCCAATGGAGAAGCCAACGACCAACAACGAGGGAGAAGTGATCGAAAAGGCAGAGACTGTCTCCACAAATGGCGCGTCGACCGCGGTTACCACGGGCACGCAGAGTGAGACAACTCACACCACACCTGTACTCAGCTCTGCGGAACTCGTGAGTACAGTTTTTGACCTCAGAAACATCGTGCTAGATCTGCGCCAGCAAGTTAATACCTTAGAAAGGTCTGTGCTTGCGCAGATCGAGGCCTGGTCGACAGCAACCGCCACCATCAAAACCACCAGGAACAGTCAGACACAGACAGATCTCCATGACACAAATCCCACGTACGCAGACGTTCTTAAACAAAAACACACACACAGGCAGGACGATCAACAGCCACAAAAATCAAACGAAACAAAATGTAGCAGGAATAACTCAAAGCAAGCGAAAACAGTGCCCGAAAAGAAAACCAAAGACGGGAAAGAACATCATGACATCAAAAAAGCTAAAGACGTCACATCACAGCGCAAACATGCAACGTCACACCCTCCGCAGATATGAGAACAACGTAAAAAGAACCACGACCTTCCGTATGTTCTGACTGTCCACGATTTGGTGTTGAGAGATGTAAACTCAAGAAGACTGGGACGATCTTACGGTTTCGAAGGAGACTCGTGTGCTGTGAATAACATTAATGACATAAAAGGCTCTTTAGACAAGACTGTATCTCAATTTGACATTCCTGCGGACTGTATCGTTTTCCATTGTGGTGTTCACGAACTAAATAAAGATATCGCAACAACAACTCAACATCTTACTACTTGCATCAAATATGTAGCACAAAAATACCCAAACACAAAGATAGTCATCAGCAAGGTCGCCCCTGTACGACATGCACGTATGGAGGTTCAGCGGAATTTGTACAACGCTTTCTTATCTGCTGAGCTTGTTGACATCAAAAACGTATCTTTTGTCTCCCACGAAAACCTTCGTACCAACCAGCAGTTTCTTCACGACAATATACACCCCACTGCCAGAGGAAGCAGCGTGATAGCGGGGAACCTGGGAAGACACGTTCGGGATCTGTTTTGGGAGACCCCTAGGAGAACAACACGATCACGTTCTTCACGGCTACACTCCTCTAGATTCCCCCGAGGAACGTTCCACCATTTTAACAACTACGAACCGTGGTGGCTGCAATATGATATGTTTTAGTATATCTACAGTTATCAACGATTCTTGTCACAGGACTTTTTCCTCATCATCTCTGACAATTCCCTTGATGAAAGTATACAAACGCTAGAATTTACTTAGTCAGACTATCAGGACTCGGTCAGACTATAATCTCCGTACCTTTGACGGCGTGTATACCATTGTTTTATTTATTTGTTATTTGTTTCTGTTCATAATCTACCTATTTTCTCTATTAGAAGGACTTTTTCCCATAGTTTTAACTACATTTCCCTCCCTACCTTTTATTAGTAGTCTAAGTAGTTAATGTTTTCTTTTTGGCCATTTTTTCTCGTACGCAGAAAACCAAAGTATTCGTGATTATCAAACAAATAACCTTTAATATAACATAGGAGATTAGCCAACAATGAAACTGCGCAAACAATCACAAATCAAATTTTTGCAGTGGAATTGTAGATCTATTTCCACCAATTCCGCATACCTGGAACATTTTCTCTCATCAAATCAGTGTGAAGTTTTAATTTTGCAGTCCCTTAATGTTATCCCAACCAAACTTCCCAATTTCCAAAATTATTATTATCCTCCAATATATGACTTAGGAAATCCCGGGAAGAAGGTAGCTACTGCGATATATATACTTAAAGAGTTGCAGTATCACATATTTAATTCCCCAGTTTTAACATCCATTGAAGTCTTACACGCTTGTGCCGCCACAGTACAATTTAGTAATTCTTTCATCCTGAACGTTTTGTCAGTCTACCTGCCAACAGGTCCAAATGACCACAATACAGAATGGCTGCATACGATTCCGGATCTGCAGCACGGTAGATGGCTAATAGGTGGAGACTTTAATTCAAACTCCCCGTTTCGGGAAAAAGATTGTTGTACTGTTACAAGCAATCGTTTAGTAGAAAACATAGTTGACAGTGCGCTTTACCTTTTGAATGATGGGAATGTCACCAGAATTCCTGATGTTTCCAAACACCGGGCAACAGCCATCGATCTGTCACTAATATCACCAGAATTAGTACCATGCTGTACCTGGGACACTCACAGAGATACTTTGGGAAGTGATCACTTACCTATCATCATAACAATAACAAATGACAACATCAGGATGAAAGACAGCACTCCTGACATTATACCAAAATATAATTACATGCGTGCTGATTGGACCATGTTTCAGATTGCTCTTGCTAAACAAGAATATAAGCATTATGAAAGTGAAAATGTAGACGTTATGTTTTCTAAGTTCCAGGAGTCAGTTCTAGCTGCTGCAGACCTCTCCATTCCGAAACTCAAAACTTTTAAGTCTAATAATCGTTTGGGTAATGTTTGGTGGACAGAGGCATGTGAGAAAGCAGTTCAGTATATAAAAGATAAATTCAAAATCTACATCAAAAGCAGAAAACCGGACGATCATATGGAAATGAAAAAAGCTAACACCCAGTGTAATAAAATCATCGCTGAAGCAAAGAAAAATTATAGGACATCATACTGCACCAAAGAAATTTCAGATTTTAAGGATTTTCATAAAGTCTGGACAAAAATGAATCAAATGAAAAACGGAGCCAACTTACCTAGATTTCCAATAATGATTGATACATATCACAAATTTCCTTCCGACATGGACAAAGCTGAAACATTTGTAGAACTCTTTGCTGAAAATAGTAAAGTAGATGGGTTGTCTCCTAACTGCAAACACTACAGAGAAACGGCAGCTAACAACCCTATCTTCACTGATCCAATACCTCAATGATTGCTGGTTTAATTCTCCGATCACCCTAGAAGAACTAAAAAACACTATCTTGTCTCTACACAACAAAAGGAGTTCGGTAGGTGTCGATGCAGTTTCAACTGAAATGATTAAGCATCTTCCAGAAAATTATATTATTTTCTTACACAAAATTTTTCAGAAATGCTGGGTGAGTGGAACTGTACCACAGGTATGACAAAAGTCTGTTGTTATACCCATATTAAAAGCAGGAAAGCCTAAATACAACGAAAACAGTTACAGACCTATTGCGTTGACGTCCCATACGAGCAAACTAATGGAAAGATTGGTCTTGAACAGACTTATACATTACTGTGATAAAAATAACGTTATTCCGGTAAACCAGGCAGGTTTCAGAAAAGGGAGATGCACAGTTGAGCACCTGGTTAAACTTACAACTCAGATAAAACAACAATCTGCCTGTAGAAAAAGTCTTTTAGCAACCTTTTTTGATGTGAAAAAGCTTATGATCAAGTTTGGCATACACGTTTATTGTACAAGCTGAAATCTATTGGTCTGTCTGGCAATATGTATAATTATATCAAGTCCTATTTAGCCAATAGAACAATTCAGGCAAGAGTGGGAACAAGTTATTCTACTTCACGATGTCTTGATATGGGAATTCCTCAAGGTTCAGTGATAGCACCTATATTAGTTAATATCCTTAACATGATCTTCCTAATGTACTCTCAAATCGTGTTGTTTTGGTACAGTACGCTGATGATATATGCATATGGATGAATATTACTTTAAAAAAGACAACTCCCCAGAGAGCACAGAATTACATCAGGAAGGTGTATCAATCTGATCTTGATAGTCTTGGAAACTACATGTTAGAAAATGGTCTGTCGTTATCAACTGAAAAAACTAACATGATGCTATTTAATCCTGGTGGTACTTTAAATAACTTGCCTACTTTCAGACTGCATGGTGAAGTGATACATTACAAAGCAGGTGGTAAAATTTCTGGGAGTTTTTATAACATCGAAATTAAACTGGAATGTCCATTTTGATTATGTTTTAACAAAAGCAAGAAAAGCCTTAAATTTTCTAAAGATAATAAGCAGATTACCCTGGGGAATGGATACAAACATACTACTTCATCTATCAACAGCACTTGTAAGATCTAAATTATCCTATGCACAAGAGGTGTTCTTCAGTGCACCAAAATATTTACTAAAGAAGATTCAAAGCTTAGACTGCAAAAGTCTTAAAATTGCACTAGGTGTACCAGTCCATGCTTCAAATCTGGAAATGTACAAAGTTGCTGGAATTCTGTCTCTGAACAACTATCGTGAGCTAGCGACAGCAAAGTTTGCAGTCAGAACTACTTCACAAAGGGACAATTTTGGAGCAAGGAAATTAAACTAAGGTCTGATGTTGACTTTCCAAAACGAGCAAGCAACATTTCACCACAAATGACTGTTGCAATTTATGTATCTGACTTAGTCAAACAGTCTAACATAAATTTGGATGAAATAGCTGAGACACCATCCACAACGCCTATCCCTACATGGGAAATGCTTAAAGCCATTTTGATATTGATTATACAGATGCTAAGAAATATGAAAATATTAACATTTCGATATGCACAGCGAGAGAACACGTCGATGAAAATTACGTACCCACCTCCATATTTTTACCGATGGGTCAGACTCAGTCTTAGAAAATAAATCTGCTGGAGCAGCGTTTTATGTTCCAAAATTTAGAATACAAA
>JAPXFY010000018.1:38821815-38824315 GCA_030674185.1 Monoplex corrugatus | reverse complement strand
ACGAGACTCGACTGTGTGGTCCCAGTCTTCCCAATGAGCCCATAGCACGCCAAACTCTGGGTAGGAGCCAGTCAGAGCCGAAAAATCCCACAATGATTTTTGAGGGGACTGATGGGGATTCGAACCCACAACCTTCAAGTCGGTAGTCCGTTGCGCTAACCGCTACACCACGGCGACTGGTTCGCTTAACGAATACTAATTTCACCTTCAAGTCCTTCTTCAGTATTTTGATGTCTCCACCTTGGATTGTGATGTCTTCTGTAAATTCACCAGCTTGGTATCTCAAGAGGATTTTGATGAGTGCACAAGTTAGAGGATTTTGATGAGTGCACAAGTCAGAGGATTTTGATGAGTGCACAAGTCAGAGGATTTTGAAGAGTGCACAGGTCAAAGGACTTTGATGAGTGCACAGGTCAGAGGATTTTGAAGAGTGCACAGGTCAAAGGATTTTGATGAGTGCACAGGTCAAAGGACTTTGATGAGTGCACAGGTCAGAGGATTTTGAAAAGTGCACAGGTCAGAGGATTTTGATGAGTGCACAGGTCAGAGGATTTTGATGAGTGCACATGTCAGGATTTTGATGAGTGCACAGGTCAGAGGATTTTGATGAGTGCACAGGTCAGAGGATTTTGATGAGTGCACAGGTCAGAGGTTTTTGATGAGTGCACAGGTCAGAGGACTTTGATGAGTGCACAGGTCATAGGATTTTGATGAGTGCACAGGTCAAAGAATTTTGATAAGTGCACAGGTCATAGGATTTTGATGAGTGCACAGGTCAAAGAATTTTGATAAGTGCACAGGTCAGAGGACTTTGATGAGTGCACAGGTCACAGGATTTTGATGAGTGCACAAGTCAAAGGATTTTGATGAGTGCACAGATCAGAGGATTTTGATGAGTGCACAGATCAGAGGATTTTGATGAGTGCACAGGTCAGAGGATTTTGATGAGTGCACAGGTCAGAGGATTTTGATGAGTGCACAGGTCAAGGGATTTTGATGAGTGCACAGGTAAGATGATTTGAGGATTTTGATGAGTGCACAGGTCATAGGATTTTGATGAGTGCACAGGTCAAAGGATTTTGATGAGTGCACAAGTCAGAGGATTTTGATAAGTGCACAGGTCATAGGATTTTGATGAGTGCACAGGTCATAGGATTTTGATGAGTGCACAGGTCATAGGATTTTGATGAGTGCACAGGTCAGAGGATTTTGATGAGTGCACAGGTCAAAGGATTTTGACGAGTGCACAGGTCAAGGATTTTGATAAGTGCACAGGTCAAGGATTTTGATGAGTGCACAGGTGCACTGTCTGAATCAGGGATCAGCTTACATTCTTGTGGTTCCACCGACTTCAAACCGAGGGTCACAAAGATTGGACGGTGGTCACTTCCATCCAGTTGTTCCTCTACCTGTCTCTCTGGTGACATTCTTGTTCATGTCTTCGGAGCAAATGCAAGATCAGAGTGGTAGCTGGTGTGCCATCGCCTGGAGCAGAAAGCCTGGCAATCAAGAGGGCTGTTGAAGAGGATGAACCTTCTGTCATCCTATCACTTTTCTTCTTTTTCATCTGGACGATCTATGTGCTCATACTCCTCCCAGTTATCTAAGTGACTGTTGAAATCACTGACTACCAGGTATGTAAGTTGACAGTCGAAGGAGGGGGGCTCTGTCATTTAGGAGGTAGAAGTTGAGGCTGTGTGACAGGGCTGTAATTTACGCTAGCTTTCAAAACATGCCTGACGTCAATCTGGCTCTAGAGATACAGGCAAATGTGGCGGCACGAACGTTATGCAACACTCTCAAAAGCTAACCTGTGAAGTGAGATGAGACAGAACTGCATGTGGTCCCAGTCTTCCCCCTGAGACCACAGTACCCTGAAGACTGGGCGGAAGCCAAATAGGGCCTCCAAAATCTAAAATGAGTTAAACTGACAGGATTCCAAACCCCAACCTTCCTGTCGTTTAGTTAGATGCACTAACCACTATAGAATGGCTGCTGCTGTTTCTTTTTATTTCTTTCCACAAAGTTTCTCTTTTCTTTCTTTTCGTTTAGTTTTTCTTTTCCCTTGACCATCGACAGGTAGTCAGTTCTTGTGTAAGAGCCATGGGCTCAAGATCTGTTATGTCAAATTCAGTCCAAGCCTGCAACATTAAAACTGACCTGTTCGCTGCCCATCTTAATGTTTCCATCATTCTGGTGGCGTCAGCAAGGTGTTTCTTACATCCATTCTCCCCCTTCCACCCTCCGCATTTCAAGACATGCGACAGCACCTAGGGTTTTGTGCAGGATCAGTGAGTCTGGCATACAATGAAAAATTGCATGGAGCGCATAGTATGGATTTGTCATGAATGTAATGAACCCCACCTGAACAAATTCCAAACTCCAAACTCTGCCGCCGCGGGAGTTGAGGGTTGGGGAACCTGACATGTTTACATGCAGAAGACTACCTGGACGTATGGAGTAGCCAGAAAGACGTGTACACAGGTAAACTGTTGATAGA
>JAPXFY010000018.1:38809315-38811815 GCA_030674185.1 Monoplex corrugatus | reverse complement strand
GTTTGTCCTCATTCCAACTCAGACACAAGCTTTCTAAAAGGATTTCGCTTGTCTAAACTGAAAGATACAGGTATTCCAGCACACAGGCTTATTTCTGCAGGCTTTCATTCGTCTAACGACGATGACCCCAAGACTATCAGCTCTGCAGGATACCGACCCATCCGTATCTAGATAGCTATCTGTTTGAAACTCTTGGCACCTGGCTCCAGATCGAAAAAGAACTGAAGAAGACTTCAAACGGTTGTCCTGATAATTTCGTGTTTTGAAAAGCAGCAGGTTTTAGATTAGGATAGCGCCACCCCCATTTTTCTCTCTATGGGACTTTCTCTGTGTCTACTTTCTTTTTCTCTCCCTCTGCCTCCCTCGCTGCCCGTGTGTATGTGTGTGTGTGTGTGTGTGTGTGTGTGTGTGTGTGTGTGTGGTGTGTGTGTGTGTGTGTGTGTGTGTGTGTGTGTGTTGCGGCGTGTGTGTCTGTGTGTGTGCGTGCATGTGTGTGTGTGTGTGGTGTGTGTGTGTATGCGTGTGTTTTGTGTGTGTGTGTGTGTGTGTGTGTGTGTGTGTGTGTCTCCCAAAGTCCAACCCCTCGTCCACGTCGTGGGAGACGGAAACAGGTCAAGCTGGCTAACGGGGCTCTGGTGAAGCTGTGACTGGCCTAGCAAGCCGACAGTGGATTCTTCAACCGCTAAGAAAACTAAAAGGAGATACAAACGGACGGATACCAACGGAAAAAGACCTCGCAATGGAAACGGACATCGAGATAGGAATAGCGACTACACTGGAACATGGAACATCTGCGGCCTAACAGACAAGGAACCAGAAATTGTGGAATTCATGACCAAAAGAAAGATCTCCATCCTGGCATTTCAGACACTAGGAAGAAAGGAGAAGGAACGAAAGAAATCCATTCAAACTTTGTTCTCATCTGGAGTGGTGTCAGGAAAGACCAGAGAGCAACGCATGGTGTGGGATTCATCCTACACCCAGACATAGCAAAGAATCTCATGAGTACAGAATACATATCAGAAAGATTGATTAAAATCGGTGTAAGAAAGTCCAACAAAATCGTCTACTATATCCAAGCATATGCACCGTGTAACGATTCGTACTCAGAAGAGGAGAAAGACTCATTCTATCAAGAGCTCTCCGACCTCATCAACAGCACCCCTGACAAAGAGGACCTGTATGTCATGGGGGATTTCAACGGCAGAGTTGGTGAGAGAAGAAACCCGTGGACAAAACATCTTGGACCCCACAGTGACCACAGAACACCTTGCAATTACAACGGGAACCACGTGCTGGAACTATGTGCAGAGCATGATCTGATCATCACCAACACCTTTTTCCAACATCGAGCCTCCCAAATTTACACCTGGTACAAATGGAACGACCTCAGCATCTCGTCTCAAATCGACTTCATACTTGCAAGATCTAGAACACGTTACGCCATCAAAGACTCAAAAGCCATCCCCAATGCCAACCTTGACACTGACCACAGGCCTGTCATTCTGGCCTCCAGTACTCAGAAGGAAAAAATAACAACTGCTAGGAAGAACCAGCCTGAAAAGATCAACCTCCTCAAACTGGAAGAGAAAGAAGTGCAAGAACAGATTGAAAGTGCTATCAAGGTGAAACTTGACCCCATTGATACAACCCCCCTCATCATGGAACAAGCCTGGGACACCTTCAAGCCAGCTCTCTTGAACACCTTAAGGGAAGTTTGCGGGACAAAGAAATGTAGAGGTAAAAACAGGAAAGCTACAGCCTGGTGGAACCAAGAGGTGAAGGAAGCCATCAAGAAAAAGAAGCAGCTATATAAAGCTTGGGTCAAGACCAAGATAGAAGAGGACTACGTCAAGTACAGAATCGCAAGAAGACATAGTAAACGTGTTGTGAAAGCCTCCAAAGAAAAATCTTGGGCGACCTATGGAGAGAAGTTAAGTGAAATTTGCAAGAACTCCCCAAGAGAATTTTTCAAAAGTGTGAAGACGATGAGAGTAAGAGATGAGCCATTCAACCCAACAACAGTAGTGAATGATGCAAATGGAGAGGCACTACACAAAGAAGAGGAAATTCTGAAAAGATGGGAAGACTATTTTAAAGAACTTTTAAACCCATCTGGAGTCCAGGCTTCCAGCTCCCAGTTCTCACCACGCTATAAAGACCAGTTAGAGCCCCAAATCCTTGAAGCAGAAACACGAAAAGCAATTAAGACCAGCCCAAAGGGCAAAGCAGCAGGCAATGATGGCATAACAACTGAAGCCATCCTTGCATGCGGAGAAACGGGAGTTAAGTGGCTCACCATCATCTTCCAGAAAGCATGGGAAGAGAGGAAAGTACCAATGGACTGGCAAAATGCAATAGTGGTGCCAATTTGGAAGAAGAAGGGCAGCAAGAAAGACTGCAGCACATACAGAGGCATTTCACTTCTCAGCCATGTAGGGAAAATGTATGCAAAGATTCTGGAACAGCGCACAAGAGCCAAAGCAGAACACCTACTGAG
>JAPXFY010000018.1:38794315-38796815 GCA_030674185.1 Monoplex corrugatus | reverse complement strand
ACAACAATAAAACACCAGTAACTAACTAAACCACCAATAAAAACACCACGTAAGTAACTAACCAACAATAAAACACCACGAAGTAACTAACCAACTATAAAAACACCACGTAAGTAACTAACCAACTATAAAACACCACGTAAGTAACTAACCAACCTATAAAACACCACGTAAGTAACTAACCAACCTAATAAAACACCACGTAAGTAACTAACCAACCCAATAAAACACCACGTAAGTAACTAACCAACCTATATAAAACACCACGTAAGTAACTAACCAACCAATAAAACACCACAGTAATAACTAACTAAACATATAAATAAAACACCACGTAAGTAACTAACCAACCAATAAAACACCACAAGTAAATAACCAACCAATAAAACACCACGTAAGTAACTAACAACCAATAAAAACACCACGTAAGTAACTAACCCAAACCCAATAAAACACCACGTAAGTAACTAACAACATAAAACACCACGTAAGTAACTAACCAACCATAAAACACCAGTAAGTAACTAACCAAACCATAAAACACCAGTAAGTAACTAACAACCAATAAAACACCACGTAAGTAACTAACAAACCAATAAAACACCACGTAAGTAACTAACCAACCAATAAAACACCACGTAAGTAACTAACCAACAATAAAACACCACGTAAGTAACTAACCAACCATAAAACACCACCAAGTAACTAACTATAAAACACCACGTAAGTAACTAACCAACCAATAAAACACCACTAAGTAACTAACCAACCTATAAAACACCACGTAAGTAACTAACCAAACCAATAAACACCACGTAAGTAACTAACCAACCAATAAAACACCAGTAAGTAACTAACCAACCAATGAAACACACGCAAGTAACTAACCAACCTAAAAACACCACGCAAGTATAACCAACCTATAAACACCACGTAAGTAACTAACCAACCTAATAAACACCACGCAAGTAACTAACAACCTATAAAACACCACGTAAGTAACTAACCAACCTACATAAAACACACACGCAAGTAACTAACCAACCTATAAAACACTACGCAAGTAACCAACCAATAAAACACCATGTAAGTAACTAACCAACCAATAAAACACCACGCAAGTAATTAACCAACCAATAAAACACCACGCAAATAACTAACTAACCAATAAAACACCATGTAAGTAACTAACCAACCAATAAACACCACGCAAGTAACTAACAACCTATAATACACCACGCAAGTAACTAACCAACCTATAAAACAGCTGGCACGAGTTTTCATCTAAAAACAAACAAACAAAAAAAACAATCGATCAACCAACCCAAAAAACAAACAAACCAAACCAAAAAAAAAAGGCAAAAACCAAAACCAAAAAAAAGAAAAGAAAAACCAAAACCAGCCAACCAACCAACCAACCAATCAACCAACCAACCAACCAATAACAACCAACCAACCAACCAATAACAACCAACCAACCAAACAACAACAACACAACAACAACAACAAAAACAACAACAACAACGACAACGACAAAAGTGGCGAGATTCCTTCATGTGAATACTCTGGAAAAACAGATTGTCTCACAAATCAATGGCGGGAATCGTGTAACGTCATACAGGTTGCGGGGCCCATCCTATGCAAATAATTCACGGGCCACACAATGATTTATAATCCCATCAAAAGTGAGAATAGGATCAGAAGCATCAAGTTACAGGACCAGAATGAATGAGTTTTTTTTTTTTTTTGCTTCTCTGGCTGGAGGCAACAGCTGGTTTGGTTGTTCATCTGACCATGAAAGGTGCCTTGGTTTTTCTTTGTGGGGTCAGAAACGATAGGTGTTAAAAGATAGAGTTATCTTACCTTTGATGCAGCTCCAGAACAAAGGATCAGAAAACTTATCTGATAAATGCTAGTCTAACAGCCCCTCAACTTCTCTGTCTCTGTCTGTCTGTCTGTCTGTGTCTGTGTCTGTATATCTCTCTGCCTGTGTCAGTCTGTCTGTCTGTCTGTCTGTCTCTGTCTGGTTCTCTGTCTGTCTCTTTCTCTCTTTCTGTCTGTCTCTTTCTGTCTGTCTGTCTCTCCCTTTCTCTCTCTCTTTCTCTCTGTCTGTTATATGTCCGTCTGTCTGTCTCTCTCTGTGTCTGTCTCTGTCTCTGTCTGTCTTTGTCTTTCTGTCTCTCTCTTTGTCTCCTGTCTGCCTCTGTTTTGTTTCTGTCTCTCTGTCTGTCTGTCTGCCTCGGTCTCTGCCTCTGTCTCTGTCTGTTTGTCTGTCTGTCTGTCTGTGTGTGTCTCTCTCTCTCTCTTCTCTCTCTCTCTCTCTCTCTCTCTCAGGCATTGTAGTCATGTGGATAAAACGATAGATTTCCAGTAAGAAGGTCCTAAGTTCGATCTGAGTGAACACCTCTGCCTGATGGTACAGGGTGAAGATTTTTCTGATCTCCAAAGGTCAACGTATGTGCAGACCTACCGGAGCCTAAACCTACTATGTGTTCTTACA
>JAPXFY010000018.1:38781815-38786815 GCA_030674185.1 Monoplex corrugatus | reverse complement strand
TCCCAGCGCAATAAAATCTTTCTTGAACAAACTCAACTCCAGAAAATTGTTAATCTAAGGGACATAAGTACAGATCAACTCCAGACAATTGTTAATCTAAGGGACATAAGTACAGATAATTGTAATAGTTACAGAGTCAATTCCCTTGGCATGTGAGTCGCACACATTCTTATCTCCGCTGATGATGCTCAATCCGTCTGTATTGTTCTGTATTATTCTGAATCGCGACAATGTAAATTCTAGCAGACGATGATCAATGTAAGAGACACAAATACCCATAATATCCAGACAGTCACTTCCTTTGGTAACCTCACTTGCGAAGGAGTAAATAAAACCGACGCTTCGTCATGTCTATTGATCTACCATCACTGACATATGTAGATATAATATATCCTTATCCATCAATGGTGATAAAATAGATGGCAAGTTTGTAGTCCTTCAAGCATGATTATTACTTTAAACAAGTTCATTTTGGGAAGCACTTACTTCCACACGAGAGAGAGAGAGAGAAAGAGAGAAAGAAGAGAGAGAGAGAGAGAGAGAGAGAGAGAGAGAGAGAGAGAAAAATAACAACGAGAGGAAGAAAAACAACGAGAGAACAGAGGAGAGAGAGAGAGAGAGAGAGAGAGGGAGAGAGAGAGAGAGAGAGTAACAGAGAGAGAGAGAGAGAGAGAGAGAGAGAGAGAATAATAACGAGAGAGAGAGAAGAGAGAGAGAGAGAGAGACAGACAAGAGAGAGAGAAGACAAGACAGAGAGAGAGAGAGAAAGACAAGAGAGAGAGAGAGATACAGAAGACAGAGAGAGAGAGAGAGAGAAAGAGAGAGAGAGAATAATCAGAGAGACGAAAGACAGAGAGAGAGAGAGAGAGACAAGAGAGAGAGAGAGAGAGAGAGAGAAAGACAGACAGAGAGAGGGAGAGAGAGAGACAGAGAGAGAGAGAGAGAGAGAGAAGGTGAGAGAAAGAGAGAGAAGAAAGAGAGAGAGAGAGAGAGAGAGAGAGAGAGAGAGAGATGGGAAGGGTGAGAGAAAGACAGGAGGGGAGAGAAAGAGAGAGATGGGAGCGGGGATGGAAGAAGAAAGCTCACATTATTTTCTTGTTGGAATCCTATCCCAAAGGCTCAATTTATAATTAATTCCTCCAGATTTGTGGTGATGAAGGAGGTCTGCTTCAACAAAGAGGGTTGATAAGGGGAGAGCACTTTTAGCCTGAGAGATTCTTGTGCAAAAAAACCCATTTCAAAGCCAATCTTGCCACAACACACTTTCTGCTTGTCATTCTGTTGCATAGATTCTCTGTCTGTGTGTGAGTCGGTCTGTCTGTCGTTGTCCGGTTTTGTAGTGGTATGTGTTTGTGTTAGTGTGTGTGTGTGTGTGTTGTGTGTGTGTGTGTGTGTGTGTGTGTGTGTGTGTGTGTGTGTGTGTGTGTGTGTGTGTGTGTGTGTGTGTGTGGTGTAGTGTGTGTGGTGTGAGTGTGGTGTAGTGTGGTGTGTGTCGTGTGTGCGTGTGTGCGGTTGGTGATGCGTGTGTGTGTGTTGTGTGTGTGTGCGTGTGTGTGTGTGTGAGTGTGTGTGTGTGTGTGTGTGTGTGTGTGGGAGTGAGAGAGAGAGAGTGTGTGTGTGTGTGAGTGTGTGTGTGTATATGTGTGTGTGTGTGTGTGTGTGAGAGAGAGAGAGAGAGACAGAGAGAGAGTGTGTGTGTGTGTGTGCGTGTGTGTGTGTGTGCACGCACGCGAGCACGCGCGTGTGTGTGTATGTGTGTGTGTGTCTGCGTGTGCGTGTGCTGCGCGCACGTGTGATCGCAATTCTCCAATCAGTAGCCAGGTAAAACAGATTTTCCGACCCATCATAATTGACTTTCATTTTTTTTTCTTTCTTTTATCTTTTGTTCTTGTTGTTTTTCTTAAATTCATTTAAATCTTTTTTTTTTTACAATACACAATGTCTTTTACAATATAACATCACTTACAATTCAAATCAAGGGAAAAATCAAGATACGCAAAAGAAAGGAAAAAAAGACATACAAATTGAAACAGATGGTGGGGCAAAATATAAAGCAGCTAGTCATTTATAACATTTTTAAAGTCAAAGTCAACAACATAATACATGTACACTTAAGATCCAAAACAAGTGCGACACCCCGCGCCCAAGCAAACAGGAACCAGAAGAACAAGAAAACCAATATAAGCGCGTATTTACCAAAACAAGACAAAACGAGCGCAAATTTTCGGCCAACCGGCCTTTATCAAGCGCGAACGCACGGTCACAAACAGACCACAAACACCAAACAACGGATAATAAAAACAGGACTAAAAACTTCCCTGCCGCCTCGTCCAGTGGATAAAAAGGGACCAAATGGAATGCCCATGTCTTCATGAGCAGTAGTAAGAAGTGGGGAGAGATCTAAGTTGTCAAAATAAGGCATACAATACGAAGAGAGATACGTTACATCCTCATTGCTACAAACACATTTGACATCACATGCAACGAAGAGTCACACTTGATTAATTTGCAATAGAGGAACCAATAATTGAAGAATAAAACAATTTCCTTTCCTCCTTTTCCTATCGGTATTGACTGGTGCCGTTTTCTTGTTGCCATATTGTTTATTGAAGTCTGTTCATTGTCAATAAAAATAAATAGAACAACAAGGTTAAAAATCGTTTCCTCTTTATTGTATCCTTGTCAAAACAAAACAGGCATACCAGAAATTCGAAGTCCATAAACACAGCACGCGTGTCATATCAGTATTTTTTAATGGAAATACATAAACTACTGGGATGATAGCATCGCTTATGCTGTTGGACCAACGTCCTACTGCATTCTGGGATACCTAGTAACGGTAAACAATAGCATGCTGGACTATATTTAGTCTGCTACTTACTTAGACAGATGAACAGAACATTGTTCCCCAAATTTAACGAATACATCTATGAATAAATTACTAACAATCTACATTCTTCAGTTTCCTGATTACATTTACATGACTTTTGATGAAAACGTTTTTTTAAAAACTGGTTTTCAAATATTTCAGCGGAAATTAACATATGCATGCAGCACAAAGTTTTAATTCATTTTCTTCATTCCTTCTTGCCTTCCTTTCTTTTTTCCTTCCTTCCTTCCTTCCGTCCTTCCTTCCTTTCTTCCTTCCTTCCTTTACTTTCTTTTTTATTTTTCAGCTTCCTCTTTTTATTTTATTCTTATTGTCTCTTCCTTCCTTCCTTTTCCTTTCTTTTTTACTTTTTATCTTCCTCCTTCTTATTGTCTTTTCCTTCCTTCCTTCTTTTCTTTCTTTCATTCTTACTATATCTTCCTTTCTTCCTTCCCTCCTTTCCATCATTCTTACTCTCTCTCTCTTTCATCCTTCCATCCTTTTCTTTCTTTGTGTTTCTCTAATGTAATGATTAAAGACCGTTTCAACGTGAAATCATCGTTGTCGATGGAAGCTACGCGCAACCTTGCCTTTACACGCCTACCCATGCAGTCATCACCACTCTCTTTTCCTCTTTCCGATTTCATTTATCTTCCTGTTCCTGATCCCTCTTCGTCCCTTTAATCATTCAAACTAACCACAATGAGGACAATCAGTCAACCCTAGACATTGTTCTCTTGACGTTGATTTGGGATTTCTGTCACCTACAAGGGTGGAAAGATTCAGATCAAGAGATGAGGTAGATGTATTTCTTTTTTTCTCTCTCTGTTTCTGTCTGTCTGTCTCTCTGTCTTTCTCTGTTTCTCTGTCTATCTGTCTGTCTGTCTGTCTCTCTCTCGGCCTGTCTATCTGTCTCTGTCTCTCTGTCTCTGTCTGTCGGTCTGTCGGTGTGTCTTTCTGTCTGTCTGTCTGTCTCTCTCTCATATCGGTATCTCTTATTGATGAGAGATAGAACAATGCCCCTTGAAGAGGATAATTCAGTTGAGTCTGTGACAAATTTTCTGAAATTTTCCTCAGCTGCTCGATTCAGACCGACCAGGAAATAGACGTCGGGCTCCAAAAATTTATTTAGTCTATATGGAAGATTATTTAAAAAAAAAAATAGATACATCAAATTTGCCCTACAAAACAAGTCACCAATTCTTAAGCAAAAAAACAACAACAAACAAACGAAAAAAAAAAACAACCTAATGTTCACGGTCATGGAGATCCCAACACATATGCAAAGAGAACATGTTCAAACAAGGAATGTTTTCTTTTGAAATCAAGCATATATTATTACCAAATTTGGTCACTATGTCAGTCTGAATTCAGAAAAGGAGCTTGACAGTCCTTGCGTGTGGATGTCCCTGGTCCAATGGCAGTTCCAAATTGCTCACCTTACGTTTTTTTTCTAATTCGTACCAATAATATAAAGGAGGTAATTATCAAAATGGACAAACGGATGGGTTAAAAAAGAAGTGAAGCTTATTAAAGAAGACGATAATGATGACAATGATGATGATCAGAATAAATACGGTAACATGCTGATGACAATGTTAACGATTATGAGAGAGAAAGAAAAAACCTTCATGGAGGAGGAATAGGAAGAAGACCAAAGCAGAAAAAGACAGAACTGACGGAAGAAAAAGAAAAAGAAAAATGTAGCTACAGCCCTAGTGGGAAAAAAAGGGGAAAAGAAAGATACATCAGTGTTGACGATAGACGGCCAGGACAAAAAAAAAAAAATAATGGGGAACATCTTTCACTCTACATTAACCCTTTGATTCCCGCGACCCCGTTCACCAGCATCCTGCATTGCCAACCATGCCATCAAAACAAACAAACAAACAAAAACTTGACCCTTTGACTCCCTCACCCCATCCACCAGCTTCCTGCAGGTGGATAGGGTGTGGGAGTCAAAGGGGTTAAGTTTTTGCATTTGGTGGATAGGGTGCAGGAGTCAAAGGGTTAACTCCCCCCCCCCCCCCCCTACGCTGAGCACCACATCCACCTCTTTCCCCCCAAAGTCCCATCCCAACATTTCACTGCTCTCCTCCTTTTCCACATCTCGAGATCCCCAGGAGATTGC
>JAPXFY010000018.1:38766815-38776815 GCA_030674185.1 Monoplex corrugatus | reverse complement strand
GTTGAATGTATGTATGAGTGGTGCCTGTCTTTCTGTGTTTCTCTTTGCCTCTCTTGTTTCTCTCTATCTGGTTTATCTTCCAGTGTGCGAGTGAGTGAGTGAGTGAGTGAGTGAGTGTGTGTGTGTGTGTATGTGTGTGTATGGTGTGTGTGCATGTATGTGCACACGTGTATGTATGTGCACATGTGTGTGTATGTGCATGTGTGTGCACGTTGGCGCGAGTATGAGCTTGTCACAATCACATTGACCGCGCAGAACAGCTGCTATTCAACAGAGGAGAGACTAACGGAAGCTGAACCCAAAGCCACAGGCTTCCTTCCCATATAACGCCTGTGGAAGATGGTGCTTTCAGGATTGGTCTTCATGTAGTATCCCACATGAAGACATACATTAGGCCATAGGGACTTGTAAGCCTGTTCATCTCTTGGATCAGAGGAAGCGTACATCGTATGATTTTTGTTTGTATTGGGCATGGTGTGTGTGTATGTAGTGTGTGTGTGTGTGTATGTGTGTGTGTGTGTGTGTGTGTGTGTGTGTGTGTGTGTGTGTGTGTGTGTTGTGTGTGTGTGTGTGTGTGTTCGTTCGTTCTTTGATTTAACGTCTTTTCACTATAAGTGATATTAGACGGGGAGGTGTGTGTGTGTGTGTGTGTGTGTGTGTGTGTGTGTGTGTGTGTGTGTGTGTTGTGTGCGGTGTGTGTGTAGTGTTGTGTGGTGTGTGTTAAGTGTGTGTTGTATGTTATGTGCGTGTCAAGTGTGCTCATGCTGTGTTTTAAATTTATGTTAAATGTATGTTTATGTGTGTGTAAGTTGTCGTGTGGTGTGTTGAGTGTGTATTTGAGAAGTAGGTGGGATGTGAATGTGTATGGTGTGGTGCGTGTTTGAGTATGTGTGTAGGTATGTGTGTGTGTGTGTTATGTGTGTATGTATGTGTGTGACTGTGTGTGATGTAACGTGTGCATGCGTGTGTACTGTGTGCATACGCTGTGCGCGTGCGTTTTGGCAAGCGGTGTACAAAAAAAAAACAAATGCACACGAATTCCATCTCAAAGCACAAAAGAGCGAGTCTGCATTCAACAGACTGCCTCTCATCTGATTTGCAGAGATATAAATATGTCTTGCTATTTTCTTTCCCAACATAATCGAAATCAAAACAGTCGCCTGGTATCTCTGGCTCCATCTCGTGATTGTCTGGCATTCTGTGTAGAGTGTGTGTCTGTGTCCGCGTGCGTGCGTGCGCGCGCGCGCGCGCGTGTGTGTGTGTGTGTGGTGAGTGTTTGTATGTGTGTATATGTGTGTGTGTACGTGTGTGTGTGAGTCTCTGTGTATGTGTGAGTGTGTGTGTGTGTGTGTGTGTGTGTGAGTGATTGTGTGTGTGTGTGTGTGAGCGTGCGTGCGTGCGTGCGTGCGTGGTGTGTTCTGCATGGCGTGGAGTCTGTGTGTATGTTCTAAATAGTATGGCATGCATGGCGTGTACGTACGTGCGTGTGTGTGTCTAAGCGCGCATACGCATGTGCGTGTGTACATGCCTCTCTATCTATCTGTCCCTCTGTCTCTGTCTCCGATCTCTCTCTCATGTATGTCTCTCCCTTCCTCCCTCCCTCTCCCCTTCTCTCTCTCTCCCTCTCCTTCTCTCTCTAGCTCCCACCTCTCTCTCTTTCTCTTTATAAAATTATATATATATAAATACATATATATAAATACATATATTCCTTCCCCCCTCTCTCTCTTTCTCTTTATATATATATATTCCCTCCCCCCCATCTCTCTTTCTCTTATATATATATCCCCCCCTCTTTATCTCTTTCTCTTTATATATAATATATATGTATGTGTGTGTGTGCGTGTGTGTGCGTGCACGCGCGCACCTGTATGTGAACGTGGGAATGTGGGTGTGTGCGTGTGAAGAAACAGAGGGAGAAAGAGAGAGACAGGGAGAGAGCAGCACAGAGAGAGAAGGAGAGGGAGAGAGAGGAGAGGGAGAGAGAGAGAGAGACAAGGGGAGAGGGAGAAAGGGAGGGAGAGACAGAGACAGACAGAGAGAAAGGTAAGGACAGTCACGTGAGAAAGAATGGAGAGAATACAAAAAGAAAAACATGTTATTTTTTTTGGAGTAATGACACAAGCAATATAATTTTACAGCCACTTCTCTCACTCTCAGAGTCTACACTGATACAAATACATTACCGGTATCAGTCACAGCAGGAATCACCAAAATGATGTACAATTGGAATATCAGAGACAAGCAGAAAAAGAAAAAAAGAAAAGAAAAAGAAGAGAAAGAGAGAGAGAGAGAAAGAGGGAGAGGGAGAGAGAGGGAAGGAGAGACAGAGACAAAGAGAGACAGAGACAGAGCAAGAGCAAGAGACAGAGACAGAGAGACAGAAAGAAAGGGGAGACGGAGACAGAGAGAAAAAAATGGAGACAGAGAGAAAAAGTGAGTGAGAGAGAGAGAGAGAGAGAGAGAGAGAGAGAGAGAGAGAGAGAAAGAAATGAGAAAACACACACACACACACACACACACCACACACACACACACACACACACACACACTAGCATCTACTATTAGGTAGAAAGGTAGAAAGAAACTCTAGGGAGAGCTAGACAACAGAAGGTCTTCAGAGAAGTAACCCCCTTTAGACAAGTGTTTCGGCCCTGAATTCCTTACACTCTCGGGGGGCCGGGCCACATCCAGGTCATGACTCCTGGATGCCCTTCTGCTGTTGTCTATTTTTTTTTTTTTCCCACGCCGGGGAGCGAACCTGGGCGATTCTGCGCTTCAGAACTGCAGTACGCGGTTTTACCAATGTGCTAACGGGGCACACATCATCTGTAGGGAATTTAATCCTTATGAAGTTCACTTTTGGTTCCTCCTTGCCTAGATCCAGCTTGAGCTCCTTTCTGCTGCCTCTGCCATCGCTTTAAGGGCTCTAGTCCTCTTCTTCCCAGAAATGGCGAGTTGTTTCATGAGATCATAAGCGGAGGTGCCCACAAACCCTCTTGCCCCGACCTCTATGGCGAAGATTTTGACCCGCAGACCTGCTTTCTTCAGGGTGCTGGCAAGACCGGCGTATTTTTCGGTCTTGTAGATATGTGCTTCTTCCATTCTGCTTTCGTATGGCACAGTGAGTTCTATCAGAATCACTTGTTTCGAGGAGTCAGAGTGGAGAGCGATGTCTGGTCTCATGCCTGTCTTGCTGATGACATCTGGGTAATTTCTCCACTCTGGGAGGTCTGCTGTACACTCCCAGTCGACTGCTCCATCCAGAAGACCCTTTGGCAATGTGCTGGTTGTCATAGCACTTTCGGGCCAGACCTGTTTCCCTCCTGCTTTGTAGAACGTTGTCATAGCAATTGGTGCGTTTGGAGTCATGGTTTTTTCGCTAACCACGTCTGTGATCACTTTCAGAACTTGGTTGTGCCTCCATGTATACCTTCCTTGGGCTAGCGCTACTTTGCAAGAGCTTAGGACATGTTCCACTGTTTGTTTATTCTGACAGAGCGGACATGCTGGGTCGTCTGATTTCCCCCATTTCACTAAGTTTGCATTCGAGGGGAGCAGGTCATATACAGATCTGAGGAGGAAGCTTGTCCTTAGAGGAGCCATGTGCCACATATCGTTCCAGCTGAGACTTCTTTGGAGTGCACTGTCCCATGTTGTCCATTGCCCCTGTTGACCTTGCTGGACTGCCTTCTGCACTCTTTTGACATCTTCTTCTTCCTTCAACTCCTGTATGATCATGTCTCTTTTTTCCTTCCCTTTGGCTTTGGACCACCACTGCATTTTTGTTGCTCCCAGTCCCTGTCTGTTGGTTTGCGTGTGTCCAATTATTTCTTTGATGCTGAGGTTTCTCTTGGCATTGTTTACAGCCTCTTGGACTTTCCACTTTCTGCCAGTTCTCAGCTTTGGATGAACTGATCTCACGATATTGTCTTCCGATTCCTCCAGTATGCTCAACAGTCTTGCTTTTCCAACTTTGTATTCCTCCACTATGGATTTGAGAGGTAGCTTCAGCATTGCTTGACGACAGTAGAATGCAACATCAGTGAGACCAGGTGGGACACCGAGCCATTTTCTTGTGTATTTGTTGATTTTGGCTTCCATTGCTTCGACTGTGCTGGTGCAAATGTCATAGATTAGCAGTGGCCACAGCAGCTTTGGTATCAGCATGAACTGTAGACACCAGACTTTGTATTTGCCTGGCAGTCCGCAGTTATCTATTTTCTTCAGGCCTTCTTCTGCTGTTTGCTTGGTTTCACATCCCCTTTGTGTGTCTTTCAGGGAGTCATCATACCATCTTCCGAGACTTTTTACTGGCTCTTCTGTGACAGTGGGGATGGCTTGGTTGGCTACCATGAATTTGACTGAATCTGCCACTTTTCCTTTTCGCAGTGAGAGACTTCGGGATTTCTTAGGTTTGAACCTCATTCTTGAAGAGGCCACCAGCTCATCCAGCTGCTTTAAGATTTGGTGTGTCTCTTCCTCATCCGTGGACAAGACTGTTGTGTCATCCATGAAAGCTTTCAGAGGAGGCATCTGGTATCCATCTCCCAGATTCACTGGACCTGAACTCTTCATTGCAGCTTTCAAGATGACTTCCATTGCCAACACGAACAGTATGGGAGAGATTGCACAGCCCATTGCAATGCCCACCTCTAGGTCTATCCAGTCCGTGGTGTATTCTTTGGTAGAGAACCGCATTGAGAACCCTTGGAAATACTTCCTCAGCATTGTTCGGATGTTTTCTGGGATGTGATACATTTCAAGAGCCAGCTGGATCATATCGTGTGGAACTGATCCATATGCATTCGCCAGATCAAGCCAAACTACGTCAATGTCTCTCTTCTCTGTTCTTGCTTTTTGGATGGCATCCCAAATCAACGTGGCATGTTCCAAGCATCCAGGCATTCCTGGTATGCCTCCCTTTTGGACTGACATATCCAGATACTTGTTTTCAGTCAGGTATTTTGTCAATCTTGCTGCCATAACAGAGAAGAAGATTTCCCCCTCCGACGTTCAGAAGTGATATTGGCCTGAACTGATTGATGCTGCTGGAGTTCTGCTCCTTCGGAATGTACACTCCTTCAGCTCTCATCCATTGGTCGCTGATCTTCTGGTTCCTCCATGCTGATCGAATCATCTTGTGGAGCCACTCGAGCACTTTTGGGCATTTCTTGTAGAGCAGGTATGGTATTCCGTTTGGTCCAGGTGCTGACTTGGCTCTGGCTTTCTTTACTACGTTCTTCACTTCATCCAGTGTTGGTGGTTTGTTATTGAATTTTCCTTCTGGCGCTGCAGGCCAAACCAGATTCTGGATTTCAGGTAGTGCCTCGCGCTGAGAATCGGAATATGTTTCCCTGAGATGCTGCTCTAGGGTTTCCTTGCCCACTGTGAGAGTCCCTGATTTGGGTTGTTCAAACAGCTTTCTTGCAAAGTCAAAGGGATCTTTGAAGAAACGATCTTGAGTCTTCTTCTTTTTGCTCTTTCTTCGCCTTGCTGATTCCACTTTGCTGAGAGCATTGTGTTTGGCCTTCAGATCTTTCCAGAGTTCCAGGAGCCCTTGCTTCTCGAATTCTGAGGCAGTTTTCATTCGCTTTTTAAGCTTCCTTTTCTCCCTCCGGATGCTCTCCATCTGTTGCTGTCTTCTGGATTTCTGGGGAGGCGTTTTTGTCTTTGGCTGCTTCACTCCATAAGTGTCCCTGCAGATAGAGTATATGATGTCTCCGTATGTGTCAAGTTTGTGTTCCAGCGTACTGTTCCCTATTAGCGCATTCAGCTTAAGGACAAGTTCCTCATCTAATTTCTCCCATTGTTCTTTTGCACCGGCAGGCGGCAAATTGAGTTTTCCACGTTTGGCGTTAAGAGCTTGTGCAAAATCCGCATCAGAACCGTCAGCGTGGATGTCCTTGGCACTATGGTTTAAATCCTGGCCTTGGTCAACCAACGTCTCACCTGCTATCGCAGTGCGCTGCTGCTGGTTCGTATGTGTCTTCAAACAGCCCATTTTTGTCCTGTGGATCTTCATGCCGCGTTTGGTGGTGAATCTCCTTCCACACGCACACGGAAATTCCATCTGGTCATTAATCATGATCCGTTGTGCGTTTCCAGTCGTGATGGAGTCAGTGCCGATGGATTCATCATTCTCTCCCCCTTTCGGTGAATCCTGGGAGCATCTTTCATTTAAAGAACTCGTGGCATGTTATCAAAGGCAAGGTGGGAAGCCAACCCACAAAGCCCGCAGATCTAGTCTTTCCCAGTGTCCTTCGGTCTTTCCCGAATGTCCTCCGAACTATTCCCGGAAGTCAATGGATTGACCATGTGCAGGTAGAAAGAAACTCTAGGGAGAGCTAGACAACAGAAGGTCTTCAGAGAAGTAACCCCCTTTAGACAAGTGTTTCGGCCCTGAATTCCTTACACTCTCGGGGGCCGGGCCACATCCAGGTCATGACTCCTATTAGCCAATAGCAAAACATTCATAATTTCTTATACACTGAGTCCATTGTCACATTTGGCTAGTTTACTGTTTATACAGTTATCTACGGTAAGCTAATTCATTTGTTAGCTTTTCCCTCTCCTCGTCGAATTGCCTTTTCTTTCCTTCGTTCTCAAGGTTGAGAATCTACAAGCGTTTTTGATTGCTCTTCCTTCACGTACCCCATCTGTCTGTCTGTCTTTCTGTCTCTCTCTCTCTCTCACGTACCCCCCCCCCCCCCTAAAATCACGTCAGTAAACAGACATTAACTTAATGATCACACACACACACACACACACACACACACACACACACACACACACACACACTCACAAACCACCACCACCATCACCACCACCACATCCACCACCACCAACACATCCATCACCATCACCACCACCACTACCACCACCACCACAAACAACAACAAGAAGGAAATATACGCAGGTGACTGATACTGACAGACAACTGGGGACAAATGCCATCTTTCACGCCACACGAAAAAAGCATACTGACCATCTCTACAAAATCCCTTCTTCATCCCATCTCCTCTCTTCCTCTCCCCTACCCCCTACCCCCTACCCCCTCCCCTCCCCTCCCTCGCACGACCTCAAGCGTCCCAAGAGCTTGTTTACAACCAGGATCTAGCAATTAAGAATCAATTCTTCATCCATTTCTCCCATCCCTCGCCCAACCAAATCTGCGAAGGGGAAGGAAGGCGTAAGGAGAAGTCATCTATTTCTTCCATCAGCCAACTTGCAACATGGGCCTTGCCTCTCTGTCTGTCTCTCTCTCTGTCTCTGTCTGTCTGTCTGTCTGTTTGTCTGTCTGTCTGTCTCTCTCTCTTTCTCTCTCTCCCTCTCTCTCTCTTTGTCTCTGTTTTTGTCTCTGTCTCTGTGTATGTCTCTCTCTGTCTCTGTCTTTGTCTGTCTGTCTCTCTGTTTCTCTCTCTCTTTGTCTCTGTTTTTTTGTCTCTGTCTCTGAGTATGTCTCTGTCTCTCTTTCTCTCTCTTTGTCTCTCTCTCTCTTTGTCTCTCTGTCTCTGTGTATGTCTCTGTCTCTCTCTCTCTTTGTCTTTGTCTCTCTCTGTGTCTCTGTCTCTCTCTTTGTCTCTGTTATTGTCTCTGTCTCTGTCTTTGTTTATGTCTTTCTCTCTGTATGTCTGTCTCTCTGTCTCTGTCTGTCTGTCTTTCTCTCTCTCTCTCTCTCTCTCTCTCTCTCGGCTCAGCGAACCCCTACCCCTTCTTCCCACTGTTTCTTTGCAATGCCTCCATCTCTCCCTCCCCCCCCCCTTCCTCCTCCTGATTCCCTCTAGCATCTTTGTCCATTCCCCCCACAACCAATATTTTCTCCTGTCATGTTGGGCAATGTGGCCATTTGGAGGCTTCGCCTTTTTCTCGATCTCTCTTCCTCGTCTGCAATTAGCTTACGCCAAAAATTGCTAACAATGGCAAGAGAGGAAATAAGAACATCGTCAAACTATATGAACATTCACTTTTTTAACAGATAAAATGAAGAATGACAAATGTGCAAAATGGAAAACAAAATACCCCCCCCCCTCCCCGCCCCCGCTCCACTAAACATTTGGATATGAAATGATAAAACTGAAAACAGAAAACAAAACATCCCCACCCTCTCCGACTACCAAACATTTGGATATGTCCCGTGCATGCTATAGATCTATAATAAATGAGACTGAGGGTGGGTGGGGGGTGGAGGAGAGAAAAACAAGGGAAGTTATCTCGTAATATTCCTTGTGATAACATGAAAAAATGCCCTTTTCGCTTTTGGAGTCATGATAATTTTGCTGCCACAGTTTCAGTTCAGTTTCAGTTTCTCAAGACGACGTCTCCGCGTTCGGAACGAATTCCACATGCGCTAACGTCACAGGTACAATGTGTATGGTGATCATGGCACATGCCTTAAACCTACACATTAACCCATGAGCTGGCCAGGTTCACAGGCCCTACCTAGCTTACGTTTTACCTACTGTATATTTTACACTGGTATCGTATCAGCCTATCCCTGGAACAATCCTGGTTACATGTAAATGACATGTGTATATATGTTATCTTAACTTCAAAAAAAGAAACGTATATATAAATTAAATAAATAAATAATTAAAGGTCTGAATCACAACACAACTAGCTATTCGGTATTTGGTGCATCGACCAGGAAACAAACTAGGTGACAACACTGCTGCACTTTCTGATACAGTCAAGGACATTGGGCTTGTTATTGATCTTCATCTCTGAACGCAGTTACCTCTACTGTCAGTACTGTGATCATCTACTGCATTGCTTCTGTTCTATTCACTGGTAGTTTTCAACAGACACAGAATTGATCATCTACTGCATTGCTTCTGTTCTATTCACTGGTAGTTTTCAACAGACACAGTATTGATCATCTACTGCATTGCTTCTGTTCTATTCACTGGTAGTTTTCAACAGACACAGAATCTAAACTCACTACTTGTCTTCTTCTCTTAGTTCATTCTGATTATTGTATCTCTTTGCTTTCTGGCTCATCTGCTTCTTCCGTCACTTGGCTCCAGCTTATCCTAAATCCTCTTACATGTCTTATCTTCCATCAAAAGAAGCATGGTCATGCACCACTCCCTTTCTTCAGCCCTGCCACTGGTTGCCTGTTCCTCTAGGAATTTCATACAAAATCAGTACATTCTACTGGAAGTGTATTAACAGTTTCGCATCTACGTATCTCAGAGACCACCTGCAAATTTGCATCTTTCTTCGACGTCTCTGTTCTACATCTCATAGTGTCTGTCTACAAAATGCTTCGATATAGAACTGTTTTCAATACTCCTCTGTCATTTTATTTTTCACTTGACAAAGGGCCTGGGCTCGAAACGTTGTGTTTTATACTCCAAAGGATGTTTTACAAACAAGGTATTTTTTAATATTTTGTTTTTACCCTCAAGATCCTGCAGTCATATTTTGTTTTACCTTCGATATAGATGTTTTCTGTTGTTCGTCAATCATTTTCTGTCTCATCCATGCAACTAGAATGATTTCTCCTGTCCAGTAGTTTGTTCATTTTCTCACATTGAAGACAACAGCAAGGAAGTTTCAGTCTTTTTCTCCATTTTTTTTTGTATCTAATGTTTGTTTGTCTGTAATCTTACGCTTGACAAAGGCCAGTCTTGTTTTGTTGTATTAAATACGCGTTCATATTCTTCTTTCGTGTTTTTTTTTCTGGTTCTTCTTCTTTCTTTCTTAGTTTAAGTCTAACTTATAAAAACATGTCGCTTTGTTCAGTAGTCATGCCCCAGAAGCTCAGTTGGTTTAAACGTCAGATTCACATGCTAATGGTTGTGGTTCGAATCCCGGGGTGCGCTACATTAAAACTAGTCTTCTCACTGTCCCGTATTAACAACACTGTTGTTCTGGTGGTGTCAGTATAGGATTAGATAGGTCCCCCTTCCCCCCACTTCCCTGGGATGGTTATCCCCGTCGGCCATATCACCTGAGGTGGGTGCTGACGTAAAAACGAACCAAGTCAATCAATCAA
>JAPXFY010000018.1:38756815-38764315 GCA_030674185.1 Monoplex corrugatus | reverse complement strand
TACACATATCATTCATATAGAAAGACGTTAAATCTATGTGCGTATCTATCTATTTGTCTGTTCATCTGTCTGTCTGTCTGTCTGTCTATCATCTGGTTTATTATCTATCTATCTATCTATCTTATCTATTATCTATCTATCTATCATATCTATCTATCATATCTATTATCTATGCGTGTGTGCGTTTGTCTGTCGGTCTGTCTGCCTGTCTGTCTGTCAGTCTGTGCAAGCAAGCCACACGCATACAAATTACTCATCAGAAAGGCAAATAGACAGCAGCATTATCTAACCATGAGTCATGCGCCTGTCTCTCATCTGGCATTCAGAGATAAGACACAATGCCACTCTTTCTATTTTCATTGGCAACAAAATCAACCTGAAATAAAATGAAGAAAATACAGGAGTGGTGAGGGGAGAGGAGGGAGAGGAGAGAGAAGAGGACAGGAGGGAGGGAGAGAGTGATAGGAGAGGAGAGAGAGAAGAAGAGAGGGAGAGAGAGAGAAGAGGAGAGAGAGAGAGAAAACGAGAGAGAGGAAAACAAAGAGAGAGACAGAGAGAGAGACAGAGAGAAGAGAGAGACAGAGAGAGAAGAAGAGAGAGAGACGGAGACAGAGAGAAACAGACAGAAAGAGAAAGAGAAAGAGAGAGAGAAGAGAGAGAGAGAGAGACGGAGAGAGAGAGAAAACAGGGACAGAAGAAAGAAGAAGAGAGAGAGGAAGAGAGAGAGGAGAGAGACGGAGAACAGAGAGGAAAGACGGAGACAGACGGAAACAGACAGACAGACAGAGAGAGAGAGTAAATGAGAGAAGACAGACAGACACCAGACAGAACAGAAACAGAGACAAGACTGATGACACATATTACTGCCCAGATTTTGAGGTGGGAATACATTTGTCCTAAATCATCTGGAATACTGCAACTGTTTTTTTTTTTGGTTTTTTTTTTTTTTGCTGAATTTGCTTTTGGGTGAGTAATCACGTCTTCGATCTGTTCAAAAGACTGCTGCCTGTCACATGCGGTAATATGTAGAGAAACTAATCATATATAACAGTATTTGAATGATTCCTGGAAATAATGCTGAAGTTCAGTCCAACACTAGTCCTTTGGTATCCGGTCGCTGGTTTACAGCTGTCCACTGATTTTTATTTTCATTCCACACACACACCCATTCATTCAATCATACAACCACACACACACACACACACACACACATTGCCCCCCCCCCACACACACACTGACACACACACACACACACACACACACCACACACACACCACACACTCACGAACACACACACACACACACACACACACACACAACACACACACACACGGTAAACACACACACACACGAGTAAACACACACACACACACACACACACACACACACACACACACACACACACACACACGGTAACACACACACACACAGAGTAACACACACACACACACACACACACACACACACACACAACACACACACACACACACTAACACAACACACACACATACACACACACACACACTGACACACACACACTGACACACACACACCACACACACACACACACACACACACACTACACACACACACACGAACAAGATCATTGGACTGATCTAAAGTGAAAAAAAACTGATCGTCATTTGTTGTGTTTGAATGGGAAAGGCCCCATGTCAAGATCACAGCTGCCCCGACCGACTGAGAAAGATAGAAAGAAAAGTTGACTGCAATGATCACGATGAAGGAAAATACAAAGACATTCCACAGAAGATGGAAAAAGGAGAGAAAAGGAGGAGAAGAAGAAGAAGAGAGGAAGGGAGGAGGAGGAGGAGAGAAAGAAGAAAAGGAAGAGGAGGAGAGAGAAGAAGAAAAAGAGAAGTAAAAAGAAGAGAAGAAGAAGAAGAAAAAAAGAAGAAGTCAGAAAGCATCAGAAAAAGAAAAAAAGAAAGATTCAGGAAAGAAGAAAAGAAACAAAAGAAGACAAGAAGAAGAAGAAGAAGAAAGAAGAAGAAGAAGAAGAAGAATTTGAACAAGAAAAGAAGAAGAACTGAAGAACAGAAGAAAAGACAAGAACAAGAAATGATGAAGAAGAAGAAGAAGAATGAAGAAGAAGAAGAAGAAGAAGAAGAAGAAGGAAATGAAGAAGAGAAGAAGAAGAAGAAGAAGAGAAGAAGAAGGAAGAAGAAGAAGAAGAAGAAAAGAAGAAGAAAAGAAGGAAAAGAAGAAGAAGAAGAGAGGAGAGGGAAGAGAGAAGAAAAGAAGAAGAAAAAGAAGAAGAAGTAAGAAAGATCAGAAAAGAACAAAAGAAAGATTGGAAGAAGAAGAAGAAGAAGAATGCGAAGAAGAATGAGAAGAAGAAGAATGCGAAGAAGAAGAGAAGAAGAAGAATGCGAAGAAGAATGCGAAGAAGAAGAAGAATGCGAAGAAGAAGAAGATGCGAAGAAGAAGAAGAAGAAGAAGAGAATGCGAAGAAGAATGAAGAAGAAGAAGAAGAAGAAGAAGAAGAAGAAGAAGAAGAAGAAGAAGAAGAAGAAGAAGAAGAAGAAGAAGAAGAAAGAAGAAGAAGAAGAAGAAGAGAGAAGAAGAGAAGAATGCGAAGAAGAAAGAAGAAGAAGAAGAAGAAGAAAAAGAACAACAACAACAACAACAAGAACAAGACAGAACAAGCAAGAACAAGAAGAACAAGCAAGAAAGTTACAAAGCATCAGAAAAAAAGAAACACAAGACACATTTGTCAGTGACACCGACAGAAGCTGGGACAAATGAGGTCATCTTTTCACCGTACACAAAAGAGCATTGAACACCTCTTCAAGCTGAAACTGAACAGTTCTCTCCCCTCCACTATATACTTCCTGTCTGTCTCTCTGTTTGTCTGTCCGTCCGTCTGTCTGTCTCTCTCTGTCTCTGTTCTCTGTATCTGTCTCTCTCTCCTGTATCTCTGTCTGTCTGTCGATCGGTCTGTCCGTCTGTCTTTTGTCTCTCCGTCTCGTCTCTGTCTCTCCTGTCTTCTGTCGATCGGTCTGTCTGTCTGTCTGTCTTCGTCTGTCTCCCTGTCTCTCTGTCTGTCTGTCGATCGGTCTGTCTGTCTGTCTGTCTGTCTCTCTCTCTTCCCCCTCCACTATCAACCTCCTCTCTATCTGTCTGTCTGTCTGTCTCTCTGTCTGTATCTCTCTACCTGTCTGTCTGTCTGTCTGTCTGCCTGCCTGTCTGTCTGTCTGTCTGTCTGTATCTTTCTCTCTCTCTCTCTCTCTCTGAGCTCTGCTCTTGCGCCTCGGGAGCTTGTTTACAACGAGGTTCCATCAATTAAGAATTAATTCTTCATCCATTTCACCCATCCCTCACCCAACTGAATCCGGAATGGGGAAGGGGGAAGGGGGAAGGAAGGAATGAGGGGATGGGGAAGTCATCCATTGCTTCCACCTCACCCAATCTGCAAACCTGGTTCTAGCCTTTCTATTGGCTCTACGCCCTCCCCCTTCCTCCCAACGCTGCCTCAACCCTTTTTTCCCTTTCTCCCATTTATCTTCACTCTCTTTCAGTCAATTTCTCATCCTGTCGTGTTCGCCAATGTGGCCAATTGGAGATTTAGCCTCTCTCCCTCTCTCTTCTGCAATTAGCTTAGGCCAAAACATATTGCCCGCAACGATTTAGGGGCTGGGAGTGGGGAAGGTAGAATGGTCAAGCTATAGATGAACATTTACTTTTTATTGAAAACAGAAAGCCACATATGAAAGAAAACCTATTCGGATTATGATTTGATATTTCATGTAAAAAGGAAGATTAAAACAACCCGCATCAGTAGTATAGTTTGTAGTATAGTTTTTTATTGAGAGAAAACGATAGAAAGGAAATATAATGGTCATCGAACGAATGACGAAAATGTCCTAATAACTTTTGACTCCCTCACCCTGTCCATCAACGTCCTGTATTGTCAACCATGCTAACAAAACAAAAACTGGCCCCTTTGACTTCCTCACCCTAACCACCAGCTTCCTGTAGGAATCTAGTGGATAAGGTGAAGGAGTCAAAGGGTTCAAAATTATAGTAACTGTGCACAATTTCGAACACGTACAATTTTTCGAACACTCTCACTTTTCTGTTCTCTCCCTTTCCTTTCTTGTTCAGTACGCACAAGTCATACTGCATAATGAAGGGAGATTAACTCTGAACATACTAGTGAATACAGGACAGGAAAGGAAAAGGAAAAGAAGCAGAAAACTGATAATGTTCGAAATATGGCATATGTTTGAAATATTGCACATTTACTGTAATTATTGCAGTGCTTGGAAACTTTACACACACCTAGCTCAATTACTTTGTGATCTAATTACAGGAATACTGCTAATACTGTGGCGTCATCTGTTATGACGTCACGTAGGTGGGTACAGTTATTCCCGAAGATCAAATTCACGTTGAATAACGTTGAATAACAGCGCGTTTACATATAAAATACATTGATACTGAATTTCATAAAAGATATTTGATACTGAATTTCATAAAAGGATGTTTGATACTGAATTTCATAAAAGATGTTTGATACTGAATTTCATAAAAGATGTTTGATACTGAATTTCATAAAAGATGTTTGATACTGAATTTCATAAAAGATGTTTGACATTGAATTTCATAAAAGATGTTTTGATATTGAATTTCATAAAATGATGTTCTGACGGAGTATACATAACAACACTACAAAGGTGTCTAATGTGAGATAAAAAAGCTCTCTTGTGGACCTGCGGTTTATACGTGTGTGTCATTCGTTAAAAATGGACAAAATGACTTTAAAGAGGACATGTGAAGATACTGACGAGAAAAATGTATAATAAAATCAAAGAAATGTTCAATTGATCATCATCGTCATCATTGGCCCTGCCGCATGGCGTTGGCGATCATGGACCGCCATACGAATCTACCTTTTGTCGCGGCAAGCACTTCTCCCACCCTGTCTGTCTTCATCCACTCCGCAAGTCCATCCTGGTGCTCTTTTTTCCTCCAGCTTTCCTGTTGAGACTAGGTGCTCAAATTTCTCTTTCTCATAAAATCTCCTATAAATATTGTTTGTCTTTTCTTAATCTTCTTCATTAACCTTTTGCCTCCACAGCCTGTCCACCAGCATCCTGCATTGTCAACGATGCTACAAAACAAAAACTTAACCCTCTGATTCCCTCCCCCTATTCATCGGCTTCCTGCAGGAAGCTGGTGGATAGAGTAAGGAGGTCAAAGGGTAAAGTTTTTGCAGTTGGCGGATAGGATGCGGGAGTCAAAGGGTTAATGTTCTTTTTGTGTTTGCCTCCTTCAAAACTGTCAGTGAAGACAAGTGAAGAGATTACCCACAACACTGGTATTAGTCCTGGATCAGTTCACGCGAGTTTGATAAGTAAATTTGGAATGAGGTGTGTTGCAGCAAGGTGAGTCCGTTTCAGTTTCAGTGTCAGTTTCTCAAGATGACGTCTCCGCGCTCGGAACGAATTCCATATGCACTGACGTCACATGTGCCCTGTGTATGGTGATCATGGCTCACGCCTTAAGCCTGCACATAAACCCATGAGCTGGCCAGGTCCTAAGGCCCTACCTAGACTATGTTTTACCTAGTCTATATTAAATTTTTATATGGTAATTTATCAGCCTACCTCTGGAATAATCTTGGTTACATGTAAATGACATGTGTATGTGTGTGTATCTTACCTTCAAAAAAGGAACATACATATAAAGTAAATAAATGAATGTATCCAGCACTGTCTTATTGAAGATCATAAACAGTTGCGCATCACACATAATTATACAAAAATGAGGGTGACAGCTTTTTAAATCGATAGTTGCCATCCACAAAACGTGGGTTACAAGATATGAGCCATAAAGACCGAATCTGGAACAGTTTGTTCTGAAAACAGAGAGGAAAAAAACAAACAAACAAAACATTTGGGACATATTCTGGAATATAGAACACGAGACTTACAGACTGCGCATAATAAGAACACTAAGATGTCAGAGAACATCTAAATCGATCTCTCCCCATTTTCCCCACCCCATCTTTATCTTTATCTTTTCTTTTTTTTCTTTCTTTCTTTCCTAAACCAGAGGAGATTGAAAAGTGTTCAATGCAGTGTTACACATGGGGGGGCAATCTGTGTAATCTTTTTCCAGCAGGTCTTTTTTCTTGTTCTCTTTTTTTTTCCCCTAAACCAGGAGAGATTGAAAAGTGTTCAATGCAGTGCTACACATGGGTGCAATCTGTTTAATCTTTTTCCAGCAAGCCCCCATGACTGGTCAACAAACAGCGATTTGATCTGCTGGTGATATAATCTGGTCCTCATGAGAGGTCTCTCTCTTTTACTTCTCTTAATTTTTTTTTTTATTCGCCTTGCTCTCTCTCTCTCTATCGCTCATCTCTGCCTCTGTCTGTCTGTCTGTCTCTCTGTCTGTCTGTGTGTCTGTCTGCCTTTTCATCTTTTACTATCAGCCTCTTTCTCTGTCTCTCTGTCTCTGTTTCTTGTCTCTGTCTGTCTGTCTGTCTGTCTGTCTGTCTGTCTGTCTGTCTCTCTCTCTCTCTCTCTCTCTCTCTCTCTCTCTCTCTCTCTCTCTCGGCAACGGCGAGTTTGAGAATAGGTTCTAGTCAACAACTTTTACCGCTGGAAAATAAAGCATCAATGTCATTGTTATTGTCCTTGCCATTCTCTCTCTCTCTTTCTCTCTCTCCCTCTTTCTCTGTCTTGTCCTGTCTGTCTGTCTGTCTCTTTCCGCCTCTGCTCTCCTCTCTCTTTCGCCTGCCTCTTTCTCTCTCTCTTTTCCATCTCTCTCTTCTCTGTCTGCCTCTGTCTCTGTTAGTCTCTCTGTGTGTCTGTCTTTCTGTCTCTGTCTGTCTGTCTCTTTCACTCCCTCCCCCCTCTCCTCCTCTCTCTCAAAGGGTTGTCATGTGTTTATTCACATATGTCTACCTTTGTCTGTCATGCTTTTCTATAGCGCATGAGCCACTGGCGTGTCTGTAACATCAATGTTAATATGCCATCATTAACATTCAATGTTAATATGCCTTCATGTAACAGTCATGTTAATATGCCATCATGTAACAGTCAATGTTAATATGTCATCATGTAACATCAATGTTAATGTGTCATCATGTAACAGTCAATGTTAATAGTTCATCATGTAACAGTCAATGTAATATGCCATCATGTAACAGTCAATGTTAATATGTCATCATGTAACAGTCAATGTTAATATGCCTTCATGTAACAGTCAATGTTAATTTGTCATCAAGTAACAGTCAATGTTTAATAGTCATCATGTAACAGTCAATGTTAATATGTCATCATGTAACAGTCAATGTTAAATGTCATCATGTAACAGTCAATGTTAATATGTCATCATGTAACAGTCAATTGTTTAATATGTCATCATGCAACAGTCAATGTTAATATGTCATCATGTGAACAGTCAATGTTAATATGTTCCATGTAAACAGTCAATGTTAAATATGCCATCATGTAACAGTCAATGTTA
>JAPXFY010000018.1:38739315-38741815 GCA_030674185.1 Monoplex corrugatus | reverse complement strand
AAGATTGCAAAAAAAAAAAAAAAAATCACCTTTTACCGAGGAGTTGGAAAAAATATCCACCTTTTACCGAGGACATTGGGAAAAAATATCCACCTTTTCCCCAGGAGATTGGAGAAAAATATCCACCTTTTATCGAGGAGATTGGAAAAAAAATATCTACGTTTTATCGAGGAGATTGAAAAAAAATCCACCTTTTACCAAGGAGACTGGAAAAAATATCCTCCTTTAACCGAGGAGATTGGAAAAATTATCCATCTATTACCCAGGAGACTGGGGAAAAATATCCACCTTTCACCGACAAGATTGAAAAAAAAAATGTCCACCTTTTACCGAGGAGATTGGAAAAAAAGATATCCACCTTTTACCCAGAAGATTGGGGGAAAATAACCACCTTTTACCCAGGAGATTGGGAAAAATCTACCTTTTACCCAGGAGATTGGAAAAAATATCCACCTTTTACCGAGGAGATTGAAAAACAAAATTCACCTTTTACCCAGGCGATTGGAAAATAAATATCCACCTGTTACCCAGGAGATTGGGAACAATTGACCTTTCACCCAGGAGATTGGGAAAAAATATCCACCTTTTACCCATGAAATTGGGAAAAAAATGTATCTACCTTCTACCGAGGAGGTTGGAAAAATATATACACCTTTTACCCACCAAGCAGAGGTGTCTAAGCAGATCGAACCCAAGATCTTTCAATTAGAAGTTTGATGTTTACCCACTTGACTACCGCACCCTCTCTCACCATGATCACCAGACCAAAGTCTGAGAACGACACACAGACGACGGAGATGGGACCATTCCAGAATGTCTCACACGAAGACAACATTACCAAAGAGTTGGTAGAGAGCAGAATGAGGCAAGCCATTGGGTGCTATAAAAAGACAAAGTCAGACACAGACGGAACCGTGGGCCTCAGTAGCTCTGTTGGTTTGAGAGTCTGATTCATATGCTAATGGTTGTAGGTTCGAGTCTCGGGGTGTGCTGCATTAAAACTGGCCTTTTTATTGTCCCATCTTAACATCATTGTTGTTCTGGTGGTGTCAGCACAGGATTAGATAGGTCCCCCTTCCAATTCCCTTGGATGGTTATCCCCGTCGGCCATATCACTTGAGGTGGGTGTCGACGTAAAAACTGAACCAAATCAATAAATGAATGAATGAATGAATGAATGAATGAATGAATGAATCAGTCAGTCAGACAGTCAGTCAGTCAGTCAGTCAATCAATCAATCAATCAACCAGACGGAACAGTCGTGAAAATCAGCTGTAGGTACCTTACGACCCTTAGTCATGGAACAGGCTAACTGCGGTCAGGTCTACAGTGGGAACCAGTCGCCGTGGTGCAGTAATTAGCGCAACAGACTACCGACTGGAAGGTTGTGGGTTCGATTCCTCATCAGTCCCTTTAAAAATCATTGAGGGATTTTTCGGCTCCAACCGGTTCCTACCCAGAGTTGGGCGTGTTATAGGCTCATTGGGGGAAGTCTGGGACCATACAAAGTCGAGTTTTATCCACTTCACGGATGCGTCATTGAGGGTGTTGCTCAAATCTTCTGACCAGCACTGCAGGTGTCTGTATCTCTCGGGCAAGGTTGACGCCAGGATACATTATTGTAAGCGTAGAGTACAGCCCTGTCACGCAGTCTCAGTCCTAGATGGAACTCCATAGCATCATGATTATCATTCTCATCGACATCATCATTATCGCATAATGAAAACTGCTTCAGCCTCTGTGGCCATTTAAGTAGAGTAGAAGAAGGGACGGAAAAAAAGGTGAGCACAAAGGTTACCTCCCTAAGTGGAATATCCTATAAAAAAAACGTAGGGGAGCCACTGGGGTGCTATAAAAAGACTAGTCAAAGACAGACGGAACAGTCATGAAAATCAGCTGTGTGGTAAGTACCCTTAAGACCTTTGGTCATGGGATAGGTTAACTGCGGTTAGGTCTACAGTGGGAAATGTTGCTTTTATGTCCTTGTTCTAAACCACAGTAGAAAAAGTAACTTTTATCTCTCCATTCTTATCTTAGGCCACTAGTCTTTTACGATTAGTGTGGGCAATATCCTTGTCATTACTGGGACAGGAATAAAAGGTAAGAATTACCGTACGCGAATCCTTGGCTAAATTGCAATTCCTTCCACAGTTAAGCGATCTAAATGTTTCCAATTGATGTGTTATCACTTCGGGCGAGACGAACACAACACATCCAATTTCGGCACAGCGTCGGCGCCTTTTTGGAGAGAAGGACTAGATTCAAGAGCCATTTACATTTACGACAAAATGTCACATAGGGACCTACCTTACATGGACCTCTATGGGTGCTGTCCTCTGACTGACCCTGACAAGACAGCAAGCGCGGATTTTGTTGGCTGAAGTATTGGTGTTCCCCATGTGAAAGTTGGGTGGTGGTTCAGCGTAATAGGACACGACGTACAGGTGGCTGTACAATCCCCTTGTTGTGTATTTATTTCATCAGTTTTGTTTAGGTCTGA
>JAPXFY010000018.1:38711815-38714315 GCA_030674185.1 Monoplex corrugatus | reverse complement strand
TTACATCCTGTTTTTCTCTCTTATAAATACGTGGTGTGGGAGAGTGGGGGGAGGGTAAAAGGCTTTTAACCAATATCTTTGGCCTTTGGGAAATAAACGATTTACTGTCTCTCCTGTTTTCTGTCTGTCTGTCTGTCTGCCTGTCTGTCTGTCTTTCTGTCTCTGTTTGTCTCTCTCTGTCTCTGTCTGTGTGTCTGTGTGTCTGTCTGTCTGTCTGTCTGTCTGCCTGTCTGTCTGTCTGTCTGTCTCTCTCTCCGTTCCCCTCTATTTGTGTTTGTATATAAAATACGTAATTTCTTTTCGTCACTGATGCAAGCTGAATCTCTTATCTTTCCAATTTCCAATTCAAAGTACCTTATTATACCTGAAAGAGAAATATATACAATACAATAGCTAGCACAATTTCACGATTCCAGTGACAATCATATCGCACAATAAAGAAATACACATACACATACACATACACATACACACATAGACACGCACGCCACACGCATACATAGCACACACACACACACACACACACACACACACACACACACACACACACACACCACACAAAACAACACGCAAACACGCTCGCGCACGCACACACACATGCACACACACACACACACACATATATATGTACATACTATCTCTCTCTCTCTCTCTCTCTCTCTCTCTCTCTCTCTCTCTCTCTCTCTCTCTCTCCGTCTCACTCTATGCGCACCTGCAGTGTATCATTGTGCGAGTGACTCATTTGATGAAGAGCGTGATCAAGGAAGGCACCAAGCTACTTTCTGTTCTGTCCTTTTCAACATCACTTCTATCATCATCATCATTGTTATTGTTATTTTTGCTTAAAGCCCAGCCGACTGCGTAGAGCCATATCAGTGTTATAACCGTCTCAATACACACACAATACAGGAAAAAAATTAAGTACACATATCAATGCATCGGAAATAGCTGGCAGAATCGGCCAAGCCAAAACAGCATTCAAGAAGATGACAAGCATTCTTACCAACAAAGGCCTATCAATTAACATCAGAAAGAGAGTCCTTGAATATTACATAGAACCAATACTGTTATACGGATGCGAGGCGTGGACAGTCAGCAAGCAAAGCCAGAGCAAGATTGAGGCAGCCGAGATGTGGTTTCTCAGAAGAATGTTGAGAGTTCCATGGATAGCAAAGAAAACAAACGAGACAGTCCTGATGGAGGCAGACACAAGTAGATCACTCATAAGGAAGATTAGGAAAAGACAGGCAACATTTATAGGCCATTTTATGAGGAAGGGGGGTTTGGAGCACCTGGTCACAACGGGAAAGCTGGAGGGAAAGAGAGCACCAGGTAGACCCAGGGAGAGAATGCTGGACTGGACTTGCAGAGTGGCTGGGGATGGGGAGGGTGGGGGAGATGCTAGGAGCTGGTTGGAAGTCCACGGTCGCCAACGCCATACTGCAGGGCACCTGATGATGATGATGATCAATGCATGTGCGCACATAAGCTAAGGAAATGACCCTGGAGTTGACCACTCCGTCCAACTTCTCTCACAGGAGATTTAAAAAACATACCTGAATACACATTTAAACATAAATAAGGACACTTAAACATATCTAAAAACGGGCCTAAATTACTTGAAATTGCTTCCGCATATGTTATTTCCCTAGAGCCAAAAATCCACTTAATGCATGTACCCAATTATCAATCCTAAGAGAAAGTACGTAAGACTCTGTCGAAGACATACAGTGAATGGACCAGCAAGGCAGAAATTGATAGGAAGAAATGTCAGAAAGCAAAGGAACAAGGCAGAAACAAAGAGAGTGACAGAAAAGAGGAAAATTCTAGCACAGAGTCACAAGGCAGAAACAAAGAGAGTGACAGAAAAGAGGAAAATTCTAGCAATTCCAGAAGGTGGGGATATTATTCATACTGAAAGAGCCCCGGCATCCCCACGGGGGAATATCATCATCATCATGTGCCCTGCCGCATGGTGTTGGCGATCATGGCCCTCCATACGAATCTATCCTTTGTCGCTGCAAGTACATCTCCCACCCTATCTGTCTTCATCCACTGCGCAAGTCCGTCCAATATTTTCTGCCTGGGTCTGCTTGGTGCTCTTTTTCTCTCCAGCTTTCCTGTTGTGACCAGGTGCTCTAATTTCTCTTGCCTCATAAAGTGCCCTATAAATGTTGCTTGACTTTTCCTACTAATCTTCTTCATTAATGTCCTTTAATTCCTCAAGACTGTCTCGTTTGTTTTCTTTGCTGTCCATGGCACCCTCAACATTCTCTTAGAAACCCACATTGCAGCCGCCTCAATCTTGTTCTGACTTTGCGTGTTGACTGTCCACGTTTTACATCTGTAGAACAATATCCGTTCTATTAACACCGAAGAACTCTTTTCCTGATGTTAATTGATAGGCATTTGTTGCTTTATAAGTGCACGAAGGCGATTGCTCTCTACGCTTATGGTACCATCACTCGTCTGTAAAACAACTGACAGGAGAGTGTGCATA
>JAPXFY010000018.1:38684315-38686815 GCA_030674185.1 Monoplex corrugatus | reverse complement strand
CCCCCCATCACCACCACCACCACCAAAAACACAAAACAACAACAACAACAACAATACCGTATAACATCACAATACTTAAACTGATCTAATACTCACAACAGCAGTTGGCTGCAATAAAACCTGACTCGGCTGATGGAATGAAAGAAAATGTCTGTGAAAATAAATCCATTTCAGGAATCAATCAAAGGCGTTGATATTGCCAACAACATTCCAGTCTAAGCCCAAAATGGAAGCTGCAAGGATTCAAACGATGCATGCATGTATAATGGCCAAAATCTCGTCCCATCGGCAGCCATAGAACGTTGGAGAAAAGGGAAAAGAAACAAATAAGTAAAATCAATACTAATTATGTTTCAGACTCCTCGTCTAAGATCTTTTTTTTTTTTTCTTTTCTGCCTCATCTTTCGCACTACTCCTATGTCGCTATCCCTACACTGCTAATTTCGGCTGACCAGCAACCCCCCCAAAAAAACCAAAACAACAACAACAACAACAACAACAAACAGCAAACAAACCCTGACATTGTTTTATTCATTTTCTGCTTCATAACAAACAGACATCTAACATACAGTGTGGCAACGAAGGATGACAACAACAACAAACTTCTTTTTACACATATGAAAAGACAAAGTTGACATATGAACTCCACATAGTATACAGAATATACGTAATGATATTTTATACATTGGAAGTTTAAAAAATGAACACTAAGATTTAAGCACATGTCAACATTTCCAATCCACAGACACACAATAATATTTTATACATTGGAAGTTTAAAAATGAACATTAACCCTTTGCCACCTGCACCCTATCTACCAACTGCAAAAACTTAACCCTTTGACTCCCTCACCCTATCCACCAGCTTCCTGCAGGAAGCTGGTGGATAGGGTGAGGGAGTCAAAGGGTTAAGTTTTTGCTCTTCCAGCATGGTTGACAAAGAAGGATGCTGTTGGGCAGGCTGCAGGAGTCAAAGGGTTAAGATTTAAGCACATGTCAACATTTCCTTTATGAATCCGTTTCAAAAATCACATCCCTTTGCTGAACGACAATCAAGCATCATCGAACAATGTGATAACAGAAATGATATCAATTTATCAAAAATAGACAAATATTGTTCACATAAAAACAACCTATAACTTACAAAATATATAAGACAATAATTGTCATTTTCGTTTAAAGTCCAGCCGACTGCGTAGAACCATATCAGGGCTATGACCGTTTCAAAACATACAACAATACTTCAACAAGAAAAAAAAAGGAAAAGAAATTTAAGTACACATATTAACGCATTCGCGCACATAACCAATCTAAGGAGATGCCCCTGGTGTTGACTACTCCGTTCAATTTATCACACAGGGGAGTTGAAAAAATATACCCGAATACAAATTCAAACATGACTAAGGGCAATGAAAACATGTATAAAAACGGACCTGAATCACCTAACATTACTTCCGCATATTTCATTTCCCTTGAGCCAAAATGCACTTAATACATGTACCCAATTATCAATCCTAAGAAAAAGTGCGCAAGATTTTATGAACACATAGAGGTGAATGGACCAGCACGGTAGAAATTGATAGGAAGAAATGATAGAAAACAAAGGAACAAGGCAGAAACAAACAAAAAAATACCAGAAAAGAGGACATTTCTACCACCGAATTTCCAGAAGGTGGGGATTCTAATTATACTGAAAGAGTCCATGACATCCCTACGGGGGGAACATACCTGAATGCAAATTTAAACAATCTGTCACGAAACTGTTGTGATGAGAATGGGAATGATAAGTGATGATGCTATGGAGTCCCATTGAGAATGCTTGACACGGCGCTGCTCTATGTTTACTTTTTCAAGAGTGGCAGAATGGTTCAGACGTTCCCTGCCAATGATGAAACTCGAGGTTCCAGAGTTCGTTTTTCGTTGAGGCCTTGACTTTTCTCCTCAGTTTGACAGGAAAATGGAAAGGAACGTCTAAGGATATGATCGTAGTGCTTTTAGCTTTTTTCTTCATTTATTTCTTGTATCTTGTTGGTTTAAATTTCACAAGTTGCCCGCATTTGAGCCAATAGTGTGTCAATTGTTCTTGGGGGGGGGGGGGGGGGCTAACATAAGCCATTGCTTGATGCCCTGCCCATGCTTTGCTGTATTTATGACTTCTTTTCTTGAATAAAATTCTGTTTAAACCAAAGGAACGTCTAGTCCTTCGATTCAGAAGGGGACAAAAACAAAACAAAACAAAAAAAACAAAAAAACAAACGAGTCGGACCTGTGTGCCTTCTGGCCTGCACACGCTCAAGATCCCACGGCAGTTGAAAATATTGAGGACCAGGGCATTTGCCCGGCTGCCCTGACATAAAAACATTGGAGAGATAGGCTGATTTCCCAGGTCCCTCCCCTTGAAGGCCTGTTAGTTTTCTTGCCCTTTCTGAAGTCTTGGTAGAAAAAAAATGGGTGGCGCTACACTGCGGCGACGCGTTTTCAAAGAGGAGAACAGCACGAAT
>JAPXFY010000018.1:38671815-38676815 GCA_030674185.1 Monoplex corrugatus | reverse complement strand
TGGCACACCCCCTGTCTGTAAAACTGCTTAACCCTTTGACTCCTGCACCCTGTCCACCAGCATCCATCATTGTTCAACCATGCTAGCAAAACAAAAACTTAACCCTTTGACTCCCGCACCCTGTCCACCAGCATCCTGCATTGTTCAACCATGCTAGCAAAACAAAAACTTAACCCTTTGACTCCCTCACCCTATCCACCAGCTTCCTACAGGAAGCTGGTGGATAGGGTGAGGAAGTCAAAAGGTAAAGTTTTTGCACTTGGTGGACAGGATGCGGGAGTCAAAGGGTTAAACAAACCTGTCTAGAAGGGTGGGGTGGGGATGGGAAGGAGGGGAGGTAATAGAAGTAAACAAAAAAAACCCGACACCAATATTTACAACTGCGCGACAGCAGGAACATCATCAGTCAGCCAGCTGTCCTACTCACGCGCACACTCCAGCAGAGAGAGAGAGAGAGAGAGAGAGAGAGAGAGAGGAGAGAGAGAGAGAGAGAGAGAGAGAGAGAGAGAGCGAGAGAGGAATCCTACGAGTCCTTTGTGCAAAGAAACATTGACAAGAGCTGAAAACACCCGTGCGGATGGATGATGGACGGGCCACTGAAAACACCGTGCACTGACGGACGGACGGACGGACTAGACGACGGGAGGGCCAAAACGCTGAGAGTGTCCGTGGCTGTGTGTGTTTGGAGCAATCCATCTGACTGGTGGTGATAAAGAGAGCCCTCCCCACTGACACCCATTACCGATAAGAGTCCCCACCCCTCTGTCCTCCTCTGGCTTCAACCATCTCCATGGCCCACAAAGTAAAAGGCAGCCACAGCCACGCTCTGTAGCGCTAATGGCGGCATTCAAGGGAGACAAGCCTGACAGGGGGTCCCCCGGTTGGGAGGCGGGTGAGGTGGGGGTAGGGGGTTTGTGATTAGGGTCACTGCACGTCACGGACACAAAGACTCGAGGATAGCCAGCCGTCAACAGCAGCGTCTGTGATCATGCACACAATTGCCTCCCTTCCTCCCCATCCCCAACCCCACCCCCCACCCCCTGCCTCAAAGACTCTTTTAGATGGTTAACCTTCCAGCCAACGCCTGTGATCATGGACTATTATCCCACTGACCTGCCTGTCACCACACCGCACTCTATTGTGATCCTGACCACGACCCTTGGTTTGTGCACTGGGCATTTTTTTTTCCTTCAGAACCTACAGATGGGTACCGTGGAGAGACAGACGGCAGGGAACTTTAAGTTAAACACACGGTATTTCGTCTTAAGGATAAAGAAAAATGAAGTATAAAGGAAAGTCAAAACAAAAGTCCTAGAAAAACGGCGGGAAACAGATGGGGAAGCAGTTCCTCTCTCTCTGCAAGAACGCTCAGCTCAACACAAACCATTAAAAAGATAGACAAGGTAGACAGAAAGAAGGAAAAGATCACAACAAAAAGACAAATGACTTGTTGCAGTTTTTAAGCGCCATCTATCCAGCTCTGTGGCCACTTTCACGCAATTTTGCCCAGGCAACTCGTTTCAGAGACAGTCTGGGTTGTATGTACTGTTGATCTGCCGATTGCTCTTCCATTTTTCACCCTTTGCCTCTCGCATTTTGTCCACCAGCATCCTGCATTGCTAACCATGCTAGCAAAGCAAAACTTTAACCCTTTGATTCCCTCATCCTATCCACCAGCTTCCTGAAGAAATCTGGCGGATAGGGTGGGACAATAAAAAGGTTATTATTATCGTTATTGTTATTATCATTATTATTATTATTAGTTATCAATATTATAATTATAATTATTATCATTATTATATTATTATTATCATTATTATTATTATTATTATTATTATTATTATTAATGAATTTGGGAGACGGTGCGGGAGTCAAAGGGTTAAAATTGTGGTTTCGTCAAATTCAATTTTCTGGACAGGAAAACACAAGAACATCCCTTCCAGCACGCACGCACGCACACACACACACACACACACACACACACACACACACACACACACACATACACACACACACACAACACATACAGTAACACACACACACACACACACACACATACAGTAACACACACACACACACACACACATACACACACACACACACACCACAAGCGCACACACACACACACACACATACAGTAACACACACACACACACACACACACACATACAGTAACACACACACACACACACACACACACACACAGTAACACACAGTAACACACACACACACACACAGTAACACACACACACACACACACAGTAACACACACACACACACTAACACACACACACACAGTAACACACACACACACACACACTAACACACACACAAGCACACATACAAACACTAACACACAAACACACACACACTAACACACACACTAACACACACACACACACAAACAAGCACACACACACACATACAAACACACACACACACACTAACACACACACTAACACACACACACACACAAACACACTAACACACACTAACACACACACTGACACACACACACAAACACACTAAACACACACACACACTAACACACACACTAACACACACACACACAAACACACTAACACACACTAACACACACACTGACACACACATACAAACACACAAACACACACACACACTAACACACACACTAACACACACACTAACACAAACAAGCACACACACACATACAAACACACACACACACTAACACACACACTAACACACACACACAAACACACTAACACACACTAACACACACACTGACACACACACACAAACACACTAACACACACACTTACACACACACTAACACACACACTAACACACACACACAAGCGCGCACACACACACACACACTATCACACACACACACAAGCACACACCACACACACACACACACACACAAGCACACACACATACAAACACTAACAACACACACACTCACACACACGCACACACACACACACACTCTCTCTCTCTCTCTCTCACACACACACACACACACACACACACACACACACACACACACACACTTCGTTTCAAGTGTTATTAAACCTTGAGCTACAAGGCATGACATTACCCCCAAAGAGAGTGAACCTCTCTAAAGGGATAGAAGCGGTCTTCAACTTCAAACAAACAAACAAGCAAACAAGCAAACAAGCAAACAAGACAAGCAAACAAACAAACAAATAATCAAGCAAGCAAGCAAGCAAGCAAACAAACAAACAAACAAACAAACAAACAAAGCCCTATTCACAAGTGTTATACTGACTGAACAGGAAGAAGATGACACAAAGAGACAGGTAAAAAGATAGACAGACATTCAGACAAAGTGAGGACAGATAACATTCGGGTCTATACAACACCGGACCGATAAAACACACACACACACACACACACACACACACACACACACACACACACACACACACACACACACACACACACACACACACACACACACACACACACACACACACACACACACACACACACACACTGACATCTCCGTAAATAAATCCATCACTAAACATTTCAATATCTCACAGTGAGCAAAACTTAACCCTTTGACTTCCGCACCCTGTCCACCAACTGCAAAAACTTGGTCCTTCTACTCCCTTCATCCTATCTACCAGCTTTCTGCAGGAAGCTGACGGATAGGGTAAAGGAGTCAAACGGTTAAGTTTTTTGCTTTACTAGCACTAGCATGGATGACAATGCAAGATGCTGGTGGACAGAGTGCAGGAATCAAAAGGGTTAACACCCAGCACAGCCGTGATAGAAAGAAGACGCACCAAATAAATAATTGAGCCATTATCTCTCCCGCCAGGGAGCTTTTGAGCAAGTTCAGTCACTTCCACCCAACAAGATGTGACAGATTACAGCGAGATAATCGAATTTATTCACAACCTGACCCCCATCCGAACCCCCTTCGATAAGACACAGTGGGGGGACCGGTAATGAATACTTCCAGGGGGAAATGAGAGATGGGTCCGTGTTACAGTCTTTATCCTCCCGTGCTAAGGCAAGGAGATAAGTGCTGACAGGCAGCAGCGGATGATGGCGCAGGGATACCCACTGTCCCGTCCTTTCTTGTTGAATAAGAAGAGGCTGGTCAAAAAATGATGGCTTCCAAATTGTTGCTACCGGCTGTTGCTCTGTGTCGGTTTTTGAATGTTGGGGGATGTTACTATTGTTGTTTGTTTATTATTATTAATTTGTTTTATTATCACTGTTACTATTATTATCATTATTGTTGTTGTTGTCATTATTATTATTATCATTATTATTACTATTATTATTATGACTATTATTATTCTCATTATTCTTCTTCTTCTTCTTATTGTTATTATTATCATTATTATATTACTATCATCATCATCATCATCATCATCGTCGTCGTCGTCGTCGTCATTATCATCATCATCATCATTATATTATTATTATTATTATTATTATTATTTTTATTATTATCATTGTTATCATTATCATTATTATTACAATTATTATTATTATCATTATTATTACTGTTATTATTGTTATTATTATTATCATTGTTGTTATTACCATTACATTATTATCATTACTGACGCTAAGCAAGCTTCTGGTCTTCCCAGTTAGTTCTGATTTACTTTGCATCTTGGCGTGAAATTAATTACGCTTCGTAAGGTAGGGAATCATAAAATACAAACGAATTGAAAAAAAAGAAGAAAAACAACTAGTGTTGCTCTTAGTGATCTCTACGTATTTACCATACATGAAACCAACGTATGTGATAAACCCCTCTTGGGTTTGTCCGTGTCTGATGAATCCCTCTTGGATTTGTCCGTGTCTGATGAATCCCTCTTGGATTTGTCCGTGTCTGATGAATCCCTCTTGGGTTTGTCCGTGTCTGATGAATCCCTCTTGGATTTGTCTGTGTCTGATGAATCCCTCTTGGATTTGTCCGTGTCTGACGAATGCCTCATGGATTTGTCTGTGTCTGATGAATCCCTCTT
>JAPXFY010000018.1:38644315-38646815 GCA_030674185.1 Monoplex corrugatus | reverse complement strand
GATGGGGTACGGGAGTCAAAGTGTTGTGTCAAGCCCGAACGATTCTGTTGCCAATTTCGCAATCACGCAATATAGTCCAAACATACAGGAAAAGGGAAATTATTGACATACCATGATCATGTATTTTGCGTTTCTTAACAAACAAAAAAACAAACAAACAAACAAACAAAAAAGATCTCAGAAACGAATCTTTTGCCTTCAGCCACGATCGAAATTAAATTCACAGGTGTTTTTGTTTGTTTTTCGTCTCGTAAAAATTACAATCCCATCGGCGTTGATCTTGTTAAGAATGACAAAATAAACAAATAAAATCTAAAATAATCACTGGATGAAAAGAGAAGAAGGAAAGAAGGAAGGAAAGAAAGAAATATGTTAACGTCTTCACGTGCATAAAATAATAGATCTATGTTATCGTTGTCAGAAATGAAGAGCTAAGTCTTAGAGTTTTATTGTAATCATTTTATAAGCTCTCGTTCTCTCTCTCTCTCTCTCTCTCTCTCTCTCTCTCTCTCTCTTCTCTCTCTCTCTCTCTCTGTTTCTGTATTTGTCTGTCTGTCTGTCTCTGCCTGTCTGTCTGCCTCTCTCTCTTCTTGTATTATAGTAGACTCTCCATACTCGAAAATGAAATTTTCGTTCTTGTCCTTGTTCTCTCTCTCTCTCTCTCTCTCTCTCTCTCTCTCTCTCTCTCTCTCTCTCTCTCTCTCTCTCTCTGTGTGTTCTGTATTTGTCTGTCTGTCTGTCTGTCTCTGCCTGTCTGTCTGCCTCTCTCTCTTCTTGTATTATAGTAGACTCTCCATACTCGAAATGAAATTTTCGTTCTTGTCCTTGTTCTCTCCTCTCTCTCTCTCTCTCTCTCTCTCTCTCTCTCTCTCTCACCTCACACACACACACAGTTCACTGTGATATGTTCGCTGACGACGGAACAATCCATGCACAAGACACAAGCATAGCGACTGTAAACACACGTTTACAAAAGAGCCTAAATGAAATCTCTGATTGGTGTGCTAAAAACATCATGGCTTTGAACCCTACGAAAACTGAATGTATGGTTATATGCACACGCCAAAAACGGCAGCTTGGCCCTCTGTCACTCAATCTGTCTTTGAGAGGTAATTCTATTGCACAAATACCTGAACACCGTCTACTAGGAGTTCTCATTGATCATAATCTTACCTGGCAAAACCACATTGACTATTTATGCAGGATTATCTCCAAGAACTTATTTATTCTGTCCAAATTAAGATATCTAACAGATACAAACACACGCCAATTATTTTATAATGCTCATATTAAGTCGCACATAGATTATGCCTCTACACTGTGGGATAGCTCATGTGAAGTTCATCTAAAAATATTGAACACCTTACATAGGAGGGCAGCAAAACTTATCATGCCAGATCCCACTTTAACAACAGATGAAAAACTTAAACAGTTAGGAATCCTCCCTCTAAAGTCACACTTAATGTTCAATAAAGGTATCACAATGTTTAAAGTATCAAAAAGGAATGTTCCTCAATATCTTCTCAATAAGTTTAATCAGAATGTGCGATCATACTCAAACTCAAGACAAAATCAATTCAAAATTATCCGTCCAAGAATTGACATATATAAAAGTAGTTTATCGTTTTCTGGTGCACAACTATGGAACACCCTCCCCCAAATATCACAAACACTCAATCACTCTCTTCCTTCAAAGTTACTTTATTTAAATACCTGACGTCAGTGTCGTAGATTACCTCAGTTAGCAACAATAACGTCAGCTGCCTTTCAATCTATGACATCTAATCTAGTCAATGTGTGTGTGTGTGTGTGTGTGTGTGTGTGTGTGTGTGTGTGTGTGTGTGTGTGTTGTGTTGTGTGGTGTGTGTGTGTGTTGTGTGTGTGTATGCACAATGATAATTCGTGTGTGTGTGTGTGTTGTGTGGTGTGTGTTAATCTTTTTTTTTTAACATTATTGATATTTTAACAGTTCAAACAGCCAACCAGTATTTCTTTCTGTATTATATGCGATGATTTGTTGATGACCCTATGACGTGTTTGATTCTCTCTTGCTTCTTCTTTATTTCTCATTGCTTTTGTTCATTTTGTTTGTTTGTTTTTTTGCTTTGCTTCTTGCCCATCTTATCTGTTAGCCATTTTGTCTGTTTGTTTGATTGGCTCTTATCTGCTGTCTGTATTTGTCACTTCTCTCCAACTGTTATCCATATCATGCTTGTATCTCTCTTCTCCTATCAAGAAAAACGGCGCTTGATTATGGTTACTATTCTTGATTTATTTATGACTTATTACATGAATTATTGATTTGTTTACACATGTATGATATTTCTATTATACATATGCGTTTATCATTACTGTAATTTCCTATTGTCGAAAGTAAAATTTACTCTATTTATTTATCATTTGTCTATTTGACTTCATATCATCTGTTGATTTTCTGTCTCCTACAGAATTTTATGTGTTTATGCCTTCAATCGACCCAATGTTTGCTACTCCCTCCCCC
>JAPXFY010000018.1:38634315-38636815 GCA_030674185.1 Monoplex corrugatus | reverse complement strand
ACAGTAGACATCTACACAATCGCCTGTGATGATCCGATTGATCATGCCAATATAACACACACACAATTTCACTATACACTGGGGCAGTAAGTATCTGTACGACACACACACACACACACACAAAAACTTCTAAACATCTGACATCCTCACAGTCCGTCCACACATTAGAAGCACACGTCTATTCTCGTATAGCATCCTCCCATTCAATGACCGAAGACCAGTAGGCCTAGTATCACGCAGGTTTCTCCCCCACCCCCACCCCCATCCTGCCCCCATCCCCTTCCCACCCCTTCACCCCCACGCTCAGACTGATTTACGCCAATGTAAACGTCAGCCCTAACCGACACATTAGCCACAAGTCTTCTCCCTCCCTCCCTCCCTCTCTCTCACTCTCTCTTTCTTTCTTTCTCTCTGTGTCTCTGTCACTCACTCACACTGTCTTTCTCTCTCACACATCACCCAAGTCTCTCTGTCTCTGTCTCTCTGTCTGTCTGTCTGTCTGTCTCTCTCTCTCTCTCTCTCGTCATTCACTCTGTCTTTCTCTCTCACACATCACCCAAGTCTCTCTCTTTTTCTCTGTCTCTGTCTCTCAGCCTGTCTGTCTGTCTGTCTGTCTGTCTGTCTCTCTCTCCGTCATTCACGGCCTTTCTCTCTCACACATCACCCAAGTCTCTCTGTCTATCTGTCTGTCTGTCTGTCTGTCTCTGTCTGTGTCACTCGCTCTGTCTTTGTCTCTCACACATCACCCAAGCCTCTCTCTTTCTCTCTCTATTTCTCTCTGTCTGTCTGTCTGTCTGTGTCACTCGCTCTGTCTTTGTCTCTCACACATCACCCAAGCCTCTCTCGTTCTCTCTGTCTTCCTCTCTGTCTGTCTGTCTGTCTGTCCCTGTATGTGTGTGTGTCTCTGTCACTCACTCTGTCTGTCTCTCTGTCTCTGTCTCTGTCTTTCTCTCCGTCATTCACTGTCTTTCTCACACATCACCCAAGTCTCTCTCTCTCTCTCTCTCTGTCCATCCTAAAAGGATAATACACGATCTCCATCCCTCCCCGTCTTTATTCCAGACCCATGTCAGAAGGGAAGGAAAGGGAAGGGGGAGGAGAGAAATGGAGGGGGTAGAGTAGCGAGAAGGGGGGGGGAGGGGCACCCCTGCCTGGACGCTTTTAATTGCAGCCTCACGTCACGGCGGAGGCCATTAAGTTAATGGCAGCTTGGTGGCAAGTTTATAGATCGGGTGTCCAATGGAGCGTTCGGACGCTGCGAAAGCGGCGTGGCAGCTCTGTGGGGACGTCATTAGCTTCCGCGTGGCCTTGCCATCAGCTCCCCTGGGTGCCCTGATAAGTCTCGGAATGCGCTAGGGAACGGCCTGGGAGAGTGTTGGGGGCCGAAAGCACTGTTTAGTCAAGTCTTGATGTATATGTATGCTTAGTACTTGTTTCGGCTTCCGAAAATTACTCACGCTAGACAGAAACACACTCATACATTGTCTTCGACTAGGTTGGTTGGTCTGTCTTTTGACGAAAGTAACGTTGTTTCGCTTCCTGAAATTGAATTAAAGTCTTCTGGCTGGTATTGTCATTGTTCTCGTTGTTTGACCCTTTGACTCTAGATCTAGTACCCTGTCCACCAGCATCCTGCATCGCCAACCATGCTAGCAAAGCAAAAACATGTCCCTTTGACTCCCCCACACCCTGTCCATCGGCTTCCTGCAGGAAGCTAGTGGATAGAGTGAGGGAATTAAAGGGTTAAGTTTTTGAAGTTGTTGGATAGGTTGCGGGAGTCAAAGGGTTAAAGCCCAGCCGACTGCACAGAGCCATATCAGGGCTATAACCATTTCAAAAAAGTATGCCATACCTCACTGGAGAAAAAGAAACATCTGGAAAAGAAGATTAAGTACACATGCTAATGCATTCGAGCATATAATCCAAGGTTACGCCCCTGGCGTCGACAACTCCGTCCAATTTATCACCATGGATTAAGAAAAATAAACCAAACCTGAATACAAATGTAAATATAACTAAGGACACTAAAACAAATACATATACATATACCAGTCTTTATGCTGGTTGGGGAAATCCCCGTCGGGGAGCCAATACAAAATACAGACTAGGTAAAACACAGCAAAGTAGGCCCTCAAGACTTGGCCAGCTCATGGGTTTATGTGCAGGCTGAAGGCATGTGCCATGATCATGGCACCTGTGACGTTAGTGCATATGGAATTTGTTCCGAGCACGAAGACGTCATCTTGAGAAACTGAAACTGAAACTGAAACTGAAACTGAAACTATGCTGGTTGGTTTGCCCTCTTGAAACTATATAGTCTTTCGGTTGGACTTCTTGCTAGCCATTTTGTTTATATGTCGGTTGGCTTCTAAAAACCGTTTAACCCCCAGCTGACATAGTTGATGAACGTTCTTTAAGTACACCGGTTGATTTCCGAATGTTTCTTAACGATCATTGCATTAAGACAGATGCATTTGTGTCCACCTTTCTTTTTTTTTCT
>JAPXFY010000018.1:38624315-38629315 GCA_030674185.1 Monoplex corrugatus | reverse complement strand
TGTGTGTGTGTGTGTGTGTGTGTGTGTGTGTCTTTACTGCTTATAGATGTGGGTCACTGCAATCGTTTTGCATCAGTTTCCAATCCTAAGTTCTTTTATTAATCCTTAACCTTTGATTCCCTCAACATATCCTGTAGAAGCTGGTGGGTAGGATGAGGAAATTCAATAGGGTTAAGGCTTTGCTTTGATAGCACGATTGACAAAGCAGAATGCTGGTGGACAGGATGCGTGAGTCAAAATGTTTAAGGATTTCACCTTCAGGGCTTTCCATCTTATCATTTTCTGGAATGTTCCAGCCGAAGAGATTGCTTGGTCATGCAGGAATGCAATTTACCTGAAGTTCTTTATACAATTTTAAAAAAGAACATTTGGTTTTGTTGATGGAGCTGTGTGGAAACTTCCATGATTTGATACCTCAAGTTTGATCGTTTTACTCCCGCACCCTATCCACGAATTGCAAAAACAAAAGCCTTTGAGTCCCTCACCCTATCCACAAGCTTCCTGCAAGAAAATTTGGTGGATACGGTGAAGGAATCAAAGAGTTAAGTTTTTGCTTTGCCAACAAGGTTGGTATTGCATGATGCTGGTGGACAGGTTGTGCGGCAGTCAAAGGGTTAAACTGAACCCGAAATATAACAGTCAGTCTATTGACTGGTTAAAAAAAACAAACAACAAAAAAACCCCTCTCTCCTGATCAAACCACGTTGGCACGCAAACGTAATGATCGGTACGTCTGCCGCTGAAGACAGCCGTCTGTGTGAAGCACATGGAACAACCCGTGAGAACGTCTGAGCTGAGCTGAGAGGCCGCCCGACGTCAAGCCAGGATTTTGTTCTGGCCAGTTATGAAAAAGTACCTGTACCAGAACGTAAAGAAGCTCAGGAGAGGAGACGACCACTGCTGCTCTCATGTTGCTAGCCCTGCAACATGGATGAGGTGTTCAACCAGTTTATTTCCGTACGACCTCAAGGTTATGCTTCAACCTTTTCCCACCCAACCTCCTCATTTTTGTGACATGAACTCCTGTTACTTTTTGGACTTGTCCAACTTATCATCATCATCATCATCGGTGCCCTGCCGCACGGCGTTGGCGACCATGGACTTCCATCCATCTCTATCTCTCGTTGCCCCTAGCATCTCCCCACCCTCCTCATCCCCAGCCACTCTGCAAGTCCGTCCAGCATTCTCTCCCTGGGTCTACCTGGTGCTGTCTTTCCCTCCAGCTTTCCCGTTGTGACCAGGTGCTCCAAATCCCCCTTCCTCATAAAATGACCTATAGATGTTGCCTGTCTTTTCCTAATCTTCCTTATGAGTGATCTACTTGTGTCTGCCTCCATCAAGACTGTCTCGTTTGTTTTCTTTGCTGTCCATGGAACTCTCAACATTCTTCTTAGAAACTACATCTCGGCTGCCTCAATCTTGCTCTGGCTTTGCTTGCTGACTGTTCACGCCTCGCATCCGTACAACAGTATTGGTTCTATATAACATTCAAGGACTCTCTTTCTGATGTTAATTGATAGACATTTGTTGGTAAGAATGCTTGTCATCTTCTTGAATGCTGTTTTGGATTGGCCGATTCTGCCAGCTATTTCGATGTGCATCTGCCGTTGTCCAACTTAAAGCCCGACAATTTCTGGTGATACACAAAACCTACTGCAATCATCATCCATATTTTGCTGACTTTTGTGTACTTTTTTTTTCTTCTTCTTTATTTTCTTCTTCTTTTTTGTTTTGTTTTTGTCTTGGATATCTCAGGCTCAGGTGAGGTTCCAGATCTCAACTTGTTCTCCTGGTCTGTTTGTGATTTTACCATTCCTTCCTTTTTATTTCTCTTTGAGGATTCCAGTCAAAAGCTTCCCTGGCGATGTAAAAAGGGTTCCTTACACCAAAGTACTTAACAACATTTTATTCAAAATTAATTTACACAGGAATGAATTGCTAGCAGGTTGACTGGCTCCGTTAATAAACCTTGCAGACTTCAACACGTAACATCTAGACTGTGTTCCCAGTCATCAGCGTAATAAAGATCAGGGTGCTGCTGCTCATGTTGGTGTGGGATCATTTCAGGTGATGTCATCTTGACTGATTGATGATTGATTTGGTTCATGTTTTACGTCGAAACCCACCTCAAGCGATATGGCCGACGGGGGGGATAACCATCCCAGGGTAGTGGGGGAAGGGGAACTTATTCAATCCTACACTGAACACCACCAGAACAACAATGGTGTTAAGATGGGACAGTGAGAAGGCCAGTTTTAAGGTAGCGCAACCCCGGGATTCGAACCCACAACCATCAGCATGTGAATCCGACGTTCAAACCAACTCAGTTGCTGGGGCCCGCGTGAAGGTGTCATCTTTGTGCATGAGGGAAAAATGGTGTATGTGCAACTATGTGTGCTTTGTGTGTGAGCGTGTGTTTGTGGTAGGGAGACAGTCTGTAAAACAAAGAGAGACTAGACCTTAAATTTTCCCTTTGTTGTTATTGTTATTGCTGTTTAAAGCCCAACCGACTGCATAGAGCTACAACCGCTTCAAAATATACAACACTTCAAAAGGACAACACAAAAAAGAAAAAAAAAAAAAGAAAAAAAAAGGAAATCAAGTACACATATCAATGCATTCGCGCACATAATCTAAGGAGATGCCCCTGGCGTTGACCACTAAGTCCAATTTATCGCTCAGGGGATCTAAAAGCACACCCGAATACAAATAAAAGCATACATAAGGACACCAAAACGTATATAAAAACAGGCATAAATTACATAAAATTGCTTCCGCATATCTCTCCTCCCTGGAGCCAAAAATGCACTTAACACATATCCAATTATCAATCCTAAGAAAAAGTACGTAAGACTTTTATCGAACACATACAGGTGAATGGACCATTAAGGCAGAAAATGATAGGAAGAAATGACAGAAAGCAAAACAACAACGCAGAAACAAAGAGAGTGACAGAAAAAAAGAGGACATTTCTATCACATGATTTCCAGAAAGTGGGGATACCGTTTACACTGAAAGATCCCCCGGCATCCCCACGGGGGGGCAGACTCTAGACCTTAAAATTTCCCTGATGTCATCTTTGTGCATGAGGGGAAAATTCAAGGTCTAGTCTTCCCTTGGTTTACACGATCATGTCTCCCTACCTACCCGTGGCGTTTTGCGCAGGGTCAAGGAGTTTGTTAGATCATCGCTGGCAGATCTGAGTGCAGACATGAAATTGTGTGGGATAGACACGATCAAAAGACATTAAAGCCTTCTGGAGGCAACGTCACGTTGAATTACCCTCTTACCTTGTAGTGATATGCACAGTCTGCTGTCTGGCATCATGTGTGTGTATCGTTCTCTGTCTGTCTGTCTGTCTCTCTCTCTCTCTCTCTTTCTCTCTTCTCTCTCTCTCTTTTCTCTCTCTCTCTCTTGCTCTCGCTCGCACGCGCTCTCGCTCTTTCTTTCCTTCTCTCTCTCTCTCTCTCTCTCTCTCTCGCACGTGCTCTCGCTCTCGCTCTCTCTCTCACTTTTTCTATCTCTCTTTCTCTCTCTCTCGCTCCTCTCTCTGTCTCTTTCTCTCTCTCCTCTCTCTCTCTCTCTCTCCGTCTCTCTTTCTATGTCTCCCTCTCTCTCTCTGTCACCCTCTCTGTGTGTGTGTGTGTCTGTGCGTGTGTATGTGTTTGTGTGTCTGCGTATTTGTGTTTGTTTGTTTGTGTGTAGACTCTATGTGTGTGTCTATGTGTGTGTGTGTCTGTATGTGTTTGTGTCTGTGTGGTGTGCGCGTGAGTTTGTGCGTGACACACACACACACACACACACACACACACACACACACACATACACACACACACACACACACACATATTCACGCGTGTGCGTGCGTGCATGTGTGTATGCGTGCGCCTACGAACGTGTGTGTGTGTGTGTGTGTACGTGCGTGCATGCATGCGTGCGTCTGTATGTGCTTGTACGTGTGTAGGATGGTGGAGTGTGCACACAATAGGTGCAGACAAACAGGTAATGGAGTAGAGCAAGCCGGCTCATTAGAAAAAAAAAAAGTCATGAAATCGCTGACACAGTAGCTCACCCCCTGATGATCAGGCCACAACACCCGCCACGCTACCCACAGCCTGACACGAGTCTGTTCCTACCACAGACACCTAAGAATGTCTGTGGTTCCTACACAGCCGACTGTGAGAAGCATGGAGGAACCCGTGAGAAAGTCTGATAGAAGGAGATGGGGCCTGGTTGACGCCAGAATAGATTTTGACAGCAAGTGGTAGAGTTACAGCCCTGTCACGCTGTTTAAATCCCAGATGGAACTCTATAGCATCATGATTATCATCCTTGTTCAATCAGTGCCCACTCTGTCTCTGTGTCTGTGTGTCTGTCTGTGTGTCTGCCTTTGTCTCTGGCTCTCTGTCTGTCTGTCTGTCTCTGTCTGTCTGTCTGTCTGTCTCTTCTCTTCTTTATCTTCTCTCTTTCTCTTTCTATCTCTCTCTGTGTGTCTCTCTCTCTTGTCTCTCTCTCTAATCTTCTCTCTCTCTTTCTCTCTCTCTCTCTCTCTCTCTCTGTCTCTCTTCTCTCTCTCTTCTCTCTTTCTCTCTCTCTGTCTCTGTCTCTCTTCTCTCTCTTTTCTCTATATCTTTCTCTCTCTCTCTCTGCCTCTCTCTCTCTCTTCCCTCTCTTTCTCTCTTCTTTCTCTCTTTCTACATGTATCTCTCTCTGTCTCTCTCTTCTCTCTCTCTCCCTCTCTCTCTGTCTCTCTCTCTCTGTCTCTCTCTCTTCTCTGTCTCTGTCTCTCTGTCTGTCTGTCTGTCTCTCTCTCTCTTTCTCTCTCTCTCTGTGTTGAATGTTTAAAAAGAAGCTAGTGCGTGCATGCACGTTCAGAATCCCAGTGAGAAAACGAAACGATCAGAATGATTTGATGATGAGTGTCTACAAGCCAAAAAGGAAAGCAGGAAATCTCCAAATAGTTTCAGAAGAATCAGCCAAGAAGACGATAGGATTATTTA
>JAPXFY010000018.1:38611815-38619315 GCA_030674185.1 Monoplex corrugatus | reverse complement strand
ATCTTCATTCCTTCCTTTCCACTACTATTCCCTTCTCTTCTCTCTGTCTCTCTGTCTCTTCTCTCTCTTCTTCTGTCTGTCTCTCTCTGTCTCTGTCTCTCTCTCTCTGTCTCTGTCTCTGTCTCTCTGTCTCTCTCTGTCTCTCTCTGTCTCTCTTTCTCTTTCTGTCTCTGTCTCTTTCTCTCTTTCTCTCTGTCTGTCTGTCTGTCTCTCTCTTTCTCTCTGTCTCTCTGTCTGTCTTCTCTTTCTCTCTCTCTCTTTGTGTGTGTATGTGTGTGTGCGCGTTTGTGTTTGTTTTGTGTGTGTGTGTGTGTGTGTTGTGGTGTGTGTGTGAGTGTGTGTGTGGTTGTGTGTGTGTGTGTGTGTGTGTGAGTGTGCATGTGTGTGTGTGTGTGTGTGTTTGTGTGTGTGAGGTCAGTATGTTTGTGTGCAAGTGTGTGTACATGTATATGAAGGTGTGTGGGTGCATGTATGTGCGCGCGTCTGCGAGTGCATGTGTAAGTGTGTGTTAATATGTATATGTTTCTATGCGTGCGCGCGCGCGTGTGTGTGTGCGTGTGCGCGTGTGTGGTGTGTACGTGCATGTACGTGTGCGTATGGTGTGTGTTGGTATGTGTGTGCGAGCGTGGTGTGTGTGTGTGTGTTGTGTGCGTGTGTGTGTGTGTGTGGATGTGTGTGTGTTGTGTGTGTGATGTGGTGTGTGTGTGTGTGTGTGTGTTTCTGTGAGTGTTGGTGTGTATGCGTGTGCGTGGCGTGTGGGTATGCGTGCGTCGGCTGTGTATGTGCGTGTGCGTGTGTGCGTGCTGATGTGTCTTGTTACATTTATCTACCGTCTTTTATCTTTCTTCCTGTCAGCCTGTCTTCTTTCACACACCACACACACCACACACACACACACACAACACACACACAACACACACCACACACACACCCCAGCACACACACAACACCACACACACACAGCACAAGCACACTACACACACGCACACACACACACGCACCACACACACACCACACACACAAACACCACACACACACACCACACACGCACGCACGCACACCACACACACACACACACACACACAAACACACACACGCACGCACGCACCACGCACACACCCAACACACACCCCCACCCACCACACACACACACACGCACAACACACAAACACACACGCACACAAACACACACACAACACACCACACACACTCTCTCTCTCTCTCTCTCTTTCTCTCTCTCACGACTCCACTCTCCTTCCTCCCTCCCCCCCACACACACTTCACCTTTCTTCCGGGTCTGCGATCCTTCACTCTCTCTCCACCCTCCCTCCCCCCCCCCCCCCCCTGTTACCGCTTCCTCAACCACTCAAGCCTCTATTACCACGCATGAATGCAACTCACCTGATTTCTGGCATTAGCTCCACAGTAAACCAGACCAGACCCAGACCCAAGGTTGCAGACAGATCGACTGCACAATCCTTGAGACCCTTGTTGATTCTCTCCAGTCCCCCATCCTTAACCCTTTGAGTCCCGTGCCGTGTTCCCCCAAGCATCCTGCATCGTCTTTCTACCATGCTAGCAAAGAAAAACCCTTGACCCTTTGACTACCTCACCCTACCTATCCGCCAGCTTCCTGTGAGGGAGTCTACGGGTTAATTTTTCTTGCGCTGGTGGATAGGTGTGCGGAGACAATGGGTTAACAGGCCAAGTTCGGTTATGGTATTACACAGTTTGTGAGTATCACGGTGACCTCAGAGAAACTTTCTGTGACACCACAGTCCTTCACTTGAACGTTACTGGTTTCTGAAGTCCACATTCAGCCAGACTTACATCATTGGACGTCGTCTAAGAATTAGTGGATGAATCGTATAGAAATGTTTGTATAATACTTAAATATAAGACGTCTTGCGGAGTGGATGAGGAAAGAAATGGTAGGAGGTATACTTGCAGCAACACAAAATACATTTCGTTGGGAGGGCTATGATCGCGTGCGTCATGCGGCAAGGCACATGATGGGTGGTGTGGTGATGACGATGATGATGATGATGATGATGATGAATTAAAATTCTTACATGTTCATGTAACCCTCCCCTCTTTTAATTAAACACTTCATCAAAATGAATAAATCAATAAATGAATGAATGAATCAATCATAATACCTAATTAACATAATACGTCTGTCCAGGTGCGTGGGGATATGGGCGTGCGTGTGAGCGTGTTTGCGCACGTGTGTTGTATATGTGTGAGAAAAATGTGTGAGCGAAGCGAGCGAGGAAAGAGAGAGAGAGAGAGCAAGCAGAGAGAGAGAGACAGAGAGAGCTAGAGAGAGAAAGAGAGAGAGAGCAAAACAGAGACGAGAGAGAGAGAAGAGACAGAGAGAGAGAGAACAGAGACAAGAACAGAGAGAGAGAGAGAGAGAGAGACAGACAGACAGACAGACACACAGACACACAGACAAACAGACAAAACAAAGAAAGAACACAGAGACACAGAGAGACAGAGACAGGGGCAGAAGCGGACGCAGAGAAAGAGCGGATCAGGAAGAATTCATGCACCAGAACAACCAGAACCAGAAGAAGGAGCCAGCAGCAATTCCTCCCACAAACACCCTCCCTGACCCGTATCACTCACACAGGCGCGTGTGCAGGTAAAAAAATACAAGTGGGAAGACACGAGGAAGACAACAAGAGGAAGATTAATGTGCGCTGATCCTTCATGCACCTGTAAGACGAATCACAGAAGCACGAATGCCGAGCACATGCCCGCAGACACATACACCTGTGCGCGCGATTTCATACAAATGCAGAAGATAGAAAAAGAAAGAGGGAAGAGAGAGAGAGAGAAGAGAGAGAGAGAGAGAGAGAGAGAGAGAGAGAGTGAGAGAGAGAGAAAGAGAGAGAGAGAGACAGAGACAGAGAAAGAGAGACACAGACAAATAGAGACAGACACAGAAAGAGACAGAAAAAAGAAGGGGAGGGAGATAGAGAGAGACAGAGAGAGAGACAGAGAGAGAGACAGACAGACAGAGAGACAGGCAGATGGAGAGAAAGAGAGACAGAGACAGAAACAGAAGAGAGAGAGAGAGAGAGAGAGAGAGAGAGAGAGAGAAACAGAGAGAGAGAGACTCACACACAACACACAAACACACACACGTACACATCACACACACAAACACAGACACACACACACACAACACAGACACCACACAACACATACACAAAACACAACACAACACACACACATACACAAACATACACAACACACACACATCACACACACACACACACACACACAACACACAAACACACACAACACAACACACACACATCACACAAACAATCACACACACACACAAACACACACAACACACACACACACACACACACACACAAAACACACACACACCACACACACACACACACACATTCACAAGGAATCATCCTACTCAAGAGTGCCAGTACAGTCCTGACGTGGAGAGACAAGCAATTGACAATGACAGCCTGTCCGGCCTGTCCACAATCCCTGGCCAGCAGAACCTTTCATCACTTGTCCCTCTACCGTCACGGTCAGACTGAGACAGACGGAAAGCACAGGTCTCTACTATGCACAGACAACTCACCACTGAAATTGTCTGCCTCTCTATTTGTCTGTCTGTGTCTCTACCTCTGTGTAATAATCTCCTTTTCTTACACACACACGCCCATTCTCCATCTCTGTCTGTATGTGTCTGTCTGTGTCTCTACTTCTGCATAATCTCTCTTTCTCTCACACACACGTGCCCGAGCTCTCTCTCTCTCTCTCTCTCTCTCTCTCTCTCTCTTTCTCCTCCCTCCTCTCTTCTCTCTCTCTCTCTCTCTGCCACACACACACACACACACACACACACACACACACGCACACACACATGCAAACACCACATCCACACACACACACAAACACTCACACACACACACACAGAGGCCAGGTATGTGCACACACATGCACACATCATACTCACACAACAAAACACACACACACACACACACACACACACACACACACACACACACACACACACACACACACACACTCACACACACACACACAGAGGTTAGGTATGTGTACAAAGTGATTATCCAGGGTATGTCTTTGTTAAGGGCACCACCTGAAAAAAGAGTCAAGGACAGACCAACAGGCATTATGTGTACGAAGTAATTATTCACGGTGTGTGTCTTTTTAAGGGAACCACCTGAGAAAAGAATCAGGGACAGACCAAAAGTTATCATATGCACAAAGTAATTATCCAGGGTGTATCTCTGTTAAGGGTATCACCTGAAAAAAGAATCAGGGACAGACCACAGATATTATGTGTACAAAGTAATTATCCAGGGTGTATTTCTGTTAAGGGTATCACCTGAGAAAAGAATCTGGAACAGATCAAAAGTTATTATGTGTACAAAGTAAATTATCCAGTGTGTATCTCTTTTTAAGGGCACCACCTGAGAAAAGAATCAAGGGCAGATCAACAGGCATCTGGCGAAACACAATTCAGTAAAGACATGAAAGAAGCCCAGAGAGACATGGAATGATTTATCCTAATTCACTGAAAACCGTCGTGAGTGGAAGAGAAGGTAGGCCAACAACGCCTTATGCCCGCACCTTGATCGAAGAGGATTGAATGAGTGAGAATCAGGATAAAGTTCCAGTGACACACGAGATTTCAATTTCAGTTTCAGTTTCTCAAGATGACATCTCCGCGCTCGGAATGAATTCTATAATTATGATAGTACATATGGAACTCATTCCGCACTAACATATGTAATTGATTCCGAGCGCAGAGACGTCACACGTGCCATGTGAATGGTAATCATGGCACAAGCCTTAATCATCATCATCATCATCAGGTGCCCTGCCGCATGGCGTTGGCGACCATGGACTTCCAACCGTCTCTATCTCTTGTTGCCCCAAGCATCTCCTCCACCCTCCTCATCTTCAGCCACTCTGCAAGTCCGTCCAACATTTTCTCCCTGGGTCTACCTGGTGCTCTCTTTCCCTCCAGCTTTCCTGTTGTGACCAGGTGCTCCAAATCCCCCTTCCTCATAAAATGTCCAATACATGTTGCCTGTCTTTTCCTAATCTTCCTTATGAGTGATCTACTTGTGTCTGCCTCAATCAAGACTGTCTCACAAAAAGCCATGCACATAAACTGATGAACTGGCCAGGTCCTGATGTCCTAACTAGCACATGTATTACCTAGCTAACATTTTTCATGACACACGAGAAAATGGGCCAAAATGAAGAAGAAAAATGAAAATAAGAAAGTGGGGCATAGAGAGACGGAGGAGAAGAGTGGGGGGAGGGGGAGGGGGAAGGGAGTGAGAAGGAAACACAAATTAAGTGAGAGGGGGGGGGGAGGAGGACACAGAAACTAAAACACTGATGTAAAGCTGACAGAAATATAATATAAGGCAAGGAAGAAGCAAGATGAAGTCAAGGAAGTGCTGCATGCAAGGGGTCTCTGAATCCTCCCAACGTCAACCCCTCGCCCTCTGGAAATGGAATAACGGCCATGTCCACCCTTCGTTCTCTGTTGCTGACGCTTGGTTATCATCTAGTCTCCATCTGTCTTTTTGTTGTTCCTCTGTATGTCTGTCTGTCTCATGCAAGTAGTTTTTAATCTATTCATTTATTTGTTGTTCCTCTGTATGTTATCTGTCTCATGCAAGTAGTTTTTAATTTATTCATTTTTTGTTGTTCTTCTGTATGTATGTCTGTCTCATGCAAGTAGTTTTTAATTTATTCATTTTTTGTTGTTCTCTGTTGTATGTCTGTCTGTCTCATGCAAGTAGTTTTTAATTTATTCATTTATTTGTTTATCTATTATTCTGTTTTATTCATGTTGTCGTTGTGATATAGGTGCTATCCGAGAGATACTTATTATCTGTTAATAATAACATTAACTTGCCATCTGTCTTCAACCTACCCCTTTCTGGCCATCTATCTGTCTGTCTGGCTGTCTGTCTGTTATTTACTTATTTATTATCTATTTTTATTAACTTATTTATCAATTTATTCATTCAGTCATTTATTCATTCAGTTATATGTTTATTCATTTCTTTGTTTGCTTGCTTATTTGTTTGTTTGTTTGTTTATTTGTTTATTTATTTGTTTATTCATTTACATATTCATTTGTTTTATTTATTTTTCACTATTCATCAATTTACTTATTTGTTTGTTTGTTTATTTATCTATCTATTTATTTATATTTATTCATTTATTCATTTATTTTATCTATTTATTTATTTATTTATTATTTGTTTATTTATTCATTTATTTATTTATTGAAATTTATTTATTTGTTTGTTTATTTATCTATTTATTTATCTATCTAATTTATTTATTTAATTATTCATTTATTTATTTATTTATTGATAGAATGGAAAACAGCAAATGGCCGGGAAGGAGAAGTGGAAGGGTTTGCATGCCAGACATCAAGGTGACATGCTGTCAGAATCACTGTTGTCATGATCGACACTTTCATGAGATTTGTCGACATCATAATAACAAACTGCGCACCCTCATCAACTCCCCCCCCACACACACGCACATGGGGACGCGGCATGCACACAACACACACACACACACCACACACACCACACACACACACACACCACACACACATACACACACACACACACTACGCACACAAACACGCGTACCAACAACACACACACACACACACACACACACACACACACACGCTTAACACGCACACGCGCACGCGCACACATAAACACACACACACACACACACACACACACACACACACACGTAACACGCACACGCGCGCGCGCACACACACACACACATACACACACGCATAAACACACACGTACCACACATACATACACACACGCATAAAACACACACACACACACACACACACACACACATACACAAACACATACACACATGTACCACACACACATACACACATAACACGCGCGCACACATACACAAACACACTCACGCAGATATGTACCCACATAAACCTACACACAAATACACAGACATCACGCACACATACATACATACATACAAAAACACATCTCTCTTTCTCTCTCTCTCTCTCTCTCTCTCCCTCTCTCTTCTCTCTCTCTCTCTCTCACACACACACACACTCTCCTCTCACCCCCTCTCTCTCTTTTCTCCCCCTCTCTCCCCATCTCTCCCTCTCTCTCTCTCTTTCCTGCAAGTCCCTGAAAAGAATGAAGAGGGCAAAAGCCAATGCCACCTCACCATCACCACCACCACCACCACCAACAACAACAACAACAGCACACACACCCTCGCCCTATCCTACCTACCCCATCCCGTCCCATTCCAGCATCCGGCAGACACCCACCAATTAAAAGAAGTTGTGGGGAGGGGGAGGAGGAGGTGGATCTGAAATCACGGCCTGCACACGTGCACCATTAAAATGCTCTGGATTTCAATTACTTGTTGCAAACAGTACAGCCA
>JAPXFY010000018.1:38601815-38604315 GCA_030674185.1 Monoplex corrugatus | reverse complement strand
AACTATGAGAGAGGAGAGAAATACATACAATATATTGGTCTTACGTTTAAGATTGACATAGTCTTTTATTCTTGAACTGTTAATTGTTGTCAGAAGTTCCTGAAAATGTTCCCGAAAATGGGGATGGTCACATGCCTTCCTTAAAAAATGTGCTGATTGTAGGCATATTTCTAGTCCATGTGACCTGGACGTTGGATCTTTCAAACACTGGCATTCGTGACTTCTTAACGATCCACACATTTGACCCACATTTGATATACAGAGCAATCCATAAACAGCTAAAAAAAATTCTCCTTCATACATTTTTCTTACAGACAGACAGACAGACAGACAGAAAACACACACACACACACACACACACGTACACACACACACTTTCACACGCACACACACACACACACACACACACACACACACACACACACACACACACACACACACACACACACATATACACACTAAATGAAAGGAAAGAAAGACAAACTGCTGATAGGAAGGGAAAGAAAGACGAAAACACATTTACCTCAGCAGTGAGAGAGAGAGAGAGAGAGAGAGAGAGAGAGAGAGAGAGAGAGAGAGAGAGAGAGAGAGACAGAGAGAGAGAGACAGAGACAGAGAGAGAGAGAGATAGAGAGAGAGAGAGACAGAGAAGAGAAGAGACAGAGAGAGACAGAGAAGAGAGAGAGAAGAGAGAGACAGAGAGACAGAGACAGTGAGAGAAAGACAGACAGAGTCGGAGAGAGAGACAAAGGGAGAGAAATAGAAGAGAGAGAGAAATAGAGAGAGAGAGAGAGACAAAGACAGAGACAGAGACAGAGAGACAGAGAGCAGAGAGAAGAGAGACAGAGACAAAGACAAAGACGAGACATAGACAGACACACACACACACACACACAGAGACAGACAGACAGACAGACAAACAGACAGACACACAGACACAGACAGAGACAGAAAGCAAGGCTCATTTCTCTCATCACCCCCATGACTACAGCAAAAAGCTTTCTGACGGCTGTGTCTGCACTGGAAACTCGCCAGTCAGTGGGGGTTCTGTGTGAAAAGTGCAAGGACCCTCGGGTATCTATTGTACCATCTTCCTTCCCATAACCTCTGCTCTCACCTCTGTACGTAACACGGTAGAAATACCCCTATGCAAAATCCCCCCCCCCCCCCCTCCCCCTCTTCCCAAAGCCGCCCTTCGTGTGAGTGGTATATGGTATTGTATGGTTTAGTTCAGTACTGCCCTCGTGAACGACTTTGTGTGGTTCTGTTTTCTGAACAAAAATGAAGAAAACTGCACTATACACAAAGTACAATGCAGTTTAGACGTATCACAAAAGTTCACTGTAGCTTAGATGGAAACCTTCATGGTGATCTAACAACTATAATAATAATAATAAATATAGTTTCTTTGTCAAAATTTGCAAAGATACTTCCCCCGAAGTTAACAAGAGACACCACGACGGTGCGGATGGGACCCCCCGAGCACCAGTGCTTCGCCACTCTCTGGACAATCACCTCCCGAACTCCCACGACCATCGATAGCTATTTCTTTGTCAAAAATTCTTTTAGAAAACTTCCCCCTAACAGTTCACACTATGCCACTCAAAGGTGAACATGACAGAACTTACTATCAACAGAAGAACTATCGAAAAATTCAGACTTCTTCTTCTTCTCAAACCTTAACTCTATGAAGACTCATTAAGGCGCTGCATTACAGAACTGTTGGTAATCAGTAAAAATTATGTAATCTCCTCTTGCAAAATAACAGGAAATAACACAACCATGAGACAAGTTGACAAGTTTAATTAAATATCTGGGAACGATCATTTCACCAGGCGGCAAATGCACATCAGAAATAGCCAGCAGAATCGGCCAAGCCAAAACAGCATTCAAGAAGATGAAAAGCATTCTTACCAATAGATGCCTATCAATTAACATCAGGAAGAGAGTTCTTGAATGTTATATAGAACCAACAATATTATACGGTTGTGAGGCGTGGACAGTCAACACGCAAATCCAGAACAAGATTGAGGCAGCCGAAACGCGCTTTCTAAGAAGAATGTTGAGAGTTCCATGGACAGCAAAGAAAACAAACGAGACAGTCTTGATGGAGGCGAACACAAGAAGATAATTGATAAGGAAGATTAGGAAAGGACAAGCAACATTTATAGGCCATTACGTGAGGAAAGGGGAATTGGAGCACCTGGTCACAACAGGAAAGCTGGAGGGAAAGAGAACACCAGGTAGACCCAGGGAGAAAATATTGGACGGACTCGCAGAGTGGCTGAAGACAAGGAGGGTAGAAGATGTGCTTGCGGCAACAGGAGATAGATACATATGGAGGGCCATGATCGCCAACGCCATGTGGCAAGGCACTTGATGATGATGATGAATTGCATAGCGTCTTTTTCATGCCAATAGAACTGTATATATCGCCTTCTCAGTCAGCTACCTGCATCGTTCAATTTCTGCCATCAGAAATGCCTCCCTCCCTCATTCT